>CAJQZP010001303.1:0-461135 GCA_907164705.1 Parnassius apollo | reverse complement strand
GTACGAGAAGATCTGCGATTGTCTACTCGCAAAAGATCGTCTGTCTTACACTTATCGCAACGAAGTTTGCAACGAATTTTAAACTTGGATCTTAAACTGCATCCATACAAGCTGCAATTAACACAAGAATTGAAAGAATGTGATTTCAGAGAAAGACTCGTATTTCCTAATGAAATGCTTAATTGATTTTCCAATTTCGACAATATCTTTTTCTCTGATGAGGCCCATTTTCATATCAATGGGTTCGTAAACCGTCAAAATTGTCGTTACTTGAATAGTGAGAATCCCAAACTCAGACACCAGAAGCCACTGCATAGTCCCAAAGTGACAGTATGGGCAGCAATCTCGGGCAGAGGAATAATTGGTCCTTTTTTCTTTGAAAATGCGCGGGGGCAAAACATCACTGTTGGTACATTGGATGCGATGTTGGAAGGTTTTTTGGCTCCAGAACTTGAAACTTCAAGAACAGTGAATTCTAGGACTTGGTTTCAATAAGACAGAGCTACCAGTCACACGTCAAATGACTCCATGGTGGTTTTGAAACAAATGTTTCCAGGCGGACTGATTTCGAAAAGATGTGATATCCCATGGCCTCCTCGTAGTCGAGATTTGATGCCTCCTGACTTTTGTTTGTGGGGATACCTCAAACACAAAATCTACAGTAATAATCCGAGAAATATCGATCAGCTCAAGCAGAATATCCGTGATGAAATGGCAGCAATTTCATCAGCATTACTGAAGAAAGTTTTTAATAATTTCCGTTCGCGTTTTCCGTTCACATCATCTTAATGATGACCATTTAGATGATGTTATTTTTAAGAAATAAACTTCAGTTTTAAATTATTAATTGTATATTATATATAATTTGATAGTTAGTAGCAATATTTTAACCGTACCTTTTTATTTATTTTGTAATCTATTTTTTAAATATGCACGTTCCATTGCGCCATCCTGTGTATATATATAAATTACGTGTCACGTTGTTCGTCCGCAATGGACTCCTTAAACTACTTAACCGATTTTAATCAAATTTGCACATCATGTACAGTTTGGTAAAACTTGAGAGATTGGATAATTGGTTTGCCCATGAGTGACCCACAATTTTTTTTGCGAATTTAAGGATTTTTAATAGGACATGACAAAGGGTCGTCTATATATATATATATATATATATATATATATATATATATAATATTTATATAATATTTATGCCAGGTTAACATACATAGACTCCGCCAGGTCTGTCTCTCTAACTACCGATTCCTGGACGTCGAAAAATAATGTCAGTTTTGTTTCTGTCACCGCCCATTATTTAGATAATACTAACATTATGAGGTCATATATTTTAGATTTTTTTTTCATTCTCTGACAGACACACGGCAGAAAATCTGAGCCAATCTTTACAGGCAAAAAACTGTCGAATGGAAGATTCAAAGCAATGTTGTTGCTGAGTGAGTGACAATGCCACCAATATCTCAGTTGCTATTAGGATGGGTGGCTGGAAACATATCAGATATTTCGGCCATTCTGTAAATTTGGTTGTACAATCGGGTTTAAAAGAAATTAAAAATACAGTCGTTAAAGTGAAGTCTATTGCAGAATAATTTAAAAAGAGTTCGTCAGCATTGGTAAAATTAAAAGAAATCAAACAGCAAATGGGTCTTCCAGAATTAAAATTAAAACATGATGGAACTCGACACACGACAAGTCGATTCTTTACATTGAAAGGGATCATAATTTCTACTGTGGTAATACTCGACACAGATCTGGAAATGTTAACACCGGAAGAATGGAAAATCGTTTACCTCGCGATTAAAATATTGCAAATAGGTATTTTACGTCACAGTGGAGACGAGTTCAGAAACACAGGTTACTCTAATTAAAGTAATTGTGTTGACAAAAATTATAACACTGGATTTCCTGCGCAAATAATATTATTATTGGAGACCCTGATTTGACCCAACCCAGTAGTTGTCGTATACAATATGTTACTAAAACGCTGTGGTTCCCGTTAAGTGTGTTATCGGAATCAGTATTCAAACGCATAGAAATAGCTTTACTTCAGAAAACTCGACATTAAATTGATCAAATTAAATTTTAATTAAATAATAATTGTAAATTTTGTGTGGATTGATTACTTCTGCCTGGAATTATCAATAGCGAAACGGCAAGCAACGGCGGCTGGCGGCGGCATACATCAAAGACGGGGCGCTAAGGTCGTGACCTCGTCACATCGCTCAGCTGTTATCACTTTAGTAGTCAAACACTAATTCATCACTATGTCTACTTGACGACTACAAAGATGTTGTTCAATATCTCCACCTTGTACCTCCATACATTTGCGATACAGGCTTACAACGTCTGAACACACTTCATTGTCTGCGTTGCGTAACAGATATTTCGGACTTTATATTATTTATTATAAATTTGTAAATGGATTTTTTCAAAGTATGCGACTATACGCATACGCTTTTCCCCCTCGGTATCGTATGTTTTTTGGAATACAGACTGCTTGATCGTACCCCAGAGATAAAAATCTAAAGGTGTGAGATCAGGTGATCTGGCTAAAAAAAGGTGATCGCGGCGGCCAGTTGACCGGTCCACCACAGGTTAACTATGGTCATCACTACAGTTGTTGCTTTATCTGGCTCAATAAGCATTGGCTTCCTTAATACCCTGAACACGGATGACGTGATTCCGAAGACGTTCTCAGCCAAACACTCTCCTGGCTCTATTGAGTCTGTAATTGAAAACTATTTATTTTAACCCTTTCCGTGATTCTACCCGGGGTAAGGTTTCATCACATTTTCATTCAATGCAAAGGCAGAATCGCCCAGAATGAAGTATGACAGTTGCTTATTTTGGACGTGCAAAGGTACAGGAGCGGACAAATTTAGATCATTATTTTCAATCATGTCATTTAGTTTGCTATTCGTAAAGACTACTCGATCCGAGATTCGCCCTTGGCATCCGACATCCGCGAAGAAAATATTATAATTTGCATCCACCACAGCGAACAGAACGATGCTGTGTGTCGACTTGTAGTTGAAATATTCTGCTCCGCTACTAAATGATGCTTGTAGCAACACAATTTTTCCATCTATTGTTCCCACGCAGTGAGCAAAGTTCCGTAAATCGTTAAAATCTTCAGATATGTTTTTCCAGCTATTAAAATTATATCATATTTCAGGAAAGCAAAACAATGGAAACTGCCTATTAAACAATACGCATTCCCGTCGGCTTTAATATCGCATTTAGAACTACGCGCATAGTTCATAATGTCAGTTCAGAAGACCCCTCCGTCTACAACTCCGAGGGTAAATAATCTGCAGCAGCAATCTGATGCGAGCGACGGTAGGGGATCAGAGGCTAAATACTTGATGGATACACAGTATGAACACCCCCCCCCCCCCCCCCCCCGCCCAACTATATTTTTCTTCGAAATAATAGAAGACCAAGAGAGGATGAATTTTCCCTATCTCAGATTCTTGATTTCAAACAGGCGATAGACAGGAGACTAGACTCATTACGTCATTTATTTGTGAGCAAAAAAACTCACATTTGGAAATCACGAACACACTTAAGTCCCTCCAACAAACTTCTTCAAACATTGAACAGTGCGTATCTCTCTTAACTCTGCAAAATGAGGAATTTCAAAAAAAATTGATTAACTGGAAACTGAAACAAAAAAGGATCGCGAGTACATAAATATACTTGAAGACAAAATTGAAAATCTCCAAAGAACGTAACGCAAAGCTAGTCTAGAGCTAAAGAATGTTCCACGTAAACCTTCTGAGACCAAGGATGATTTAATAAATGTGATAAGTTGCTTATCGAAAAATATCAACCTTAATTTGTGTGCGCGGGATATTAAGGATATTTTCAGATCAGGCCACGTAATGATAGGGAGAAAAATTCCCCCATAAGACTGGAACTAGGATCCACGATCTTGAAATCTGAAATACTAAAAAAGTATAAGGAGTTCTACACCAAAAATAAGTGCAAATTACAAGCAAAACACCCAGGCATTACTACGAGCGAAGACACGCCTGTTTATGTATCAGAGCAGCTCACCGCTAAAGGTGCCCAACTATTCTTCCTATCTCGGGATCTCGCGAAATCCAATGGGTTTAGATACTGCTGGACTGCGTTTCGAAGGGTTTTTGTGAGAAAAAATGATACATCTAAAATTATATGCATTCAGAGCGAGGCACAGGTGCACCAACTTCTTTAAAATAGTGACTATATTCAAACATTTCAGTGGCGACTTCTCTTTGCTTTATTTGATATGCATATTATTATACTATTCTTGATAAGACAATCGTTGTAAACTGTAAATCTTCTGTTTCACAACTTTTAATTCCATACATATACCTCTGGTCTCCAAAACTGTGAACAAACTACAACAACCAAAGACACCTATATACAATACCACATACTCACACCTCACAAATCCGTTATATACACATTTACAAAAAACTACACCAACAGTACAAACACATACATACTACAACAACCATTCTCATCTTCAGTATCTTGAACCTCTACGACCTTTTGGTTATTCTAACAGTGTTGGACTTTGAAATTGACGTTCTTAATACTTACCGAATGCAGATTAGACCCTAACAAATCAATACCATTTTTAAATAATTACACCTACCAATCAACTATATTTTTAAATCAGAATGATGGTGTAGTCGCTTATATCAAAAACAATCACCGAGCTAAGGTAATAATAGAGATTGGTAAATGTCTTTCTGGGTATATACCGCTCCATAGTATCATTTTTTACTTTAGTTAGTAGATTTTCCAGTTTTCATATCTCGTATCTGCATCAATGTTACTCATAATAAAATGATTCAATTAAAGATTGTTTTTTTTTTCTTTAAGGTTTCATCACTGTAGTGTCTTATAGAGAATGAAGCAAAATATTTTCTAGATTTCTTTGATGTTTCTATTCTTATGTTGCTTCTTACTATACGATGGTTTGTATTGAAGTTAAATTAAGTAAGACCGACGTATCTGTGAAAGCCTTTGGATAGTTTGTTGTTATGTAGTCAATTTCGTTTTTTGGTACTGCCATCGGGGGATATCCATGTCCACTTCTTTGTATTTACACTAATTCTTGGTATTTAAACTATGATATTATTTAGCTGAAATGGAATGTACGATGTTAGGCGTCTTACGTTTGACATATTTTGATTGCGAGTTGCGACGTAAGTTATTTCCGTGTACAAATATATATATATATATATATATATATATATATATATATATATATTTATTTGCTTTTTCAGGGAAACATACAGTACAATAAAAAATACATTATAAAACATATAAAAGTAATCCTAAAACCAATGAAGTTTCCACAGATATCTAAAACATATTAAAAGCTTGCAACCACAATATGTTTAAAGATTGAAAAAAAATAACTGAATGGTATTTATAATTAAACATTAAGTACTAAGCATAAAATAAAAGTAATACAATACACACAACCTATAGTGAAGCTACCAATTAATACTAAAAGCTACAAATAATATCTAGTTCACAATATTTTAAGTTAAAATTTTTACATGTACGATATACAAAATTATTAGAAGCATACTTCGTTTTTACTTTACGTAATGCAAAAAGAGGCTTTTTTTCGTGCACCTAACCGGTGACACGCAAGATTCACTTTGCTTAAAAGTAGGGGTGAGTCGATGATATTATGTAGCAATTTGTACAACATTTGATCTCTTATATCACGGCGTTTTTCGAGTGTATAACTGTGTAAGCTTTCAATATAGGAGTCTACGGAAGAATCATATCGCTTTAAGTGACGCAGAAACTTATTATTGATTGTTTCAATCATTTTAACATAAACTTTGTATTGAGGATTCCAACATGAAGAGCAATATTCAAGAATAGATCGCACCAGAGTATTAAATAGTATAATTAATTTGGTAGAGTTTTTAAAATCTTTTGAGATACGCATTACAAAACCTAGCATTTTATAAGCTCTTTGAGTTATTATATTAATATGTGATCTCAGTAACAACTTACTATACAACTAAAAACCAAGATCACGCAGTTCATTTACTCTTTTTAGTAAATTATCGTCGAGCTTATAGTTAAAGAGGATTGGATTCTTTTTCCTAGTAAATGAGTTGAATTATATATATATATATATATATATATATATATATATATATATATATATATATATATATATATATATATTATTAATTACAGTAAAATGGATTCAAAAATCGTTGGTACTTATTAAAAAAACTTTGTCTCTTTTGTAAAAGGCAAACCTCTTACAAAAGAAGAGACAAAGTTTTTGCTTGACCTAATAGAAGGTAGCAAAATAATAACCACCAAAACAACCAACGCCACAAACAACAAACTCAAAACTGAAGAGTGGATTCGTTTGGCAGAGCGGTTTAATGCCACAGATACAAATTGTCCGAGAACACCACAACAGTTGCGTTTGAAGTGGCAAAATTTAAAAAAAGACCTCGCGCAAGCGCAGCACCCAAGTAAGGATGAACCAAATTAAGGTTATCTATTTCTAACACATGTATATCTTTGTAGTCGAAGACTTAATGGCATGTTGTAAAATAATGTTAAATCTAATATTCTTATTGCAGACTGGTGGTGGTCCTGCCGACTATATACCCACAGATGACGTATTAGACCGGCTGACCAGTCTATTAGGAAGTACAGTCAGTGGATTTACTTTGCCTTTTGGGGGTGATAAGGAAATGGCTTGGTTTGATATTTTTGGTGGTGTTGACGGTATAGTTGGAATAAGTGGTGATGTTGAAAAAATTGGAAATGTGAGGGTGCAGACACAACAAATAGTGGATTCAAGTGAAACCACAATCTCAACACCATTATCTAATGAAAAAGGAATGCAGACTGTGGTCGCTGACTACCAAGTGTTGGATGTAGTTGACCAAAATTTGATAATTCCTAATAAAACCAAGAGGCTTACATTTGTTACACCTAGAGCAGGTAATGGTTGTTTTGTCGATTTTTGATTTATTACTGATTAATGTTTCTTGTTTTTTTTACCTTCCTTACTTTCTTTAGTTTTATGTAATACAATATTTACTAATTTTACCTCGTGGAGGATTATTTATGTAAGGTTTATTTAATTGTGTCCATGCAAGCTATCACATCACATATATCACAGGAAAATCAGACTGTCAGTCATAATCATTTGCGAAAGATCTTTTCTTTATGAGATCGACTATTTTATGTTAATAGTTATGATCTCATTAAAGTATGTTAACCTCCTTACTAAGTTGGATATAATTGCTTTTTTTCACACTGTGATCTTATAGATGAGATGACAGAATTTTATGAACACTGATGTCTTTGAAACAGATAAACATAAACAAAATCCCATTATTGCATCTACAGTATGATATAAAGTGACTGCACTTACATTGATCTCACATTTGCTTTGTTTTCCAGTGAAAAAGAAATTTAAGCCCGATGAGAACAGGGCAGCCAGGTACACTGCAATAGCTGAATATTATTCAACGGAAAAAACCAATGCTTGGATGTCAAATTAAATAATATTAACTTAGAAAATGATTACTTTGAACTAAAAAATTTAGAACTTAGATTGAAAAATAAAAAGCTTATGTTAGAGACTGAGAAATTAAAATTAGAATCAGAGAGGTTAAGAAAGCAATAATGTCTAGTGTAGTATAACCTCTCAACTGCGGATATCCAAGACTTGGACACGAAAATATCTCCGTTGACTGCGGGCGTCCAAGTGTTAGACATTTTTTACCCGCTCTATTAATGAAGAAACAAAGCATTATGCGCTATTTCTAACTCATTCTACAATATGTCAATGTGTACAGGATAAAAAGGCTAGCATAAAACCCCACAGCTTATACACTTTAGTAGTATTATATTTTATTTAAATCAAATTATTTTATTTTATTATTGCCTGGACCTTAGGCAATGATAAACGCAGTGTTAACGCCACAACAGGGAAGCAACGCTTCCAGACACCAAATGTTCTGAATGAAATGAAAAAGATGAATGTATATTAGAAGAAGCTCGTTACAAGATTTTTTATGCCTGCTGTCACCAAGCATCCAGCGGTTACCAAACAGACCCGCATCACATCGTGCTGCAAATAAAGACATATTTAATTAAATTATTATAACATTGAAATATAAGAAAAGCTAACAAAACTATTAAACTAGTCAGAAACCTCTAAGAATTGAGTTGTTAAATATTGTGACATCATGTATCGAGCCTGGCCAATGGGCAATCACATTCATAAATCTCAAATCAGCATCGCAGTGGCTTGGAAATTTAAGGAAAAGTAACCTTTACGATTCCTAAATTCTTCACCAATTACATGACCTAGTAGAAAACATAGTAAGTGTATCTTTTTATAGAATAAGAGTGACAAACTAGCATGCAGTTCACCTGGTGGTAAGAAGATGCTGTTATAGACCTACATTTGTTCTACATTTAAGATTAAAATGTAGATGCATTGTCACGCCTGAGGACTATGATAAAATACCTCTTTATCGTATTTTACACAGCATAATTAACACTGGTATTCTGTGGGAGTGTAGTTCTTCCCCTTTCGAGCCAACCCATTTGTAGTACATGTGGGATAGAAGGCAGCGTAATGAAGTAATCTGGAAGGAACGGAGCGAATGACGAATGAGTAAAAGAATGATAGTGAGTGAGCGAGAATGATAAAAAAGGAAGATGGAGGAAAGGACGCTTGAAAAGACGCGCACGCAAAATTAATTAAATTCAATAAAGAGTGTTTTCAAGGTATTTCTGTTTTTACTGCACGGTCAACACTACATTTTTGGGGGCTCGTCCGGTATCTGTGCAGTAAAATTCCTCAGAAGACAGTGTACGAGTTTTAGGCGAAACATCCGGCGGCTGGCGGCACGTGGTAGCACGCGGCAGTGGCAAAGACGGGCGGCATTTTGGTGAAGTTATTACAAGAAGACGAAACAAAGACGAGTACCTACACCAAGATGAGCAAAGACGGAAAAGAGCGTAGAAAAAGTCGCCAGGATGATTTCGAAGATAGCATCGGCGCACGAGCTGACTTTCGCGGCAACATGCTAAAAATGACTTCGGAGCTCATACCAAGCTACTCAGGACAAGACGGTACATTCACAGCGGCACGACGGCGCAGGTAATCGAAGATAATGCTGAAATATTCGGCTGGACTCCACTACAGCAATTATTAGTGGCGAGGCGGTCGTTGACCGGCACAGCAGCGCTTTGGCTCCGTGCGGAACGAACGTTTAAGTCGTGGGATGACCTAAAAGCTGCAGTATTGAAAGAATTTCCTGATTCTGTCGACATCAAAACCATACACGAAACGATGAGCACACGCAAGAAGAAAGACAATGAAAGCTGTTTGGATTATATGCTGACTATGAAAGAGTTGGGAAAGAGAGGGAAAATGCCAGATTACGTGGAAATCAAATATATTGTCGATGGGATACGTGATCTGGAGACAAATAAGATAATGCTAAGATAATGGTGTAACCACGTACGCAGAATTAAAAGAAAAGCTACGTATTTACGAAACTGTAAGGAGTAAAATGGAACAACGTCGTCGATCGGAGGCGCGCAGTTCCAGACAAAAACCATCTGAAAAGAATCACTGTTTTAGCTGTGGCGAGATGAATCATATGTCTGCATTTTGCCCATATAAAGAAAAGGGATTAAAGTGCTTCAAATGCAACCAGTTCGGCCATATTGCTACGTCATGCCCGATGCATCATTCATTCATTCAAGTTCAAAACGAAACAACAACGCCCGAGCATAAACGAAGCGGCGGTAGCCGACTTCATTCGGCGACTTTCGGCAAAACTCGGTATCAGGCGGCGGTACCCGAGAATGAACGAAGGCGGCAGCAAAGTGACAACATGAAGTTGAAGCGCGTTATGTACGGACGGTCGATGACGTCAACGAAAGAATCAACAACTCATTCGCAGGAAGTGAATGATCATTCGTCGTGTGATGGCTATGTTGGCAGCCATAACGGCCCGCATTTGACAGCAGCGTCAACGTCAAACTCTGAAAACAGCAACGGAGAGGTTATGCAGATTGTAAACAATACCTGCACCGACAAAACGGATACGTTCAAACCAGTGAAAATGATAACTGTGTGCAATCTTAGTGTTAAAGCATTAGTCGACTCAGGCAGTGACGTTAACATAATTTCATCAGAGTGTTTACGAGGCATTAGGTCAGCCAAAAGCGGAAAATGACAATACTATTTTATCAGGGATTGGACAGTGTAAGATTAAATCATTAGGAAAATATTATTTACAATTTATTACTGATGATCAACATTTCGATGGTGTGTTCCACATTATTAGTAGCGACTATGTACCGTATAATGTAATTATAGGTCATGATTTCCTGCAAGGTATTATTATGTTAATGAAAGATGGTGCATTGAGGTTTTATTTGAAAGATGACGAGTGGATGAAATGTATGACTGTTGATAAGTGTGACCATGCTTCTTTTGTAGGTCCCATGACAGATCCTGAGTTGAAGAAACAAGTGCATCAGTTAATCTATCAATAACCAGTACAGAAAAAAAAGCTCCGATACAGTTAAAAATAGTACTGAAAGACGACATTCCAGTGACGCATCGATCCCGAAGATTATCTCTAAAAGAGCAAGAAATAGTGGAAAAACAGGTAGCTGAATGGCTAGATAAGAAGATTATCCAGGTGAGTTTCTCTGAGTATTCTAGTCCAGTGGTTCTAGTGCAAAAAAAGATGGGACAACTAGGGTTTGTGTAGATTAACGGGCACTAAATAGCAAACTTGTGAAGGATGAGTTTCTCTTGCCTATTATAGAGGATTTAATTGATAAATTGAAAGACTCTAAATTCTTCAGTATTTTAGATTTGAAAAATGGATTTTTACATTTAAAAGTAAGCGAGGAATCTTTACCCTATACTTCCTTCGTAACACATCATGGCCAGTTTGAATTCTTGAGAGCCCCCTTTGGACTCTCAGTTTGTCCAAAGAATTTCATGCGATTTGTCTCAATTATCTTCAGAGATTTAATAAATAAGGGGATTATTCTGATCTTTATCGACGATATTTTGATTCCAGCTAGCGATGAAAGCCAGGCAGTACATCGCTTGCAAATGGTACTTGAAGTGGCATCTGAATATAGACTGGAGATAAACTGGAAGAAAGCTAAACTTGTCCAGAAGGAAACAGAATATTTGGGACGTGTCATCAAGAATGGAGAGGTAAAACCTAGCCCAGAAAAGACTGATGCAGTAGTAAGGTATCCCGAGCCCGGTAATGTCAAGCAAGTACAAAGGTTTGTTGGTATAACCTCATATTTTCGATTTTCGAAAATATATAGAACTACGCATTAACTGCACAGTTATTGACAGATTTGCTCAAAACAGATACTCCTTTTTGTTTTGGTGAAGACCAAAGAAAAGCGTTTAATATCTTAAAGTATAAATTATCTAGTAATCCAGTATTAAAGATTTTTGATAGTAGTTTGCCTACAGAATTACACACTGATGCTTCATGTTTAGCGTATGCAGCAATATTATTACAATTTCATCATGACGGATGGCATCCAGTTTACTACATGAGTCGAAAGACCAATGATATGGAAAGAAAGTATTCAAGTTACGAAGTAGAGGCACAAGCTATTATTGAAGGTGTAAAGAAATTTAGACATTATTTGCATGGAATTAAGTTTAAAATCATTACAGATTGCCGAGCATTTGAACAAACATTGAGGAAAAAAGATTTGTCAGCTAAAGTAGCGAGATGGGTACTATACACACCGGCACAATTAGCGGAACGGAAAAAAAGTGAGACTATGAGATAATAACGCATATATTTGACGAAAATGTAATTAGACACAAAATAACAAATTGATTAACATCTTTTAACAACGACTTTGAAAAGTCTTCGTTATTTTTATTGAAAAATAAAGAAATTTGAAATAAGTGAAATTTTTAGATGATTATGAACCATCAAAAAAATAAAAAAAAGTAAGCATTAAATGATTTAACAATAAAATTAAAGCAAAATTAATAACGAGTGTTTGCCTAACAGATTATGTTATCGATGATTTCTTGAGGCAACCGCTCCCACTCCTCAAGTAATGCGTTTCCAAATTCATTCAGATTTTTGGGGGGTGGCATTCTGGATTTAACCCTTCTTTTTAGCAAGTCCCAGACATGCTCTATCGGATTCATATCGGGGGAATTTGCTGGCCACTGCATCACCGGTATACCTACGTGGCTCAGATATGCCGGTACCGATTGTGCACTATGAGCACGAGCATTATCTTGCATTAGAATAAAGTCGTCACCAATAAATGGGGCAAATGGTACAACATGTTCTTCTAAAATGTCTCTGATGTATCGATCTGCTGTCATGGTCTCTCCTATGACTATCACTAACTCCGTGCGAGCTCCCAAACATATCCCTCCCCAAACCATAATCGAGCCGCCACCATAAGCCACTGTGTGTTCAAAATTAGACTATATGTGGCATTGTCCTTTGCGTCTCCATATTCGCTGTCTCCCATCGATCTGTTTTAAAAGAACTCTGCACTCATCAGTAAAGAGAACCTGCTGCCATTCGTGCAAATCCCAATGACGATGTTCTCGCGCATAGCTTAATCGGTTTACGCGGTGACGTCTCTCAAGTTTTGGGTCTTTGGCAGTTATGTACGACCCTAAACCAACTTCTTCAAATCTCCTGCGAACTGTACGCTCACTTACTCGTACTCCTCGAACGTCTTCCAGTTCATTTCGAGCTTGTACAGCCGTTAATCGCGTACTCCTACGAACTCGAAGTTGTAAAAAACTGTCATCTCGCCTCGATGTACATCTTTTTCTACCTTGACCCCTCCTCCTCACAATAGAATTAGACGATCTGTACCGCTGGATGCTGCGATGAATCGTTGATACTGGTCGACGAAGCCTTGAGGCAATCGATCTGTAGGTATGGCCATTTCTTCTCATTTTATCAGCCCTAATGATTTCCAGTGATGTTAAGTCAGGCATAATAAAGAGCTTTTAATAAACAAAATTGCCTATAGAATAACAAATTTATAAAAAACCATTAAGTGCAATTTTTCAAAAAAAAATTACAATTACGTAGTTATTACTCGAACAAGTTGACAAAACGTATTGTTCGGGAAAATAAAACAAATGAATGAAAAAAGTGTATGTCATCTAATTTTCTATTTTCAAATTTGACAATAAATTAAAATAATATCATAACTGGCCAGTTCCTCAAGTAAAAGATTTTAAAATCCTGCTTTTTTGTGTTCCGCTAATTGTGCCGGTGTGTATATTTTTAGACCAATTTGATTTCACTGTGGAGCACCGAGCAGATTCAAAGATTAAACATACAGACGCACTCAGCCGTGATTTTCCTACAGTGATGTTGATCACCGATATGCATCAACAAATCAGACAAATGCAAGACTAAGATGAAGGCCTCAAAGCTATCAAAGAAATATTGAAGAATGGTTCTTAACAAGATTATTGCATCGAAAATGATTTGCTGTATAAAGGAGAATTGAAACAATTGGTAATACCAAAAACTTTGGAAAAACAAATAATAAAAATAACTCATGGTATTGGTCATTTTTCATGCAAGAAAATGAAAGAAATCATAAGTAACAGCTATTACATCAATCAGTTGGATAATAAATTACAAGACTTCATGACAACATGCATACCATGCTTACTGGCAACAAGAAAATCCGGAAAACAAGAAGGATTTTTACTTTGCATATCGACCATATTGGGCCTCTAATGGAAACTAAAAAACAGTATAATTACATTTTGACAATGGTTGATGCCTTCACCAAGTTTACATGGATATTTCCAACAAAGTCCACAACCAGTAAGGAAACATTGGACAAATTAAAGATTTTTCAACAACATTTTGGCAACCAAGACAGAATAATAACTGACAAAGGTACCGCATTTACAGGAAACGATTTTCGAGAGTTTTGCGAGACAGAAGGTATACAAAATATCACTATAACAAATGGAGTACCACGTGAAAATGGACAGGTGGAACGAGTGCATCGCACAATCATCTCAGTCTTGACAAAGTTATGCATTGAAGACCCTTCCTTATGATATAAGCATGTAAGTCGATTACAGAGAGCTTTGAACAGCACATACCATAGGAGCATTGATACAACTCCATTCACACTAATGATTGGTACAAAGTTGAGACAAAAGGAAGATTTGGAAATAATACAAATTTTACAGAGTTAAGAGGTTGAACAGTATAACAGAAACAGAGAAGATTTAAGAGTGAAAGCCAAACAACACGTATTGAAAGTACAAGAAGAAAATAGAAGAAACTTTAATAAGCGTAGAAAAGAAGGCTGCAAGTATGAAATAGGGGATTTCATAGCAATCAAGCTCACTCAGTTTGGAGTAGGACTTAAGTTGCAACCTAAATACCTAGGTCCCTACCATGTCATTAAGGTCAAAAGAAATGACCGCTATGATGTGGAGAAAGTTCATGCACATGATGAGGGTCCAGGGAAAACGTCGACCGCAGTTGATCAGATGAAACGATGGCCTGATGACCTTTGACCGATTGACTTTTGAAGATGAAACAGGTGTGTGATATAAAGGATGTGAGGGATGTGGAATGATAAGATGAATGAAAGATTATTTAGTTTTTGAGTTTTTATTTGTCTTTATTTACTTTTACAATATTTTTAGTTTTGTGGACACATGCACCATTATAAACATGATCTGTTAACATGATTTTATTTAAACGAATTAGTTTTAATAAGCCTATATTTAAGCTACAAGTACTGTTATTGTTATATGGTTAGTAAAATATAAATAAAAGAGAAGATTGTTGTAACTGTTTTTTTTTTTTGCATAACTGTAATGGGAAATGTAAAGGAAATGTCTTTCAATAGAAACTAACTCTTTTAATTCTTTTTAAATGACTGTGGTTTGAATTACTTTGTAAGTACCTATTACTGCAATAAAGGAAATGTTAAGTAAAATACAAGACTATGTTGTATAAGTTTGTTTGTTATTGCTAAGACAACTGTTCATTTTGTATTTAAGTGTTAGTAGTAAGTTAATTTTTTTTTGTAATGTTGTGAATGTTAAGGAGTGAAAGCGGCATGGATGCCTGAGGACAGGCATGAGACCATGACGGCCGAATGTGGGATAGAAGGCAGCGTAATAAAGTGATCTGGAAGGAACGGAGCGAATGACGAATGAGTAAAAGAATGATAGTGAGTGAGTGAGAATTATAAAAAAGTAAGATGGAGGAAAGGACGCTTAAAAAGAGGAGCACCCAAAATTAATTAAATTCAATAAAGACTGTTTTCAAGGTATTTCTGTTTTTACTGCACGGTAAATACTACATACATGTTAAAGCGTAGCCGTACCACATACCTAATATAGTAAAATAGTCTTTTATAAATGATATTTATGATAAGAAAACAATTTTACCCATTGAAATAATACTAGTTTTTATGGAATTTATGGCGTATATTTAACTTTTTAAATACCCGACGTTTCGAACGCTTTACAGCACTCATGGCTCATGGTCACGGGCGGGACCAGGGCCAGTCAACTTCTTAATAAAAGATTGGTACCGGGAGATGACCTTGGGGGGTTTTAAGGAAGCGAGATGGATTAATATCTATCTCCCTCGCACTTTATGTTATCTTGCCATTGTGACGGCCCAATATTATTATTAATAATTAAATTCAATATAAAGGGGCGTCAAAAATAGTCTTAAAAGATATATATTAAGCAATTAAGTTAAATTAATAAACATAAAGTTAATATATTTCAGACATTATCCCAATAACATAGTAAATTAAAGGCAAAATTATTGTTTTTCGTAATAAATAAATTTATTTAAAAACTTGAAAAAATATTTAAAATAAGATAAATAATAGAAAAACAAGTCAAAAAATATTATAAAATTAAGTTAAATAACGTTTATAAGATAATTAGAAAATTTGTTAAAAATTCTTATTCTTATAGATAATTAGAAAATTTAAAAAAGTCATTGTATAAAAGAAAATTTTTAAGTTGTGGAAGGAGTTCACGTATAGATGAAATTTCCTAAGTTGTTGAAGGAGTTCATGTATTAAAGAAAATTTTCCTAAGTTATGGAAGGTGTTCACGTATAGACGTCTTGTATGGAGGAAGCTGTCGGAGGTACATATCTGCAGTTGTACATATATATGGGGTGGTCGGGAGCCCGACTGCCTGAAGTACTGTAGCACAATGACTAGTCCTATATTAGGGACTTATGATATTAAACTCAATGATACAAAAGCAATACTAAAGAAGGTCTCCATGATGAATTTGCATTACAATAGTAGGGTCGTGGGTTCGAACCCTATATATTAATGACTTATGAAAGTAAGGTCTATGATTCAAAAGCAATACTATAGAAGGTCTCTATGATTAATATGCATTACAATAGTAGGGTCGTGGGTTCGAATCCTATATATGAATGACTTATGAAAGTAAGGTCTATGATTCAAAAGCAATACTATAGAAGGTCTCTATGATTAATATGCATTACAATAGTAGGGTCGTGGGTTCGAATCCTATATATACATGACTTATGAAAGTAAGGTCTATGATACAAAAGCAATATTATAGGAGGTCTCCTTGATGCATAAGCATTGTATGGGGTGGTCGGGTGACCAACTGCTCCTAGTACTGTAGCAAAATGACTAGTTCTTATTAGGGACTTGAAAAGGAATATTATGGTGGCGTATGTGCTGCTTCACGAGCAATTGGTCCGAGGTAAACTTGGACTCGCTAACCGATGTGTCCTAGACATATCATCTTAGTGCCGGTGGTAAGCGGGTTTGTTGTAACAATACGGCTTTCCCGTAGACATCGCACACCCATACCGTTTGTGGGCGACGTCGTTACGCATAGCGATGTGTCGTCTATCTTTCGGATTGGGATGATGAGTGTGTTTGGTAGCACTTTTAAGTGTAACAGGCATACTCAACTTCATGTCTTAGTGCATTAGCGCTATGATACGTGGAGTTTTGTTCATTGGCGTCTTAGTAGCGTGCTACTATGATACGTTGGTGATATTTTTTATATAACAACAATACCAACTTCGTTGCCAAAGTCGATAGGGATCACGTGGGTGTGTTGTGAGGGGGGCGCCACCCGTATGATAGTTGCATTGATGCTCACTGCTACTTGCGGTATTGCGTCTTGTGATGGATCTGCGGGTATGCTGCGCCTGATTCGACGCATTCCTGTGGTTCTGGTCGATGGAGGTATACAATTAACATCTTAGTGCCGATGGTAAGCGGGTTTGTTTTAGCAATACGGCTTTCCCGTGGACATCGCACACCCATACCGTTTGTGGGCGACGTCGTTGCGCATAGCGATGTGTCATCTATCTTTCGGATTGGGATGATGAGTGTGTTTGGTAGCACTTTTAAGTGTAACAGGCATACTCAACTTCATGTCTTAGTGCATTAGCGCTATGATACGTGGAGTTTTGTTCATTGGCGTCTTAGTAGCGTGCTACTATGATACGTTGGTGAAATTTTTTATATAACAACAATACCAACTTCGTTACCAAAGTCGATAGGGATCATGTTGGGTGTGTTGTGAGGGGGCGCCATCCGTATGATAGTTGCATTGATGCTTACTGCTACTTGCGGTATTGCTTCTTGTGATGGATCTGCGGGTGTGCTGCGCCTGATTCGACGCTCTCTTGTGGTTCTGGTCGATGGAGGTATACGGGTAGTGATGTCTGCTGGGATGTATGGGGGACCTTGGAATGGTGTAAGCTCGACGATAGTCGTATTGATGCTTGTTGCGTTCTGCAGCATTGCGTCTCTGCGATGGTTGTTTGGTGGGACGCTATTCTCAATGTCGCTCTCTGCGTCTTGGTTTGACTCACACCTAAGTTGCTTTGCCCATGTCGGGTCCCTTCATTGCGGGGCTGCAGACTGTCTGCCCTCCACGATGGTTTATATAACAACGTAATATTATATCTCTGTAACTTTCCCACCTTTGAATGATTGAAGGCAACTTGTTGGTGGGTGAGACAAACATGATCGAAAATGCATTTACTCAACGTCAGTGACACAAACCCTTTCTGATGGTGAATTATTACTCTTATCTTATAACTGCCTTTTGGCTATATCTGCCGTTGTATTGGTTGGTGGAGCATATGTGTCGACCTCATGCGGGTGGTAGCTGGCGGGAGGATCTGAGGAGACTCTCAAGGCTGCGGCCGAAAGCCGCACAACGTGGGACCCCATTCCCTTGAGGTGAGCGGTAAACTCATGACACGCTCTGCGGCTAGTAGCCGTGCTGATCATGCAATTGGTGGTGATGCCATACACTTACATCACGTCTGCAGGAGCGGCGGTCTGGCAGGTGGTGGCGCTCACGGAGGGTTTACGGCCAGTGTGCCTATTTGCCTAAACCGTGTGATGTACATTCACTGTGGCTGGATTCGTTCGTATTCTGTATGGCGTTTACATGCATTGACATGCGCGACTTCGGTCGAAGTTTGTGCTTACGCACTAACAAGGGGCCAAGCCTCTTTTACTGGTTCGCCAGTTATTTTGCTGTGGTCTACGGTCCAGTTCCCGAATTAACGTTCCCTTCGGGGGGAGTGCATCAAAATGGTTGGCACTCACCGTGCACGGCGTGTGTGGGGCCGTGTACTTCCCCTACATTTTTTAAAAATAAATGTAGGAGAGCGAAGCCCTTGTATCGGGTATTTTGTATAGATATATTTTGAGCCTTTTCCGAGCGGGAAGGGATAATTAATAATGTAAACCTGATGCAAGTGGAATAGGGACGTTTTATGTTCTTAACCTTTTTCGAGCCCTGTCTTCGTGAACGGGGTTCACTTAGCTTATAAGGCACTACCAACAGCTTTCAATTGCTCTAGTGAATATTCATTCTTCCAAAAGACACCTAAAAGAACTAAGTTACTAAACAAACACAACGTAAATAAGGGTCCTAACTAAGACGATCACGCCAAATTATTACAAACGGCCTATTATTAAACCTTTAGAAAGATCATTTAGAAAGATCAAAACATAATTTATTAATCCTGGTCACATATATATAATTTTTAATGTAAAGGGGAACTAATTATATTCAATATCATACATATTTTCATATAGAGGGGGGGAGATCGTTACACAATGAAAGAAATATTATTTTAAATGACACATCATTTGAATCATTTTTTATTTAATAAATATAATACTTTATTATATAATATATTTCGTTAAACATATATTTATTACGTCTTTATTGAAGTAACAAAATGTATGAATATGAAACTACATACTATAATAAAAAGGCAAGTTATGGCAACGGCAAATAAACAAAATTACAAATGGCAGATCCCTTGCGCTTGCGGTTGTGTTCTTGTTTATTTGTGTTGCAAATTAAGTTTATATTTTGATCTTAACTTATTTCTTACATTACTAACGTTGAGTTGAACATCCCGTTCCTCCGTTTTAGTGTTTACAGTGAGAAAGAGACTCAAAAACAAGTGCTGTGCATTGTGCTAAAGAGACAGAGACTCAATTTTATCTTTCATCATGAAAGAACACGAAAGGAAATGTTACAAGTGTGGATGTTCTCCTAAGCCTGGGAGAACAAATAGCTTACGGTACGTATGCGCTAAATAGCTTTTTGGTTACTGATTAAAACAGTTTTAAAATGTTTAAATTTGAACCACTGAATTAATAAAGTAACAGAAATAAAAATTATTATGGGCCGCATCGGCTAATAAAACCTAAGATACATATTAAGCGATTTAAAAACGTGTGCAAATAAATCTGAAAATTAAAGAGAAATTATGCAGAACAGCATGAGGTGTATCACATAGAAATCATAACATAATAAAGTAGTTATAGATGTATTGGTACACATAGAAATAACATGTTGAATAATATTTATATATATATACAATACAATCACATTGTTTGAAAGGAACAATCTCTTGTATTGCACTCTTCTTCCAAGCATGTTTTTAGCACCTCAGTAGTATATTATTATCTAATTATATTTCTTCAGATGAGAATTATGGTAGAAGTACTGTTTTCCTCATGACTCTTGGTGGTCACCAGAATTTCAAAACAAGCTTCATTCTAAGCATTTAATGTTGTGCACTAAACATTTTAAGAAATCATCATTCATTGATAATTCTGGAAAGAGACTAGTCAAATCCGCAGTCCCTGATGAGGAATGTGATAAGGTTAGTTAGTCTTTCTTTTGTTACTATCTACATTTTTTTCTTTTGTGTGGCTTTTCTCATACTACAGTGAAAATATTTTCTAGTTAATAAACGGTGGTAACAGATTGAGTGGTGATTTATAAGGGTATGCGACGTAACCTACCATTACTTCTCAACCATAAAAAAAACAAAAGATATAAACTTTAAAAAAATATATAGGATGGTGGTGGTAATGGGTTAAAGCAACATTAATTGATAAAAACAAGTTGTATTTAATGTTTATAAATTTATAAGGCTGTTTGAAATTTAGAGATTGGTTGATCAATGCTGGGATACAGATATAAATAATGATTTGATAATCTCTAATTTTCAGATCACATTAAATAATAATAATAATAATATAGCTCCATTTATCTTGAGGGCTCCATAGCATATGACCTATCCATCTCCACTTCATTTGGTCTATCTTGGTGAGAATATCTGTCACACCTGTTCTTGTTCTTATGTGCGTGTTTCTTTGCTTATCTATTTTTCTGATTCTTACCGTGCTCCTTTTCATGGCTCTTTGACAATGTTCGAGCATATCTCTGTGCTGCTTAGAAAGTGCCCAAGTTTCGCAGCCATAAGTAAGTAGTGGTGGTAATGGGTTAAAGCAACATTCATTAATAAAAACAAGTTGTATTTAATGTTTATAAATTTATAAGGCTGTTTTTAAATTTAGAGATAGGTTGATCAATGCTGGGATACATGATATAAATAACATAACATAACATAAACACTCACGCCTATCACCCAGAGGGGTAGGCAGAGACTACAGACTTCCATTTGGCACGATCCTGACACACCTCTCTTGCCTCCTTCACATCCATACACCTACGCATACATGCTCGTCGGTTAAGGGTACTCCTAATTTGACCCGTTTTCAATAAATCGCCAATTTCGTCGATAAATTTTCGCCTAGGACGTCCCTTTCCGACTCTGCCATTCTCTCAATTCTGCACCATAAATTTTCTTTGTCACTGTTTCCTCATTCATTCTTTCCACATGACCAAACCACCGAAGCATTCCTTTCTTAATCCTGGTCACAACATCATCTTGCAACATTGACTTATCAGGGGGATAAGTCGCTCGCGTCCGTAGGCTTTGACCACCTGTTCCTAGGCCCACCCTACACGTGTCCCCCGGGTGGTGCTAAATGAGCGACATGCCGATACCACAAACTCGGCTCAACGCCATGGTAGCGGCGTTAAATATACCACCCCATTTCGCACCATGAGGAATCGAATTAAAGAAATGGCCCCGAGTTCCCGGCGCCCCTTTAATGGGGCAGGGGTGCGAGGAATCTCCGGGGAGGAAAACCGGCGACGAGGTTCGCCACCCGTCACGTTCTGTCTCCCGGAGAGGCGAAAAGGGATTGCAGAGGCCCGTCTGGCTACGTTGAATGTATGTGGGGCAATGAATGACAAAATGGATGAAGTATGCGATATGATGTATGATAGAGGAATAGATGTGTTATGCGTAAATGAGACGAAAAGGAAGTGGAAGGATGTCACTACACATGGCATGTATACCGCATACTGGTCTGGTGTAGACGAGATCGAGCGGGCATGCCAGGGAGTAGGTATCATCCTTTCAGAAAGAATGGGCCAATGTGTGAAAGAGTATGAATGTGTAAGCCCAAGACTGCTATGGATACGAATGAAAGTGGGCTTAAAGAAGTTGTTTGTGTTAGGGGTCTACGCCCTAGACATGTCTAAGCCCACTTATATCCGAGAGCAGTTTTGGGAAATGGTAAGGATGGTGTTAATGAAGTGTAAGGGAAATGAAAATATTATTATGCTAGGAGATTTTAATGGAAGGGTTGGGGTCAGGAGGCTTGGTTATGAAAGGATATTAGGAACGTTTGGTGATGAAAGTATAAATGAAAATGATGAAAGTCTCCTCACCGTATGTATGGAAAAGAATCTTTTTTGTGACGAACACTTGCTTTCGCCACAAGAGGATTCACATGTATACTTGGGAAAGAGGTGACGATAGAAGCATGATAGATTTCATAATTGTGGATGAAAGATTGAGGGGCGCAGTGGTAGATACGAGAGTTTACCGGGGTTCTAACGTAGAAACGAATGGTCTATTCAGGCGTTGGCGCCATCGATCGTCTGTGTCTACCCACTGCGTTACAGCGTATTAGAACAGAAAGGTTACAAGATGAAAGTGATAAAAACAAGTTCAAATGTAGACTGAAAGAAAATATAAGTGGTTTGGATGAATTATGTATGAAGGAGTTAGACTTGGAGATATGGCAAAATGTAAAGAAAGGTTTAGTGGATGCAGCTACCGAAGTATGTGGTGTTAGTAAGAGAAAGAATGAAAGGAAAAATAATACGTTACGGTGGGATGATGAGATACGTATGGAAGTTGAAGCAAAGAAGAGAGCATGGCTAGATTTACTAGCAACAAAGGCTGCTAATTCTAGTGGTACGAATGGTGATATTGAAAGAAAAAAGGCAGTATTTAGACATCTTAATAAGAGAGTAAAAGAAGTAGTTAAAAGAAAAAAGCAAGAAAGAACGGATAAAAATGATAGAAGAATATCGGATAACTTCCAGGCAAATATTAAAATGTTCTGGAAACTTGTAAGAACCGCCAGGGGACATTCAAAACAGCCTATGATGAATGCTATAAGAGACGAGAATGGCTATATTCTGAATGATGAAGTTTTGAGTTTAAAGAGATGGAAGGAATATTTTGAAAGCATGTTTATGAGTCAGGAGACAACGTGTGTACTAAGTGAAGTAGAAACACCGAAAGAAGAGGAAAGAGGTAGCGAGATAAGTATAGATGAAATAATGAAAGCAATGAAAAGCATGAAAGCAGGTGAGGCTGCCGGATATGATAGAGTTTCACTCGAAATGCTAAGGGCTGGAGAGGAAGTGGTGGCAGGCCTGCTGCACACCTTATTTAATTTATGCTGGGAACTGAAGCGAGTACCGGTAGACTGGTGCAAAGCCGTGATAGTCCCAGTATATAAAGGAAGAGGGTCGTAGCAGGATTGTAAAAACTACCGTGGCATCAGCCTTCTTAGCATTGTGGGAAAACTGTATGCTAAGGTACTGATTGAAAGGGTCATTAAATGAAACTGATGGAAAAATTTCGGATGTGCAAGCGGGATTTAGAAAGAGAATGGGATGTACATATCAAGTCTTTTCCATGCGCATGATCGCGGAGAAGTTTCTGGCCAAAAACGGTTTTTGTGCGTTCATGGACTTGAAAAAGGCCTATGACAAAGTGGATAGGGATTTGCTATGGCAAACACTGAACTAATTTGGGTTGAGCGCTGGCTTGATACAGGCATTGGAGTCTCTTTATAGGGACTCTTGTGCTTGTGTTAGGATCTACGGGGTCTACTCGGACTGGTTTGACATCCATAAAGGTGTCAGACAGGGCTGTGTGGCTTCCCCGTGGCTGTTCAACCTATTTATGGACAGTTGTTTGCAAAATTTGAAAGTTGAAGAATGCGGATTAAAAATGGGTGAGTTAACCGTCAAATGCCTTTCGTACGCCGATGATCAAGTTATTCTTGCGTCGTCGTCGTTGCGTTTGTATATTTGGGCTGCGTATTTAGCAGGGATAGGAGATATGACAAGGATATAGAACGACGAGTGAATGCGGGAAATAGAGTAAATGGGCCCTTGCACTCTATTGTGAAGAGTCAAAATGTGTCGAAAAAGGCACGTATGGCAATTCACAACGCTGTGTTGGTCCCTACTTTAACGTATGGTAGTGAAAGTTGGGTGTGGCAGAAGAAGCACGAGAGTAGAATAAACGCAGTAGAAATGCGGTCGTTAAGGAGTATGTTAGGGCTGAATCTGAATGACAGGTTGAGAAATTGTGTAATAAGAGAAGAGTGTGGATATAAATAATGATTTGATAATCTCTAATTTTCAGATCACATTAGCTGACCTTAATTTGGAACAAAGGAATGTCATTCAACATATTGCGGGTCCATCAACTACTAAACAACCACTGTCTGAAAATATTCAGAAGACTATAACTGTTCCAAATATATTTGAGCCGGTTGCGGGTCCGTCAAAATGTATACAACCCCTGTGTGAGAATGTGCATTATAAGACCATTCCTGACAAAACTAGTGCTATTCCTCAAGTAACTGAGAATAGCAACCCTGTTGCTGCTGCAAATCCATCCACGAAAAACAAAAAGTATAAACATATGTTGATAAAACTGAAATATCATCTGAGAAAAATTAACAGGCTTCAAAAACTGTAAAGCATCTAAAGAATGAAGCATTTCTCAAAGTATTGAGCAAAAATGATTCAGTAAATGAAATATTAAAATGTAAAATATCCCTCTCTTTTGCATTATTTTTGCAAGGAGAATTGCAAAACTATAAAAAAATCGAAAGGTCGAAGATGGAACATGGACTCCAAAATAATAGCACTTAGACTGTATAAAAGGTTACCTAGGTGTTACAAATTATTAAGAAGGATGATTTGCCTTCCAACACCTAGTTCATTAAAAGCGTTATTAAGCAAGTTTCACATGAAAGTTGGTATAAATGACCAAATTTTTAATGTTTTGAAAAAAAAAAACAATAAAGCAACAGACTCCCTCAGACAATGAGTATATCCTTATGTTTGATGAGATGTCAATAAAAAAGAATTTGTTTTACAACAAAGAGGAGGACATAATTGAGGGTTATCAAGACCATGCATTGCAGGGCAGGTCACCACAAATGGCAACACATGCCCTCGTGTTCATGATTGGCGGAATCCGTAAAAAGCTGAAACAACCAATTGCTTATTATTTTTCTAGCGGATCTGTGACTGCAGATAGGCTGTCAGTTCTTATAAAGGAGGTGAGCATTATCTTTTATTTGTTATTATGTCAATATATGCAGTAGTACTTTTTTACCGTATTAATTTACCCTTTTATCATTCTAGGTCCTGCAACATTGTTTTGATGCTGGAACTAACATTTCAGCTACAGTGTGTGATATGGATGGTGTGAATAAGAGAGCTTTAAGTATCTTGGGAGCATCTGTAGAACAGCCATATATTCTGCTAAGTAATCGAGAAGTGGTTACCATTTTTGATACTCCGCATTTGCTCAAATGCTTTAGAAATATGTTTTTTAAAACATGACATTAAATGTCCAACAAATATAACATCAAATGATCAAATTGGATTTGGTAAGATATTTTGTTTTATTACAATCATACTATTATACATATTTCCAATTTACTGGATATTTACACAAATGTTTTTTACAGGTGTTGCTAAATGGAGCCATATAAAGGAGTTTTATGAAACAGATAACACCAATCCCAATTTTGTGTTTGCACCATGCTTAAAACAAGAACATTTAAATCCAAATACGAAGCAGAAGACGAAGGTGAAGCTAGCTGCACAAGTGTTAAGCCACTCAGTTGCTGCAGGAATTTATGCAATTATTTCACAAGGTAAATTAAATTTATAATTTAAAGTATAATATTTAAACATATGTCCACACATTAAAATAATTATTAACTTAAAAAGGAACTAGGCTCTCCCAAGTACAAATTATTGTTTATTGTGTGATATGTGACATTTTTTTGAGTTGTCTTGTAATGTACTTTAAATCATATTTCTTTAATCCTAATATTAAGATCTTAAATTATGTATTGTTTACAGGGGAACTCTCTTCAGAGGCCGTCACTACTGCTTGTTCGGGTATTGGACGTATGTTGAACAATAATTAAAATTTTATATAAAAACAGTTTAATAAAGATGTTAAAAGTATAAGATTAATATATGTTAAAAATGTTAAATGTTAATGTTATGTTAATGAGCTCGCGTCCGTCGCGGTTACGGTGATTACGTGAACTAACACAATTTTTATACTTGTCGAACTATATCGATTGCTTCACGTAAAATGTTAACGCCAGCGGAAATGTACGGTTGGACCGTACATGCTGCCAGGCCAAAATGTAATAAGATGATTATAATGTTAGTTTGATGTGTTTGGTAATCTTATCTTAGTAACAAGGTGATAAACAATTTGTAACTTAACCTAATGAATGTTTGTTATTTTGTTAAATGAAAATGATGACAGTATCTAATTTATGATATAACAATTAATTTTATAATTAAACATTAAAACGTCTATGCGGTATGGGAGAACACGCTTTGTTTTGTTTTTCAATTTCACACGACACATCAATATGACACATATGTTGACGGTCAAGATCACAATTTCGCGCACTAGCACTTACTGTGAAAACACTAGGCTTACGGTTAGTCTTTCTTTTATTTCCCGCACTCACTGCACTGACACTACTCGCCGACTGCAGCTCCAAGTCCGGGGAGATGAGTGCACGCCGCCGTCGTCGCCGCCATCGCCATCGCCACACGAACACCGCCGCTACGACTGCTGCCACTCCGATTAACACGTAGTTGATTGCGTAGTGATGGATGTCGTGCGACGATAATGTGGTTAACTGCACGTTATTCTGTTTTAGGTCTTGTATTTGACGGTCTAAGTTATGTAAGGAGCTGTTCAAATCTGATATGTTGGTGTCATTTTCGTTTAGAGGTTCTGAAGTTATGCTTATTTTGATGATGTTATTCAATGGGTCAATTTTTGGAAGAAATAAGTCATTTTTCATCTCAATTTGATGAGTGTGAATTTGATGGGAGAACAACGTAAAATCTTGGCCTTTTAACAAACATCCCTTATCGAGAGATATAACTCCCGCTTTAGTAAGCCGTTCCGCAACTACACGATCAAGGCAAATAATTTTAACATCATAGGTGTTGCAGCAGTGGTATAGGTATTGTGAAGGGTTATTCAGCGGTAGCCATTCATTTGTACACGAAGTCTTATACATTTTGCTGTGGTGATATTTCTACAGGTAATAATGATAATTTATTGATCGGTCTTTTAAGGTTACCGTTTTTTGTTTTCAATGTTACAACTCTTACATGTCCATCGCTCCCGGGGTGAAGTTCCACTACGCGCCCCATTGCCCATTTACCTGGTGGTAAGTTGTCGTCTTGTATGATGACCATCTCACCGATTTTCATATTTGGTTGCGGTCGAAGCCACTTACTCCTACTAGATAATTGAGTAAGGTATTCAGCTTTCCATCTTTTCCACACTCCTTGAAATATTTGTTTTGTTAGTTGCCATCTTGTCCTGGCATCTTCGGGCTTTTCTATTATGGTGGAACCCACATTTGCAGTTAAAAAGTGTGCAGGTGTCAAGAACTCCAAATCTTCCACGTTTTCAGTTAACGGACACAAGGGTCTTGAGTTTAAGCATGCTTCTATCTGGCTCAATATTGTCGAGTATTCTTCGTATGTTAGCTTTTGATCACCAACCACACGCTTTAGGTGATGTTTTAAACTACGCACAGCTCTCTCCCATAAGACTCCAGCGCTTGGCCACGAGGGAGCATTGAAATGCCATTCGATGTTCAACTCTGCAACCTCCACCAAGAAGTTGTTGTTAAATATTTGCTGAAGTTGTTGATATTCTTCCTGCAGGATTCTATTAGCACCCACAAAGTTTGAGCCATTATCACTGTAGATATGACATGGAGCTCCTCTTCTCGATGCCATGCGACGAAGCGCTGCTAAAAATGCTGACGTGCTCAAATCTGACACTAATTCTAAATGTATGGCTTTGGTAACCATACACACAAAAACTGCTACATATTCCTTGGTATTTTTAATTCCTCGCCCTTTACTTGACTTTACTTCCATGAACCCAGTATAATCAACGCCTGTGTGATAAAAAGGTGGTGCTGGATTAACTCTTGAAACTGGTAAATCAGCAATTAATTGATGTTGTGTAGAGGGACTATTTTTTCTGCATTTGACACAGTGTCTTAAACGCAATTTAATGGCTCTCTTGCCCCCTACAATCCAATATTTTTGACGTAACCATCCCAAAGTAAGTCGAGGCCCACCGTGAAATGTCATGTTATGGGCATGATCTATTAGAAGATCCGTCAATCCACCACCACCTTACAAGTACACTTAATTAAGTTGCATGTGTTCTGCTTGTTACTTAGGAATACACTAGCGTTATATTTATATATATACATGGTGCTCGTTTTACCCTGGTCACACTTTTACGTCTTTAGCTCTAGGTATTCGTATGGGTCTTCCAGTCTAGCTGATGCTGGAACACCTTGCCAAATGACAGGATGCGTCAACTACCCTATTGATGTTCGTTGACGCTGATATAATCGCGTGAAGTATGAGAGATGTTGTATAAAAGGATAATGCGAATACATAACAATTTAGAGCGGATTTTATTAATTAAGAGTAATAAAATCCTTATGTAGCGCGCGGGGTACTGTAACGTTGCACGTACATGTATGCATAATTATAATTAAACGGTTTATTAAAATTAAATAAACATTTAATAAACTAAATAAAAATAAATTAAAAGTTATTAACAAAAATAATTCTATAATTAACTTAGGTATCCTATTAATAAAACAAATCAGTAAACTAAAAGAACGAATTAAATAATAAATCAAATATTAAAATATTGTATTTCGAACAAACACTCTGACGCTTCGTTACTCTATGCGCCTTGCAACTCTCGCGTCAGAGTTTTACCCGGCCGGTATTATTCCACGGCGTCGCGCTCCCGACCATTCTCCGCCCGAGCGCCCTGGGAGGCGCACACTACCACTGCAGCCGCGTTCACAAGCTCTGCTTTGTGTCCTCGTACGCGCTTGCAAATTTTAATCCCATTTTGGAAAAAGTTTAAAATAATATAATAATTCCGGCACTGTGGCCGTATAGTTTTTTCGTTAATTCTCGTCACCGAGACCTCCGTATCGTCTTGCACCCCGTAAGGGTAAGTGTTGAAACGTTACCTAGTTTTAAGTAGTGAAAGTGTTTTATAGGTAGTGTAATTTGATCATGCCAGGCTGTTTGCTTTTAGCTATTTAATTGCCACGTTATTAGTGTTATTTGCATGTAAGTAATGTATGTAGCCGCTGTGCGCGTTGGCAAAAGTACCGTTACAAAATGGCGTCTCATACATTTCGCACCGCGATCAAATATCGCAAGTCACCATCATGTTTCAACCAATGCACAGCCTAAATTAGTTATCCTGGTACATTTAAACAGTATTTTACACTTGCCGTAATTTTAATTCATGTGTATTTTAATTGCGCCTCACCGCTATGACGCTTGCCTTCCATTCCGCCTTGTAACTCCGTTCTGATTATGAACACCCGCCAGCTACTCTCTGTGCTCCCATCTACTGCTAGCCTGCGATATACCGGGGGTTCATAATCGGCGGCATTTTATTACCTGGACCTAAATTTGGACGACGTTGTTTCCAGGGTGCAATTTTACGACTACAACCGTGGCGGTCGTCCTTCTTAAGAGGGCCTAGGCCTCCCCCTCGACGCCGCCACCGCCACAGCCAGCTGCCCACGGCGCTCCCCCGTGAACAGTCCAACCCCCCCGGCCTTGCTCGACCACCTCGCGGCCACATAGGGGAGTACCTGACCCTGCCAGTGAAGCCAGACGGGCACTTTTTTTTAAATTATCGGAACCACGCCCACGACCTTTTCTTTTACCAATATATAATTTTTTTTTGACTGGTTGTTGCCTTATTTTAAACCCCAACCGCCACAATGTTAGCATTTTTTAATCTTCCTCCAACCCTAAGTATTCCTTCACTTAAAACCGGATTCAAACTCCGTAATTTGCTACTCATATGCACTGTGTTGTGCTTATATAAATATTCTATGTCCACTTGAAAATCGTTTTCCTGAACATGTTTAATAATAACTAATTTTGCATGCTTCAGCCCTTAACGTAAAGTAACTCGGCCATTGTTTACCTATCTGCTTAGGTGTTAAAAAACGTAATATCCATGCTACAATACGAGTTATTTTTGTAAATGAACTAAATTTATTTAATAATAAGTATATAATATTATTATGACTGTCTTTTTGTATAACGTTTGCTTGTTTTAATCGAATTTCTTCGTTTGTTTGATATAGGTATTTTTCGTCAAGTCGGTATGAAAATGTTTGTAGCCATGATGGTCCGTGCCACCATAATTGGTTGTTTTTAAGTTGTGATACGTATAACCCCCACTTGCAGCATCCGCGGAGTTTTCTTTAGACTTAACGTAACTCCAACGACTTGCAGCTATAATAGTAGTGATATATTTAACTCTGTTTGCCACGAAAGCTTTCCAGCGACTTAGATCTCCATTTAGCCAACCTAAAACGACCATGGAGTCCGTCCATGCATATATTTCGATTAAATATTGACACAGGCATTGTTAGTTTTATCTTATCTATCAATTTACATAATAAATGAGCAGCATTTAATTCTAACCTAGGCAATGATATCCCTTTTTTATACGGTACGAGTCGTGTTTTAGCCGCTAAAAGTATTGTTTTAGGTTGGTTTTTTATTTTTGCGTAGACGACGCAGGCAAAGGCATGTTCTGATGCGTCACTAAAACCATATAACTCGACAAAATCATTTTCGTTACACCCTATCCATCGAGGGATTTCAAATTGTTGTATATCATTCATATCGCTCCGAATTTTCCGCCATTTATGTTGTATGTTATCCGGTATGTTTTCATCCCAAGAAATATTTACCTTCCATACATCTTGAAATAATATTTTTAATTTCATTGAAATTGGTGCTAGTCAGCCTAATGGGTCGTATAATTTTGAAATTTCTTAAAGCAAACATCTTTTTGTGGGCTTAATTTCTTGAGTAGACATTTTACAACAGAAAGTAAATGTGTCTTTGTTTTTTAACCAACAAAGTCCAAGAGTCCGTGTTGAGTGTTCAGTTTTAAAATTAAAAATTAAATTGTCTTCTTTAATCTGACCTTTACCTAAGCTACAGAGCAGTTCGTTGTTATTCGACGCCCATTTTCTCAAAGTGAACCCCCCCCAATTGTAATAATTTGTTTAAGTCGTTAACCAACTTTCTGCCTTGCTGAATGTTGTGGGCTCCATGGACGAGATCATCCATATAAAAAGCCTCTTTTAAAGCCGTTGATACCTCCGGGTAGGCGGCGTGTTCGTCTTCTGTTAGCTGTTTTAACGTCATCATTGCTAAAAATTGTGCCGCCTTTGTGCCATATGTAACGGTGGTAAGTTGATAAGATTGCAAAGGTTGTTCTGGTGATCCTCTCCAAATAATTTTTTGATAACGTTGGTCTTGTTCATTCATAATGATCTGCCGATACATTTTCTCAATGTCTGCGGTGAAAGCATATTTATATTGACGCCATTTTAATAATAAATATTGTAAATCTTGTTGTAAATTAGGTCCTTTATACATTAAGTCATTAAGACTATATCCACTCGAAGTTTTTGCTGATGCGTTAAAAACGACACGGAGGCTGGTGGTCATTGACTCGGCACGCGGTACACCGTGGTGAGGTAGATAACACTCCAGCATCGTATGACCGTCCGATTGTTTCATATGATTCAATTGTTCATATTCTTTAATAAAGGATTTGTATTTTTTCGCGAAATTATCATGTTTTACAAGTTTTCTTTCTAAATTCCGAAACTGTGCAATTGCCATTGATTTCGTTGATCCCAAATTTGTTTTGATTTCTTGTTTTAAAGGTAAACGGACCTCATAACGACCATTTTCATGACATTTAGTAGTTGATGTATAGTGTTGTATACAATGCTGTTCTTCTAGGGATAACTCTGAATGTTCTGTTATTTGTTCTATTTCCCAAATTTTCTGAATGTTTTCAATGTCGTTTGTGACCACATTACATTGAAATGTTTTAACACTACCACACAACAACCACCCTAGCTGCGTTTGTTGTGCGATAGGCTGTGATGAATCTCCCTTTGAAATGCCACCTTACATGATCATAGAATAAATATCAGCACCGAAGAGTAAATCCACGGGACGACTGTTATAAAACTCAGGATCAGCCAAGTTTATGTTCTCTATAAATGGCCATGAAGGCTTTGCGAACGATTGGTTTGGTAAATGTTTAATTAGGTTATTCATTATATAAACATTAGTGTTGAAAGAATAGTCATTAAACATGGATGTACACGTAATATTTAACATGCCCTTACAAATGTTTTCCTTTTCCCCGACGCCATATATAACTCCCTTGCAGTGCTTTCTTTTCAGGCCTAAGGTTTGTGCGCCATTTTCAGAGATAAGCGAAATTTGGGATCCCTGATCTATCAACGCTCTTTTGATTAAAACTACTTTTACGGATTTTATCGCGTTTTATTTATATTAATTTTAATACCCGACGTTTCGGGTGCTTTCCAGCACCCATGGTCACGGGGGACTGAGGTGACTGACGTCCCGATGTCAAAGTTAACCCGGAGTACCTTCAGCTTTTTTAATTATTGTCTTTGGTCCGATCTACGCAGAATGAACTAACTGTGTTTTGAAGTCTTGCAGTGGTATGCTTCGGTTTAGTTTTAATTTTATTAATTATAGGATCCCAGGCAGGTGGAAGTACCCAGCCTCTTTCTCTATAGAAATTAGGATGTTTTTTAATTTCAATAGCCTCACGTGTCATCCTTGGTAGGATTCGATGTTCTTTCGCGAGAATTTGTGGTCTATCAAATCTGATGTAATGGTTGGGGCCATCTAGAATATGATCGCAAACTGCAGACTTCCCGGAACGTTGATGCTTCACGTCAGCTATGTGTTCTTTTAAGCATTCGTCGGGTATTAAAATTAATATAAATAAAACGCGATAAAATCCGTAAAAGTAGTTTTAATCAATGTATAGTGTTCGCGTAAATATAAGAAATCATAACGCTCTTTTGATTTGATAGGTTCCATCCAACGCCCTCACTTTCACCAAAGCTGTCGATAGTAAAATTTCTCCTCCTAAATTATTTTGTGATACGTGCGAAGTGTTTGTCACGGACACGTTAGGTTTTTTCGCAACCTGTGCACCGGATATGGGCTTAGTGCACGCGTCATATAACAGAGTATTATGTTTCTGCAAGCATTTGCGGCACCGTTGTGTTGAAATACGTGGATTTCCGTTATGGCTAAATAAACAATTTATGCAAAGTTTCAATTTTTTGGTGGTTTTCAATTTAATTCCATTTGATATATTTAAAAACGTTTTGCAATTGTAAATGCCATGATCATCATTACAAAGAGGACATTTTATACCAGTAACGTTATATGATTTTGCAATCGGTTTGTTTGTCGTATTTTGATTAAAATTGAATTGCTTTTTGTAATTATTACTCGATGTTGTATTGAAGTTATGTTGAGACTGACCGTTTAATTTTGATATATTATCCTGTTTTCGCCGACATAATTCAAGTGCTGTAAATTTGCTTTCTAAGTAGTCCAGAAACTATAAAGAAAAGATATATATCCTGTATATGTTTCCATCCATCTAATTTTTGCGACAGTATGTGTACTAACAGCGGATCCCATGTGCTAATATCTACGCCTAAGTTTTTGATAGCGTTTAGGCATTCTAAAGATGTATCATGTAATTTCTTAATTTGATTTACCGCGTGCTGCTGAATATAGGGAACCAAGCAATAGGCTAATGTGAGATACGAAAATTCGTCGCTTGTTGTCAAACCTATGATTTAGAATTTCCCAAAAGGTTACATAATTTTCTGAACTAATATTCAAATGCTGTATTAAACGCTCTGCATCCCCTTGGAGTTTACTCTTTAAAAATTGCATTTTTTGAGCGTTTAAAAGCGACGGGTTATTGTGAACGCTTTCCGTGAAAAGATCTTTGAATGGTATCCATTGGTTATAATTACCGTTAAACGTAGGGATATCCATTCTAGGCGTACAGCTTTCTCGGTGATTGACAGACCACATTTTGGAATTGAGTTTTCTCTTCAAATCCATAAACTCCTGTTCATACATACTAAAAGTAGTAGTATACTCTTCGTCATTCCCATTGATCTCATGATCAATTTCCCAATGCAGAGAATCTATAGCCGACCATCGCGACTCAAATGTTTTTAAACAATCTTCGAATTCCCATTTTTCCGTAATGTTATTTATGTTTATGCAACTAACAGACCTTTTAAATGCCTTAAAATTAATATATTGTTAGCGCAAAATGTCATCTAACTTACTGGTTATTCCTCGATGTACCTGTGGGCAGAGAGCTTCTTGTGGCTCCGCCGATTTTCCCGAAGACGGTTCACCTAATCCACGCGGATCCATTTGTTGAGTTGTTTTACCTTCAGGGGCTGGATAATACTTCTGGCTAGCCAGGAAATTCTGATACTGCAAATTTATGATTTCTTTTACCGAGTTATATTGCTCCCTTGCAATTTCGTACTCGGAGTTTGTAAAGTAGTGATGTGTACGACTCTCACTTTTTACTAGTTGACTGTGATTTTTCTGATAATCTTGCCAGTACGATTCCAAAACCTCAAGTTTTCTTTTAAAATAATCTAATGTTTTACGCTCTGACACATCTTTTTTTAACCATAGAACCGTACCCTGGGTTACAACTGAAAAAATATTTTTAAAATTGGCTATAACTTTTTTTGTTTTAAAACGGATCTTTTCGCACCGACGCGTATTTATGGGGGACGGGGGGTTGTGTCGAAGCATCAGTCGGGCGCGAGTTCTGTTAGCGTGCGATCGTGGCAACGCGTGTGTGGGGTACTCCAGCACCCCTGGGTACAGTTAAGGTAATTATATTAGTTACTAATTACTGGATGTTTTTTTATGAAATAAGCTATGCTATTTTTTGTTTGATTCATGATTTTAATTTTAACATTGCAATATTACCTTAGAAGTAACTTTGTCTGCATACGATGTGTTTGTACTTAATATTTATTTGCAATATTTATACAATTTTATTTACGTTATTTTGTTTAGTAACGAATTTTTGTAATTCTTCTTTTTTAGATGTCAAGACCTTTCAGAAAATGAAATTCAAAACCTCCTTCTGGACGTTCGTGATGAAGATGAAGTGTTTCTTGGGGATGAATTAGAAGATGAACTGGATGAAATTATTCCCGATTTTTGCGATGAACAGGTTCCTGTCGAAGAGGATGGCTCTAACCATGAAACAGATCTTGAAAGTTCGGAAGAAGAAATTGAAGAGGATATTGTCCAGGTTAGAATCACAAATTCTCCAGTAACAGTTCTTACAGTACCCGAAGTTTTGCGAGGTAAAGGAACAAAAAAGCAAAGAACTAGCGAAAAATTTCTATGGTATGGGACTCATCGCCGTTCCTCGCGTACTCCACAAAGAAATATAATATTTCATGCACCAGGAAATAAAGCTCTTGCTAAATTTACTACCAGTGCCTTAGATAGTTGGAAATTATTTTTTACGGATGAGATTTTGCATATGATAGTAACTAATACTAATCTTGAGATATCTGAACAGCGCAAGAAGTATAAGTCAGACAGGCAAATAGCATCTCAAAATGATGATGATGATGATAATTCTGTTCCTACGAGTATTCGACCTTCTTTTGTCCGAGATGTAACCGTAACCGAATTAAAAGCTCTCTTTGGCTTATACTATTTAGCTGGAGTTTTAAAAATTAATCACTTGTCTGTCAAAGAAATATTTGATAAAAATACGGGCATCAACTATTTTCGGTCTACTATGAGTGAGAAAAGATTCGAATTTTTGACAAATTGTCTTCGATTTGATGATCGTTCGACAAGAGCTGAAAGAAGACAACATAGTAAATTGGCACCAATAAAAAAACTGTTCGATCACATTGTTGAAACTTCAAAAAGTCTTTATTCACCTTCAGATTGCACAACGATTGACGAGCAATTACTTGAGTTTTGCGGTAGATGCCCATTCCGTATGTATATTCCATCAAAACCCGATAAATATGGAATAAAACTGTTAATGTTTTGTGATGCAAAAGCTTATTATATGATAAATAGTATAATATACACTGGAAAAGATTCTACACCACGTGAATTACCAGTGGCTGAGTATTACGCATTGGAGCTTTCAACTTCTATTCATGGGTCTAATAGAAATATCACGTACGATAACTGGTTTACTTCAATCCCTGCTACCGAAAAACTCTTAATCAAAAATGTTACAACAGTTGGAACAATGAAAAAAAAAACAAAACAGAAATCCCTACTCATTTTTTGGAAACCAAAAACCGCCTCAATAACACATCAATGTTTGCTTTTCATGACGAACTTACTTTGTTATCATATGTGCCTCCAAAGCTAAGTAAAAGAAAAAAGAAAAACGTGATTATGCTTTCTACTATGTACTATCAACCAGACGACGACAAATCTGTTGATTTACCGGAAATAATAAGTTTTTAAAATCAAACGAAAGGAGGAATGGACACTTTTGATCAGCTTTGTCATACATACAGTGTTTCTCGCAAAACTCGTCGCTGGAGCCTTTGTGTATTCTACGGAATTTTGAACATTGTGGGAATTAACTCCATGATATTACTGCATTCATCAAAAGCCAATGGTAAACGTTTTCAAGAACAGACGGAGTTTTCTGAAGGCCTTAGCTTTTGACCTTACAAAACCTTATTCGGAGGACCGATTTTTATACAAAAATTTTGCCTATGCATCTACAAATAAGTATTGGCGGTATTTTAGAAAAAACACGACCTTCTAGTGCTCCATTATCTTCAGATTCAAAATCTGGTAGATGTTCATTTTGTCCCAGGTCAAAAGACCGTAAATCACGCACTCGATGTGAAAAATGTAAAAGTTTTATATGTTTAGAGCACCAAAAAAAGATTTGCCAAAATTGTTAATTTAAGTTTGTTAATTTTTTGTTTAATTATGTAACGTGAGACTGAAATAAGTGCCATAAAAGACTATGTATGTTGATTATTAATAAATATCTATTCTTATGTTAAAAAATGTTTTATTTAACGGGGTACACTAGAACCCCGTGGGTACTGTTATTTAAAGTCTATTATGGGTACGGTTCTAGGGTTAATGACACCAATTTTACGAATAGCTCCTACAATCTCGACCTGATTAGCGTGTACGTTTTCCATGGTGCTATTAAATGCAGAACTGTTAAAAAGGGAAAGATCTTACTTTGGCGCTGCTGATTACTGCTGACACTGCTGCTGCTGTTGCTGACCAACTTGCCGACTCGTTGATTCTTGACCTAGACCAGTTGCTGCTTTGCGAAGCCAAATGTTGTGGATGTTGAGCAAGATGACCACGTTCATGTTTGAGTTTAAAAAGTTTGCTAGTTATCACTGTTACGTCACTGTCTTTAAAATACACGGTATTTCAATACACTTGTTGAAGGACCCAAAATGTTTATTTTTCACTCGAAGGACCAAAAAATGTTCGGGTATTGGACGTATGTTGAATAATAATTAAAATTTTACATAAAAACAGTTTAATAAAGATGTTAAAAGTATAAGATTAAAATATGTTAAAAATGTTAAATGTTAATGTTATGTTAATGAGTTCGCGTCCGTCGCGGTTACGGTGATTACGTGAACTGACACAATTTTTATAATTGTCGAACTATATCGATTGCTTCACGTAAAATGTTAACGCCAGCAGAAATGTACGGTTGGACCGTACACTGCTAATGTTATTGCAAATATAGACAAGCTGTTTGATTGTGTCAACGCATGCACACCAGACCAAAGAAGGGGGAAACCATTTTCGATAAACATGACAAATAATACACCACATCTCAAACATTTAACTTTAATGAAGAAATTTTTTAAAGAAATGACGTAAATGTAATATTATTGGTGGCATCTATAATATAATCAGGTTATTGGAATTTAGACATAATATTGTAAAGCTATTGCCTTGTTTGTAGAAAGTGAAGGTAAATAATGTTTTCTTGTTAGAAAAAAAGTGTTTATATTAGATTGTCTAATCTTTTTTTATATAAAACCAATGTACCTTTACTTTCCATTTTGCTTAAATGTCATGTTACATATGCCGTTTACTTAATAGGTGAAGTGATGAACTAATTAGCTATAAACTAATAATCATTGACACGTGTTTTAGCGAGGTTACGAGAATGCTTATTTCTTATACTTCGCTAAAACACGCCTACCTCTTAAAAATAGACTATTCTGCTTTACATAACTACTTAACTATTAAATCGATATTTAGTTAAGAGCTGTTGAGAACTGTTTACATACATAAAGTTAAAAATTTGTTAATTACTATGTCACTTACGTCCATCAATGTACTAACGGTTTTTCTATGTACCAATGTGGACAAGTATGTAATGTAAATAATAATTATGTATTTTAAAAACCACTTTTATTCGATAAATAGTTCCTTTTTTTATATTAAAATGATTGCTAATCGTTTCAAAAGTGGTTTATGAATGTAAAGTACCATAATTTACAAATAACTTTGTGCTTTTGTTTTCGTTTTAATTTAGCAATATATATCATTGAAACGAAAAACTACAAGCTATATCTATCTATATGGTATTTTACATTCTTAAGCTTATTACTTAAGATTAAGTAATAAAAATAAAACTTATTTTGAAACGAAACAACCAAGAAGCCAACTAAAAAAAAATCACGTTTCAAAATTCCCGCGCAAAAAAGTTTTAGTGGGGCACGACAGAGATGGCGTGCATTATGGGTGCCATTTTCTTTGTTTGAAGTTGACATTCTTCCCGCATAAGGGTATTAGTGTTCTGTGGGCGGGACTGTGATGTTCAACGTCCAAATGTCATAGTTAACCGCGGTTACCATAGATTAAAATTTAACTTTTGTTCCGATCTATACAGTATGAACTTATGGTATCTTGAAGTCTTGCAGTTGTATGCTTGGGTTGGGATTTAATTTTATTTATTATACGTGTGTCAAAATATCAACCAAAAAGGACATTCGACGAAGCGCTAAGATCTTAAATCAGGCGAGTAAAAAGTTGTTACGGACGGTAATCCAACAAAAACGCTCCGATCTATATGACATAAATAAATCCATAGACATAATCTAATGAATTAAAGAAAGTTTTAACGACGTGTGACTATAATTTTTGCATGGAAACATAAAATAAACGCGAAATTAGTAAATATAACGAATGCAAAAACAAACATATAGAAAAATATCAAAAATTAACGAACAAGTGAAATGTCAAACATCTGAATCAATGCCAGAACCAAAAGCAACCATTGAAAAACACAGATTATAGATTAATCGCGCTCTATAATCTGTCAAAACAAACACTGGATGATGCAACAATTAGGGTTTTATCCAAAGGCCTCAACTTTGCAATTACACCACGCAAATTACCGTACGAAGAAATTATCTGTAGTGACGAGGACTGTTTATTTAAAAACAATATGCGGAAAGAATATTTGGAGGCGATACGTCAAGACATTTCATCTATGTTACGTCGATGTTCAGCGCCTAAACCGAATCTTCCCAAAGACGAATTTATAGCGTTAAAGAACCTACGTAATAAACCAGAACTTACGATTCTCCGCGCAGATAAGGGAAACGCCACGGTAGTCATGGATACGTCAGATTATAATTCTAAAATACAAGAACTTTTGTTGGATGTACTTATAAAAAAGTCAAAAACGACCCAACAAATAGCACACTAAAAACAACTAGTTACCTCATAAAGAAACACTCCGAAAAATTAAAACTGGACGTAAAATGGATAATACCTACATGCGCCAAATCACCAAAATTGTATGGGTGACCAAAAATACACAAGCCCAATGCTCCATTACGTCCCATAGTGAGCCAAATCGATTCACCAACTTACAGATTTTAGATTACAGAGACTCAACACTTAGCGAAAATACTCTCACCGCTCAGGGGACATTGTGCCTACATTATGTTTAATCAATATTTAATCAGTATCAATTTGTGTATCATAATAAACACACGTATATCGGGCTCCTGAAGTTTTATTGATACTCTCCAATTAGTACGCAACCATACGTGTACGTGTACAGTGGTGACCCCGATCTCAAGTTACGCGAACACGTTCGAGAATCAAAGTGCGTTTCACTAACCTGACAAAGAAAAGAAGAACCACAATGACTTCGCAGCAAGACGGCCAAAATAAAGCAAGTACTAGCGGGTCAGCAGAAGTAGCGGTTGTTAGTGTTTCCTCGAGAATACCCGAATTTTGGGCCGATCAGCCGCGGCTCTGGTTCATCCAGTGCGAAGCTGTCCTTGCACCGCAGAAGATGAGCGATGAAGCGAGATACAACATGGTAGTCACTAAATTGGGGAAGGATGTAATCCAGCAAGTCAGCGACATTCTTATCAAGCCGCCCGAGGGAAGGAAATTCGATACTTTGAAAGAGCGATTTTTAAAGGTCTACGAAGAGTCCGAGATTCGACAGTTTCAAAAACTTTTGAGTGAGATGGAGTTGGGAGATCAAAAACCCTCTCAACTCCTTAGACGGATGAGGGAATTGGCTCGAGAAAAGATACCCGACGAAACACTTCGGATAATGTGGCAAGGTCATCTGCCGTCGTCTGTGAGAAGTGTATTAGCAGTGTGTGAAGTAAAAGACCTGCAGCATTTATCAGCAATCGCGGACAAGGTTGTGGAGACTGCGCGACCCTAACAAGTGACAGAAGTGCAAGCTACACAAAGTAGTACGAACACAGAGACTGCGTTAATTCTGGCGGAGATTGCCAAATTAAGTCTAAAAATCAGGGATTTGGAGAGAGATAGACACCGTGATTATCGTAGAAATAATTATCAATATCGCTCCAGATCGCGATCTAACTCACGCGGCCGTACTCGTAATACGACACGGCGCTCACCTGATAGTCTGGACTGGCTGTGTAGTTATCGTTATAAATATCACCATAGAGCTACGAAATGTGTAGAACCGTGCGCCTGGCCTAAAACAGACAAGAAGGAAAACTAGATCTGGTGCAATCGCAGGTGGAGATTTGCACCATAGCTCGTGTTCCCCGATTATGTATCACGGACAATAGCAGTGGACTCCGATTTTTAGTGGACACTGGTGCGAACATTTCAGTGCTGCCGGTGAATAAAAATCGCGTATCAAGTGCAAAATGTGAAGACTATAAACTGTACGCTGCGAACGGGAGTGAAATTAAGACTTTTGGTGTTAAAACATTGGACTTAGACCTTAAGTTACGACGACCATTGCGTTGGTCATTTGTGGTGGCAGACGTCCAGCAACCAATACTCGGTGCTGATTTCTTAGCCCATTATAAACTATTAGTGGATGTGAACAATAAAAAACTTATCGACTCAGTGACTAGTCTAAAAACTATTGCGTCTGTGACTGTGCAAAATGAACCGTCCGTGAGAACAATTGACTGTATGAATGAATATAGCGATATATTAGGCGAATTTCCCAACGTAACGAAGCCAATGTGTTTTAAGGAGCTTCCTTGTCACTCGATGGTACATCGTATAGAGACTTCGGGCCCCGCTGTATTCGCACGTCCAAGGCCTTTACCACCCGATAAATACTATAAGGTTAAAGCTGAGTTCCAACGCATGCAAGAGATGGGAATATGTAGACCCTCTAAGAGCAACTGGGCGAGTCCTCTTCATGTCGTTACGAAAAAGAACGGCGAGCTAAGACCGTGCGGCGATTATCGAGCATTAAACGCGATCAGCAAGCCGGATCGATATCCGATACCGCGCATCCAAGATTGTAGTTATTTATTGCACGGGAAAAGTATATTTACGAAAATTGATATTCAACGGGCCTACCATAACATTCCTATACATAAGGACGACATTCCGAAGACGGCTATAACAACGCCATTCGGTTTGTTTGAATTTTTACGCCTTGGTTTCGGGTTCCGTACGGCGGCGCAAACATTTCAACTTCACTGTCTACCAGCACTCATTAATGACGTGAAAAGCATTAGGCGTGAAATAGGAGAGCTATAATCATCCTGTGAATTTAATAGTGAAAAAATAATTAACTGTGAGTCCAGAATAACTGATCTTGAATCCAAGATACCTAATATGGAGCAAATAAAAGTAACATTTGACTCGACTCTCTCTGAAATAGTGGCCCTGAAAAAAGGAGTTAGCTACTAAGGAACAATGGTCGCGACTTAACAATGTCGAGATAAAGGGAGTTCCCCTAAAGAGAGATGAAAACCTTTTTTCAATAGTAGATAACATATGCACGCAGGTTGGTTACACGATCCCGAAACATCAAATAAATTACATAGCAAGGGTGCCGACACATTTTGGTAAGGATAAATCTATTATTGTCAACTTCATCAACCGCTACATAAAGGAAGAATTTGTCGCTTCGGCGCGAAGTAAGAAGTTTATGACAGCGAAAGACATTGGGTTTGTGGGTAACGAACAACGGCTGTATGTTAATGATCACTTAACACCGTATTCTAAGGCCTTGTTAACTAGAACCAAAGCTATTTGTAAAGATAAGGATTATCAATACGTTTGGGTAAAGTATTGTAAAATTCATGTTAGAAAAAACGATACTACGAGGGTTATGATTATCACAAGCGATAGTGATTTAAACAAGTTAGCTTAATCTGCCTCCAAACGTATAATTTGCTTAACTTATGTCTCAGCTTAATTACGTATTGCTTAATTGCTTCTGCCGTAAATTACATTTGTAATGAAATGTTTACAACCCCTGCTTTGCCGATGTATCGCTGTTGTTATTCTGTGTTTTTTGCTAAAACTCTTTGTTCGATATATTGCTTGACGCATAATTGTTTCTACCCGCCTTATCGGTATATTTTAGGTAACCGTATGCATATTGTGCTCGCTCTTTTCGCTCTTATATCCTATTTGGTACAGAATGATATTGATTGTATTTTTTCCACGCTGCTGAAATGTTTTGATTTATTAATTTTTTTTTGTGTTGGTTTGTTTTCTTATCATGCTATTAACCCTAATACAAATAATTTATTTTTAAGTAGTTATTTTAAGACTTTCTGCATTCCGCTTAGTTTAATAACTTTAATTTTTCGTTGCACCAACATTTATGTTCTTAAAAGCCTGCTTTTTCATTACATTGTCTGCAATAAAATGTCGTCAGAGGGCTCTCTTTTCCTGTATATACTTATTATACTCTTTGGGTTCGAAGGAGACACTACTCTCTAGCGAGAGTTGCTGTTGCGTCTTGGCAAGGAGATATTGGTAAGTGATATATATATATATATATATATATATATATATATATATATATATATATATATATATATATATATATATAATATCTCACTGCATTTCATATTGTTGAAACGTTACCTAGATGTGGAGGCTAAGGGAGAGCTATAAGGGGTGGTTGGAGGCTCTTCAGGGATAAGAGGTCCCGACAAAGAGATATCTGGTAACAGATATTCACTAATACAGAATGTAAGGACATATACGTGTCCTTCATGTAGGTCAATCGCATAAAGAATACCGAATTCGAACTCGGGCAATAACCAATTCGCGATGGAATGAATGGTCTTCGCGACAGGTCTGTTGTGAGGGGGCGCCATCCGTATGATAGTTGCATTGATGCTTACTGCTACTTGCGGTATTGCGTCTTGTGATGGATCTGTGGGTGTGCTGCGCCTGATTCGACGCACTCTTGTGGTTCTGGTTGATGGAGGTATGCGGGTGGTGATGTCTGCTGGGATGTATGGGGGGACCTTGGGATGGTGTAAGCCCGACGATAGTCGTATTGATGCTTGTTGCGTTCTGCAGCATTGCGTCCCTGCGATGGTTGTTTGGTGTGACGCTATTCTCAGTGGCGCTCTCTGCGTCTTGGTTTGACTCACGCCTGAGTAGCTTTGCCCAAGTCGGATCACTTCATTACGGGGCTGCAGACTGTCTGCCCTCCATGATGTTTTGTATAACAACATAATAATATATCTCTGTAACTTTCCCACCTTTGAATGATTGAAGGCAACTTGTTGGTGGGTGAGACAAACATGATCGAAAGTGCATTTACTCAAAGTCAGTGACACAAACCCTTTCTGATGGCGAATTATTACTCTTATCTTATAACTGCCTTTTGGCTATATCTGCCGTTGTATTGGTTGGTGGAGCATATGTGTCGACCTCATGCGGGTGGTAGCTGGCGGGAGGTTCTGAGGAGACTCTCGAGGCTGCGGCCGAAAGCCGCACAACGTGAGGCCCCATTCCCTTGAGGTGAGCGGTAGACTCATGACACGCTCTGCGGCTAGTAGCCGTGCTGATCATGCAATTGGTGGTGATGCCATACACTTACATCACGTCTGCAGGAGCGGCGGTCTAGCAGGTGGTGGCGCTCACTGAGGGTTTACGGCCAGTGTGCCTATTTGCCTAAACCGTGTGACGTACATTCACTGTAGCTGGATTCGTTCGTATTCTGTATGGCGTTTACACGCATTGACTTGCGCGACTTCGGTCGATGTTTGTACGCACTAACAAGGGGCAAGCCTCTTTTACTGACTTTTCGTCAGTTATTTTGCTGTGGACTACGGTCCAGTTCCCGAATTAGCGTTCCCTCCGGGGGGAGTGCATCAAAATGGTTGGCGCTCACCGCGCACAGCGTGTGTGGAGCCGTGTGCCTCCCCTACATTTTTTTAAATAAATGTAGGAGAGCGAAGCCCTTGTATCGGGTATTTTGTATAAATATATTTTGAGCCTTTTCGATTATTTTATTAATCAACTCTTCTCGTGAGTTTGGCACATTCGCATAAACTCTTTGCTTCATAGTGCCCCATAGAAAAAAGTCTAAGGGAGTTAAATCCGATGAACGCGGAGGCCAAGCGATCCTTCCACCGCGACCAAATCACTCATTTAAATAATTTCGCACATTTACAGCAAAATGTGCAGGTGCACCGTCAAGTTGGAGAATCATCCTTGCTCTGTGAGTTAATGGAAGTTCCATTAATTCTTCCAAAAACTGTGTTTGCAAAACCCCTAAAAATCTTGGGCCATTCATAGTTTCTGGTAAAATTATCGGCCCATTTAAAATATCGTCTTTTATTCCAGCCCAAACGTTCACTCGAATTTCATGTTGGAAAGTACTTTCTCTAACAGCTTGAGGGTTGTTTTGAAGCCACAGATGCTCGTTACGGTGAATTCTTTTTAAAAAATCTGCATCTTGTCTTGTTCTTCTATTGATCCGCGAACAAAAAACTGCCCTTATAGCGTAATCAGGTTCGCGAATGTTTTGCACCCGCCGAAAATGGTAAGGATGCAAACCTTCCCTCTTTAAAACTCTTCAAACTGACCATTTTGTTAAATTAAGCATATTGCTTATTCGTCTTACACCGAGTCTGGGATCTTGTGTAATTAAACGTAATATCTCTTCTTCCTCCTCAGGTGCCACATGTCGAAATCTTCCATTAGCGGGTCTTCTGATCCCAAGTTCAGCTATCCGCAAATGTATCCAAATTACAAAAGTGCGAGCATTTGGTGTAGGCCTGTTGGGAAACATTCTGGCGTACTCTGTGACAGCTCTGTTTGCGTTGCCGTTGCACAATCCATACACAAAGTGGATATCAGCGACATGCTGGTTTGAGTATTCACCATCTGCCATTTTTGAAAATATCAAAATAACTGGAAACTTCACCACAAACTTAAAAAGTTCCACAAAACGGATTTTTTTTAACAATAACAACAACGAGCGATCTAAGAGGGCCAAAAAGTAGTGTAATTACAACGCGTGGCGAGGGACGACTGTTTTTGTTGTCCCAAGTACACTTGTTTAGAACATCAAACAATGGGCTTTGGGTTTTTCTACCTGCTCCCGAACTATCATAAATGATCCTGCACGTGCAGTTTGCGCTTTTAAGAGGTCGTATTTGATAAAGTACAATTCTTAAAATATTTAATTTATAATTAAGATTTTTATGTTTTTGGTTAGGAAATGTTCTGATCTATCTGATTAATGTAAAAAATCATTAGGTAAATGACTTACTTTTTTCATTAAAATCGAAAATGTGAAAAAATAACCAAATTTTTTTTACATTTTTTTTTTCTTTTCTAAGTCTTTTTAGGATCTGAATACAATTTTGTAGTTAAAAGTTTGCTTTTGTTTTAATACGCGTATCTTTATCTATCCATAGAGACATCTTTTAAGAATGTAGGACTTTTACATCGGTGAATATTGTAATTTTAATGAGCGGGGTCGAGGTGGTGATACTGAAAAATTTAAATGGCTGCCGTTTAAATACAGCTAGGTCTAAATGAGATTTGAGACATGATTTTTCGATGAAATTGATTATATTTTATAGCATTAAAAGCTCCGGCACCGGTAACCGGACATATTGTATATGCAAAGAATATGAAAACTCCTTTTTTCGATCGTTAAATTTCCATGAATTATTTCTGCCACGTGGGTGTTGATCGTGAAGAAAAGTTTAGTTGTTCCTTTATAAAAATAAGTAGCCCTCCTCCTCTTGAAGTTTCACTCGTATAAGCATGGGGTATATATCCATTTATATTATTAAGACCTAGTTCTTCTCTCTTTATATTTATCTCACTTAGTACTATCATATGTATTTTATATTTGATATGCTCTAACAAGACCAGCAATTCATTAAAATTTGTTCTTAAAGAGCGTATATTTAGATGCAATATATGTATTCCATTTGCACGTTGAGATTCATCCCATTGTGTCAGGTCCTTATACCTTACAAAATCGATTTCGGTAGGTAATTGTTGTATAGGTGAGAATCGTATCGATCGGTATCGAACGTAACGCGGTGTGTACATACGGCCTTAGCACAGGCCTTGGTAACTTTATTTATTGCTCGGTAGCATTTTGTTGATATCACTTTCTGAACTTATTTTGAATATTTTCTCATTGTCATTTCTTTTAACGAATATGTTCGTATACTGAATCCAAATATATTTGAATTAAGATTTTAGTTGATTTTTTACTTCCCAAAAAAGCTTACGCTTATACCTTGGTAAATCTTCATTTATATAATTATATTAACTGGTCGCTATTATTTCCGATAATTTGCGCATTTGAAATAGGCACTTTTCGAGCCGAAATCCATTGATCACGGGCATTCTTTGTGCGTAAAGTAACAATAATCGGCTGTGCCTTCTTCTGGTTCGGTTTTTCTCTACCTACCCTCCTCGCATCTTCTATATCCTCCTGGAATAATTTTAATATATGAGACACTTTTTTCACTATTTCTAAAGTATTTTCATTTTCCTTTTTCTCTATTCCTATTATCTCAATCTTTTTCTCTTTTTCTTTTAATTCTAGATTTTGTAGCCTTTCTTCCAAAGCCTTATTGTATTTTTCAAGGTAAACATTTTTTTTCTCAAGCGCTTTCATCTTCTTCTCTGCTATCTCTTTGAACTCCACCATTTCTTGATATTTTTCAGAATGAAAATCAATGAGTTCCAAATTGGCTTCTATTTTATAAATCACTTGCAACTTTTTATTAACTTCTTCTAAAATGGATTCTGTAGATACCTGTTTAAGATCCAAATTTAATGTTTGCGAAGGTGGAATGTCGTCATTTTTCTTGGAACATATTTCACACCTCTCTTTCTTAAGCAGTTGTTTTGACGCACACTTCTTGTGATAGTCACAATCACAATTCCCTAAACACTTAATGACTTCATCTTTCGTCGGTGAAAGAAACAACTTACATTTTTACATTGCGCCGTTTTGTTTTACAAATGTCGTATTATAGGTAGGTACAATTATCACACGTCCTGACGCTGAGTGCGCTTGCGCGAGAATGAGAATGATTTTTCAGCTCATATAGTCTGGTAAACCGAAGTAGAGTTTACTTTTTTATAGTTTATTTTAATTTTGTTTTGTATTCTCAATCTTGTTTCGATATTTGTAGTGCATTACTTTTAAATTGTCTTTTTTGCAGTCGGGTTTTTGATTTTTTTTAATTATTTATTTCATTTAAGACTTTTAGTGTGCCTGTCTTCTGTGTAAAGATTTTTGACGATTTGTCAATAACTACGCGACTTAGAAAGGTCGATGTATATTTCCTGAAACAAACGGTGTTTATTTATTACATTTTTTTTAAACTTCAAAGTACGCGGTTCAAAATTTATTGAAAACAATTTAAGTTTTTGTTTCGTTTTAAAGACACAAACATTGCACATTTTATAAACCAGTTATTAAAAACTTTATAAACCAATTTATAGTTCCTAATTAAATTTAACCATACGACTAATATTCGATATTCGATAGGTTTGGTTATTTTTTTATTACCGTATTACTATTTTGCGCCAAAAATCAACCATTTTGTTTATTTAAATAAAAGATCACTTGGGGTTTTAAGACGAATAAAACGATGCCTTAATTGTTGAAATTTATCCAGCCGTTTGGAAGATAGATACGAGTTAATCAAGAAATTTACAAACATAAATAAATTTAAACATACAATTTATATATATTTTTGTAATCCCCTTTTAAATTCCTTTATTTTGATATTCTATTCGATAGGTTTGGTTTTTTTATTAACGTGGTACTATTTTGCGCTAAAAATCCGCCATTTTGTTTATTTAAAAAAATATACCTAAGAACACTTGGGTTATTAAGACGAATAAAATGATACCTTAATTGTCGATATCCATCCAGCCGTTTGGAAGATACGAGTTAATAAGAAAATTTACATACATACAAAATCGCGCGAAAAACATAACCCTTCTTTGACAGTCAGGTAACAAAAAATTAAGGGAATGGTCCTGACCCAGACTGACTCTTTGGCAGAAAAGGAGCCATACCACCTATACATCATCGTCATCATTATCATCGTAGAGTAGACCCTTGCTGGACATAGGTCTTTACTCTCTTATTTTATCCTGATTTTCGCGTTTATACAATCCCACTCTACGCACGCAACGCACGCCCGATTTATGCCGGATTTATATTTAAAAGCGCTTTTTTTAGTAGCCACGCTGTTTAACATTAGTTCTACAACTATACTACTAATATAACTGCAGCATGTCTCTACCACCATTATACTATTATATTAGATACTATATTAACATATTATATATACTATATTGATATATTATATTAGATTACTATTATGATTATATATATATATATATATATATATATATATATATATATATATATATATATATATATATATATATATATTAGTAGTTATTATTGACAAATCGTCAAAAATCTTTACACAGAAGACAGGCACACTAAAAGTCTTAAATGAAATAAATAATTAAAAAAAAATCAAAAACCCGACTGCAAAAAAAGACAATTTAAAAGTAATGCACTACAAATATCGAAACAAGATTGAGAATACAAAACAAAATTAAAATAAACTATAAAAAAGTAAACTCTACTTCGGTTTACCAGACTATATGAGCTGAAAAATCATTCTCATTCTCGTGCAAGCGCACTCAGCGTGAGGACGTGTGATAATTGTACCTACCTATAATACGACATTTGTAAAACAAAACGGTGCAATGTAAAAGTGTAAGTTGTTTCTTTCACTGACGAAAGATGAAGTCATTAAGGCCGTATTCAGTGCTCTCCTGACGGTCGGGACTGACGGTCAGTGCGTACGCACGCACTGACCGTCAGTCGGCTTTATGCATTCAGTGCTCCACTGACCACCGTACGGAACAGCAGGGTATAGTCGTGATGTATCCGTTTAAAAAATTGGACCATTCCCTTAATTTTTTGTTACCTGACTGTCAAAGAAGGGTTATGTTTTTCGCGCGATTTTGTATGTATGTAAATTTTCTTATTACCTCGTATCTTCCAAACGGCTGGATGGATATCGACAATTAAGGTATCATTTTATTCGTCTTAATAACCCAAGTGTTCTTAGGTAGCATTTTTTTTAAATAAACAAAATGGCGGATTTTTAGCGCAAAATAGTACCACGTTAATAAAAAAAACCAAACCTATCGAATAGAATATCAAAATAAAGGAATTTAAAAGGGGATTACAAAAATATATATAAATTGTATGTTTAAATTTATTTATGTTTGTAAATTTCTTGATTAACTCGTATCTATCTTCCAAACGGCTGGATAAATTTCAACAATTAAGGCATCGTTTTATTCGTCTTAAAACCCCAAGTGATCTTTTATTTAAATAAACAAAATGGTTGATTTTTTGGCGCAAAATAGTAATACGGTAATAAAAAAAATAACCAAACCTATCGAATATCGAATATTAGTCGTATGGTTAAATTTAATTAGGAACTATAAATTGGTTTATAAAGTTTTTAATAACTGGTTTATAAAATGTGCAATGTTTGTGTCTTTAAAACGAAACAAAAACTTAAATTGTTTTCAATAAATTTTGAACCGCATACTTTGAAGTTTAAAAAAAATGTAATAAATAAACACCGTTTGTTTCAGGAAATATACATCGCCCTTTCTAAGTCGCGTAGTTATTGACAAATCGTCAAAAATCTTTACACATAAGACAGGCACACTAAAAGTCTTAAATGAAATAAATAATTAAAAAAAATCAAAAACCCGACTGCAAAAAAAGACAATTTAAAAGTAATGCACTACAAATATCGAAACAAGATTGAGAATACAAAACAAAATTAAAATAAACTATAAAAAAAGTAAACTCTACTTCGGTTTACCAGACTATATGAGCTGAAAAATCATTCTCATTCTCGCGCAAGCGCACTCAGCGTCAGGACGTGTGATAATTGTACCTACCTATAATACGACATTTGTAAAACAAAACGGTGCAATGTAAAAGTGTAAGTTGTTTCTTTCACTGACGAAAGATGAAGTCATTAAGGCCGTATTCAGTGCTCTCCTGACGGTCGGGACTGACGGTCAGTGCGTACGCACGCACTGACCGTCAGTCGGCTTTATGCATTCAGTGCTCCACTGACCACCGTACGGAACAGCAGGGTATAGTCGTGATGTATCCGTTTATAAATTGTTTAATTACTCTTTACTATTTGAGGCGATTACGAATGAAAAAAAAACGAAGAAGATATCACGTACATCCAGTTATTGCTAACAGGCTACTTGAAGGAGAATTCAGTACTCTGTTTTCAAAACTTAGAAATTATAATGAAAAATTCTCTGATTATTTTGGGATGTCAGTAAAAAGTTTTGATGAACTGCTGGCAAGAATTCAGGATCATATTAAACATCATAACATGTTTAGAATTCCAGTACGACCCGTTGAAAGACTTGCTGTGACATTGAGGTAAGATAAAATCGAAAATATTTTCGTAGTCGGGTGCTATTCCACTCATCAAATTTCTTTGATCAAAATATCAGTGCATTTTTCTAATAATATCAACATAAAAGTCAGCTTTCTCTTTTTGTTGGATAAAATTGATGGGTAGAATGGCTGGCACCCTTACATAGAGTACTTTTAAATATGAAATTAGAGACCTTTAAATATGAAATAGGCAAATTAAACATGTTTATGTGCTAAGTTTAATAAGTTTAATAAGTAATTTAGGTAATACAATCAGTTAAGTAATTTAGGGAATGCAATCAGTATTATCAGTATCATGTGATTGTCAGTCATTGCTTAAAATTAATATACTGAGACAAATCAGATGATGGGTTTTCCAAATTTTGTGATGTGCTCGTATAAGCGAAATTACGATTAGTTGTCACTACGTTTTGAAACGAAGGTTCTTCAACTGAATACAAAACTATGTCTCGAGATCCTGGTGATGGTATATTGAAGCTGGAAGCAGACAAAGATGTGATTACCGAATTTTGTGATGTATGTGCGATATTTGGATTAGTTCTCACTACATTTTGAGACGAAGGTTCTTCAACTGAATACAAAACTATGTCTTGACATCCTGATGGTAGAGATTCTGGTGATGCTATATTCATGCTGGAAGTAGAAGATTCAGGGCGAGAGGTAGATGCATACATTGGTGAAGCAAGAGGAGTGATAGACGAAGGGCAGTTACAAATTTCCAGGGCTTTATTCATTACTGCAGTACGGAACATAACTTTTTGACGATTGTCGAATGTCCGTGTTAAAGGTAAAAGAGAATAAAAAAATGCCATATCGTCATTTTGAATAATTTCGCTGTTTTTTGTTAAAAACTCCAAGATGTTTTTATCGAAGTAGCTGTCTTCATTAGTTTTTGCGTTTTTACGCTTCCTTGATGGGTTTGTGTTAGGAGTAGAGCTAGATTGTTTAGTTGTGTTTGAAGAATCTTGTCTAACTTGGCTGGAACACTGTGGTTGGGTTTCTGGATTGGTGGATACTGTTTCAGTAGAACGTGGATTGATTGGAGACTCTAAATTTGAATCTTGTTGTGTATCTTCTCTTGTTTCATTTTCTTCAATAGAATCTTCGGTGTCGGCAACATGTTTTTTGTCAAGAAACTGTAAATGTTTGAAAAATACGTATTTGGTTCTCTTTCCGCCTTCCGATCCCGATTTCACAGATTTCATAGAATTTTTTGCATCTCATGTAAGCATCTCTCGCAGTTCTCCATCTTTGTTGTACACTTTTTTCTGTAAATAATAAATAAAAAAAATTGTGTTTTTTGTTCCAGGTACTTAAGAACTGGACAAACGTTTTCGGACTTACATTTCAGTTATCAACTTGGCAAATCAACTATTTGTCTCATTGTTCGAGAAGTTTGCCTGACTATTTGGAATGTGCTTCACAGTGAATGTCTTTCGCTCCCTAGGTTCCCTGAAGATTGGCTTAAAATTGCTTCAGGATTTGAGCAGGTTGCCAACTTTCCGAATTGTGTAGGATGCCTAGATGGCAAACACGTGAGAATTGTTTGTCCCGAAAAGAGCGGTAGCTTATTTTTAAATTACAAGAAGCATTTTTCCATCAATCTACTAGCAATGTGTGATTCAGAGTATCGTTTTACATATATACATGTTGGTTCGTGTGGGTCAGACTCTGATTCAACAATTTTCAAGAATACTAGTTTGTACACAAAATTACATAATGGAGAACTAAATTTACCAAGTGCTAAGCCATTACCTAATACCACTGAACCAATGCCATATGTGCTAATAGGCGATGGAGCGTTTGGAATATCGAATAAAGTCTTAAGACCTTATGTTCGCAGCAATATGACACATAAAAAGAAAATATTTAATTATAGATTAAGTCGGGCGAGAAGGTACATTGAATCGACGTTTGGAATAATGTCCAATAAATTTAAAATATTCCAACGCTCAATAAATCACTCACTGCCGAATGCTATTAAACTTGTTAAAACCTGTTGTATTTTGCACAACTACATTAGAGAAAGAGATGGCTATAAATTTGAGGATACGCTAACTATTGAAGAATTTCAAAATAATACCAACACTAACAACATCTCGGTTGTCAGATCCGGTGATGTTTTGAGAGATAAATTTGCTAATTACTTTGTTTCTAAAGTTGGCGCAATTCCGTGGCAAGATGATTCTATATTTTGATTGTTATTATTTAGATACTTGTATATTCAATAAAAAATATTTTTAATAAACACATTTTTTTTACTTACCAAAGTCTTTTTTATCATTCTCAGACAAATCATTAAAATCGGGCAAAAGAGCTTTATACACTCCAAACCATGCTTGAAGCTTGGCATCTTTATCTTTGAATAAATCGTGAGATAGATCCCACAAAGGTGGTCTTATTCGAACTTCTGTTATCACACGTTCAGTGTCGATGTTATGTTTCGACATGATTGTACACGCTAACGTCCGTTCGAGTCCCGCTTCCGCAACGCACTAAATGCTCTGAAGCATTGCATAGCGCGTCAGTCACCTGACGTACGCAGCACCGACGCGCTCGACTGACCGTCTCTGTCAGTATTGCGTATGCGGACGCGGTCAGTGCTGCTCTGAATGCACGCATGGTTTCTATGGCGATAGCTACGGCAGACTGACGTCAGTCCTGACCGTCAGGAGAGCACTGAATACGGCCTAAGTGTTTAGGGAATTGTGATTGTGTCTATCACAAGAAGTGTGCGTCAAAACAACTGCTTAAGAAAGAGAGGTGTGAAATATGTTCCAAGAAAAATGACGACATTCCACCTTCGCAAACATTAAATTTGGATCCACGCTGTTTAACCATTAATGAAGTGCATTTTCATGCTTGCATTCCCTTTTCAAACAAAATACAAGTTCAATTATTTCTAAACCGTGTGAACACTTTTTTCATTTCAGGTCATTCAAAGTCGTTAATGGAATGGCTCATTTCCAGTAAAAAGGGTCTCCGGTTCTCAACACTCACCATACGAAACACAGCAGCATTAAGCTGCTATTTGACGCTGGTATTCTGTGAGAGCGTGGTCCTTCCCCAGTTAAACCGAACCATTAGTTCTACAACTATACTACTAATATAACTGCAGCATGTCTCTACCACCATTATACTATTATATTAGATTACTATTATGATTATATATATATATATATATATATATATATATATATAATAATATGTAATAAAAATCCTGTGGTTCCCGTTAAGTGCGTTATCAGAATCAGTATTCAAACGTATAGAAATAACTTTACCTCTGAAAACTCGACATAAAAATAATCAAATTAAATTTTAATTAAATAATGTTTGTAAATTTTATGAGGATTGATTACCTCTGCCTGGAATTATCGACAGCGGCGGGTGGCGGCCGGCGGTGACGTACATCAAAGACGGGGCGCGCGCGCGCGCGTCTTACCTACACTAACTGCACACTGAGGTCGTGACCTCGTCACATCACAGCTGTTATAGTCAAACACTAATTCATCACTATGTCTACTTGACGACCACGAAGATGTTGTTCAATATGTCCACCTTGCACCTCTATACATTTGTGACACCAAATTATAATGTCCATACGCATACGCATTTCTGCCTCGGTATTACATGTTTTTTGGAATACAGTCTGCTTAATCGTACCACAGAGATAAAAATCTAAAGGTGTTAGACCAGGTGATCGTGCCGACCAGTTGACCGGTCCACCGCGGCCAATCCATCTTTCACCGAACTCAGTATCCAAAAAACTTTTTACACAACGGGAGAAATGCGGTGGAGCACCATCGTGTTGAAACCGTATGCGACGAACGAGGTCTAAATTTATTTCGTCAAGTGCATTGCTTAGTTCTTCTCGCAAAAAACGTCCGTAGTTTTCACCGCTCATTGTGTGGTCTAGGAAATACGGACCAATAATTTTGTCACCTATAATTCTCGCCCACACATTGATTTTTCAGCGGTGTTGAAAGTGGCTTGGTTTATACTAATGCGGATTTGTCGTTGACCATACGTGTTCATTATGAGCATTAAATACACCTGTTCTTACAAAAGAGCATTCATCCGTAAAAAGTACGCGGTTCAAAAACTCAGAATCTCCTTCAACCTTATCAAGTAATCATCTACTCCAGTAATCCATTCTCGGCTCGTAGTCGTTAGGATGAAGACACTGAACTCGACGATAATGATATGGGTGCTGGACATCATCTGTGAGGGCTCTCCAAACGCGCATATAGTTCACACCTAGTTCACGTGCCACCGAGCGCGTGCTCCGCATCGCATCTTCCTCAAACATGTCGAGAATGTGCTCCTCGATGTCGTCGTCGTACATCCTCGGTCTTCCTGAATCTGTACGTTGTTGATCACGGCCATGCACACTGCCAGTATTGTACATACGAATGTGAAGTCGTTGGAACGTCATTGCCGACGGCAATTGTATATTTCGTGGAGTAGCAAAGCACTCCCCGTAAAGTCTTCGTGCTGCTGCATAATTGCAGTTACATTTCCCGAGACACATCAACATATTAAAATATGCCTCGTTTGAGTAAGACATCGCACATAAGTCACTCACGGCGGAATATTAATTTCGCAATATAAAACATAACCGTCAATATCAGTGCTAACGCGCTACTCGTGCTTGATGCTTGTTTGTTTGCATAGACATGGCAAAGCTATTGTACTCTATAACATAATTTTGATATTTTCTAAATCGATAAAAATTTCGTGATTTTTGTATGTTATTTTTTTAATAATAGTTATTATTTATTTATTTCAGACAGCGTCCGTAAGTGTTATTAAGAAATTAAATTATAGCTAGGATTAATAAAAATACATTAAACACTTTTATAACAAGAAACATTTAAAAAATTGTGTTATAAATCCACAAAATAACAAATACTTAAACTATTATGCTGCTATGTTTTTCAAAATCTAATAATTAGCATTTTTTATCGACCGACGATTAACAATACTTATTTATATTTCTATTCTTGACCACTGAATTGTGACAAAATTTTATGTTCATAAAACTTCCCATGTTTTTAAATATTACTACTAAATATTAGCACAGAACAAATAATAGATACGACGACCACGAAGATGTTGTTCAATATGTCCACCTCTCACACATTTGCGGCACCGGCTTATATGTTTTATCGACCGACGATAAACAACCCTTATTTTTATTTTTATTCTTGATCACTGAATTGTGACAAAATTTTTTGTTCATAAAACTTCCCATGTTTTAAATATTACTACTAAATATTAGCACAGAATATATAATAGATATTGGATCAAAATTAGTTAAGCGGCATGTAGTGGACGCTTCTTTTTATCACTCGAAGAGTGGAGTTTTTTGGGTTTTTCCTAGTACCTAAATCCCTCGTCGGCTTTCGCTTTTGAGCTCAAAGAGCGCGCAAAACGCCGCGTATATTACCTATTAATTTTGTTTTGTTTATTATATTCTAGCAATAAACGACAATATGAATTTATTTAAAAAAAATTATTACTACCTACTACATAAATTCTTTATCGAATAATATTTTCATTTTTGGAAAACATTATGTTGCACCGGAAACCCTCTTTACATTTGCATACCAATAATACTGGTCCTTCATACGAGGAATATAGCTATCCGGAAAGGTATTTACCAGGGCAACTCCTTGAGCCCATTGCGGTTCTGCCTCGCACTCAACCCATTATCTCGTCTACTTAATGATCAAAAGAAAGGTTACCTTGTAAAACTCCCTAATGCCGAGATTAAAATGTCACACCTGATATACAGGGATAATATAAAGCTTTACGCTAGTTCGTTTAAAGACATGAAAATCTTATTAGATATTACAAGTAAATTCAGTAACGACATATATATGCAGTTTGGATTAGAAAAATGAAAAATAGAACCAGGCCCCTACACTTTACCAGAAGGAGGCATTATTTCGTCCATGGACTCAGATGAGGTGTATAAGTACTTAGGATATCAGCAATCCAAGCTGTTAGACCATACTAGCTTAAAAAACGCATTATTAACAGAATATAAGAATAGAGTAAGCCGAATCTGTAAAACCCAACAAACATCGAAAAGCCTTATTAAAGCTATTAATACTTATGCGATTCCGATATTAACATATTCATTTGGTATAATAAAATGGACAAAAACAGACATAGTTAACCTCGAAATAAAAACACGTACCATATTAACAAAAGAGGAATGCCCACTCTTCATAGACGTTTCGGCCATGGGTGCCCACATATAAAAGCATATAGATATGATAATATACAATTAAAAGAATGAAATGGTTAAGAAATTGGTTTAAAAAAAGTCGGGAATTTTAAGATATAAAAGTTTTTATTTTCACAAATACAGTTTTTTAACAACTAATTTTACCGATTTTATCGCGTTTAATTTCTTTGATTTTTAATTCTCGACGTTTCGGGTGCTTTCCAGCACACATGGTCATGGGGGATTGAGGTGACTGGTGTACCGAATCAGTGTTAAATGGGCGTCCCCCCTTTAATCATTTACATCCCCAAGTCTGCAGTAGAAAGGATTTCAATAGCCGGAAATCGAGGTGGAAGAGGTCTTATAGAAATCCAAGCTCTCTGGACTAAGCAGCTCTCAAACCTTAGATCATTCTTTCATATAAAAATGACTACCAGTAATTTACACAATGCTATTGTTAGAATAGACGTGAACCTCACACCACTAAAGCTTGCAGAAAAGCCATATATAACAGAGAAGACTTGAAATTAATACAATGGAAAAAAAGTTTTGCATGGTAGACATCCCTATGACTTAGGTCAAGCACATGTAGATTCGGAGGCATCGAATAGGTGGCTTGTATGTGATAACTTATTCCCTGAAACCGAAGGCTTCATGATAGCAATACAGGATCAAATCATTAATACGAAAAATTATCAAAAATATATAATTAAATATCCTACAATAGCAGATGATAAATGTCGAAAATGACAAACATCCTGAGACCATTAAGCATATTACAGGAGCTTGCCAAACACTCACGCAGACAGATTACACACACAGACACAACCAGATAGTAAATATAATACACCAAAAATTAGCAATCAAACACCAACTAATCCCAGACACACATACGCAATATTACAAATACACACCAACGGCCGTACTTGAAAATATATTAAAATGTACTACGACCGTGCTATTCTGACAGACATCCATTATAATAGACCTGATATTACGCTCCAAGATACAATAAATAAAACAGTATATATCATTGATATAGCCGTACCTAATACGCATAATTTAATTAAAACTATAACCGAATAAATAAATAAATACACGGAACTGAAAGAAGAAATAACAAAAATGTGGAAGATGAAAAAAGTTTTTATAATAACCGTAGTACTTTCTACCACCGGAATAATACCGAAGCACTTACATCATAGTTTAAAAATGTTAGACATATCACCGAACTCATACATTAATATACAAAAAGCAGCAATCTTAAATACATGTCGCATCGTTCGAAAATTCATGCAGGATGACAGTAATGATAATCCCCTATTACAATGACGGTTACTTGGTTTCAACCCGTAATCACCATTTAATTACCAGCTCATAGCTGAGAAAAAATAATTAAAATAGAAATAATAATAATGTCCTCCAGACCGAATTTCGGCCACGGCTGCCTGCCTCAACGGAGGCTAGCCATCGGCGCAGGACTGAATTATAGTGCCCAAGTGCATGCGCAAGCACAGGTGCACTCTCTATTCCCGCACTCTCATAATCCGAAGAGACGGTAAGCCGACACGACCGGAGAGAAATCAGGCGCAGGACCAACGGCATTACGTGCTTTCCGAGGCACGGGGGTGAGACACTGCCAATTTCCTGACTCCAGGCAACTACTGAGAATTTCTTGACGGAAAAACTCAATAATTAATTTTTTTGGCACGACCCGTGATTCGAACCCAGGACCTCATGATCAGCAGTCGCACAAGTACAACCACTAGGCCAACGAGGTAGTCATCAATATTTAAATACTACAACGCATAAGCAGCACTTACATCTGACTCAACAAAATATAATTGACGATCCGGCAAAATTCTGGGAGTACGTTAAGGGTAGGAAGAATCACAGGCAGCGTATGAACGTTTATTCTTCCAGTGGTGTCGAAGTTGTTGGGCAATCTGTGACCAACGCTTTTGCGCAATATTTTAGTTCGGTATATCAAAACGAGGTTCCTGTACTGGACCATGTTGATGCGGTACGTGCCGCAGATAGTCAATATGACTTCACCTGTATTACCATAAATACTGTTGACAATACCAAGCTGAAGGAAGCAGTAAGGCGGCTAAAACCGAGGTCTACGGGTGGCCCTGATGTCATCCCTGTTTTTTTAGCAAAGGACTGCATACCCGCTTTTGAGAGGCCACTCCTGTACCTCTTTAACTTGTCACTGACTCACTCTAAGTATCCAGAAATTTAGAAAGTTTCTAGGGTTACTCCGGTTCCAAAAACTGATGGTGAAAATGACGTTTCGTCTTTTAGACCGATCGCAGACTTGTCAGTCTTTGCAAAATTATTTGAAATTGTCTTAAGCCAGCAAATTAATAAGCAAACTCAGAATTTATTGCATGATAGTCAACACGATTTTCGAACTGCCCGTTCTATAACTACCAATCTTGTGTCTCTTCTTGACTATATATATGCTGAATTGGATGCTGGTAGGCAGGTGGATGCTGCGTACTTCGATTTTAAGAAAGCATTTGACTTGGTCGACCACGATATCTTGTTGCGTAAATTGGCGGTGATAGGCTTTGCCCCAGCACTCGTCAAGTTTTTTTTTCAAATTACTTACGCGATCGACGTCAGTTTGTTAGAGTGGGTGCATTTTAGTCAAGTGACTATTACACAAGATCTGGAGTGAGTCAGGGCGTTGGGGCCTTTGCTCTTTCTTACTTTCACTAATGACTTACCGAATAGCGTGACTGTCTCCAAATGTCTGTTGTTCGCGGATGATCTCAAGTTAAGCCTATAGTCCGTTCGCGTTAAGAAAATAGCGAGTCATCGTCGTCCGCCGACCTGGCCACGCCCTCCAGCCAATTAAAGTGCAAGAAATTAGAAAGTCGAGTTCACAGTGACCAGTTGAAGTCAGGCCTTCGAACAAAATGGTTGTGTATTTTGCGTGTTACTCGTTCAACATTAAATTTTGAAAATGAATACCTCACCTATTCGAAAGAATAAAGTGGATCAATAATCCATAGCGGAGAGAGACGCGTAATTTACAATGTTGAGAGCACAGTAATAAAAACAGCAAGTGCATGTGGTATGTCCGAAAATAATTTTTCTAAAATTATTAAAGAACAAAAGGATACTAACACATTAAAATCACCCGTGAAAAAAAGAGCTCGACTATCGACGGTCGATAAATTAGATGAACTACACAAATGTGCAATAAGGAGAAAAGTTCACTCAATATATTTAAATAACGACTACCCGACATTGGACAAAATTATGACACTTTGCGAAGCTGACGAAGATATTCCTGTTTTCAAACGTACCACACTTCATAAAATAATGCACGAGCTTGGTTTAGATATCAGAACATTGTTAGTCGAAAGAGAAGATATTGTTTTATTGAGGCGTAAATATCTGAGGCAAATAAAAGAATACAGAGCCGCTAATAAAACCATTTACTATCTTGACGAAACGTGGGTAAGCGCCGGATACGTAAAGATAAAAGCATGGGTGGATACAACGGTAAAAAATAAAAGACAAGCCTTTCTAGATGGCTTATCAGCTGGTCCAAATGCTCCGACAGGAAAAGGTAAAAGGTTAATTGTATTGCACATTGGCAGCGATAAAGGATTCGTGGAAGATGGTCTACTAGTATTTGAATCTAAGTCTACAAAAGACTATCATGAAGAGATGGAAGGTGAAAGATTCCTTAATTGGTTCGTTAATATAATGCCTAAGCTAGAACCAGGAAGTGTGGTTGTCATGGATAACGCTTCCTATCATTCGGTAAGAGTCGAAAAAATACCAACAACCAGCTCGAACAAGCAGCAAATGAGACATGACTTATTTAAAAAAGAATTATTAATAAAAGTTGCCGAAATCGCCCCACAATATAATAAATATTTAATAGATGAGACTGCCAAAAGTAATGGCATTGCAATGCTTCGTCTACCGCCTTACCATTGCAAACTTAATCCAAATGAATTGGTTTGGGCCCAAATAAAAAATTATGTTGGTGCCAATAACTCCAAACCGTTGGAAGAAGTGCTGCAACCACGTGATACGCAAAGAAAATACCATGTGGAATTTGGATGACATCATGGAACTTGCAGAACAAAATTCTTTCATAATTAATGTAACTGGAGAATCTTGCGATACTGATTAGTGATTTAAGTAATTTTAAGAAAATTTATTTCCATTAAACTTAATTAAATGTTTGAAAAAAAAAAGAATTTTTACTCCACTGTGAATACACCTTTACCCTGTAGTAGCACTGATGACTCACTATTTTCTTAACGCGAACGGACTATAGGTGTAGATGACCCGCCTGACTGCGAGGCATTGCAAAGGGACATCGATACGGTTATGGATTGGAGTGTATTACATCATCTTCCGTTTAATAATAATAAATGTAAAATAATAACATTCATGCGTAAACGCTGTCTACTAAAAAAAGAATATAATTTATCTGACACGCCTTTAGTAAGGGTAAGTGAAATTCGCAACTTAGGATTATTGTTAGACGCTAAACTTGACTTTCATAACCATGTGACTACTGTATGTAAAACGGACAGTAAATTGCTTGGCTTCGTTATTCGCACTTCTTCACAGTTCGATAGATTAGAAGTCGCTTTGGTACTTTACAATGCATATGTTCGTAGTAAGCTTGAATACGGTGCAATTGTATGCAATCCCTATGAGAAAAAAATATTTTGATGATAGAGAGAATACAGCGCAAATTTGCACGATGGCTATATAAACAGAAATACGGTTACTACCCCTATCTATATCCGTCCCTATTTGTTACTGGTATGGTGGGTTTGGACACGCTTAATCTTAGGCGAACTATGCAGTTGATAGCATACTACCTAGCAATCATCCATAATCAAATAGATAGTCCGATGATATTAAGTAGAGTAGGGTGATGTGGACGGGACGGTGGCACCACGGCGGCGGCCGCGCCTTCCGTGGCGGCTGCCGGCACCCACCAGGTACGGCGCTCACGCGCCCACTTCTCGTGCCATACGGCTTATTGGAGACATGCTCGCAGATGATAACGAGACTGACTTATTTGCTGATAGCTTAGGGCAACTGTGTAATTAAGCCCTTCTATTTTTAACATCAAATTTTGACATATTGTCTTATATTCTTTTAATATTATCTTATATAATCAATCTGACAATGACATTTTGCTTAATTTATTTGACATATAATCTATTTGACTTTTAATCTACTTGGCATATATTTTTTTTGTATTTATTGGACATGTATTATTTAATTTTTTGACCTTTTGACATGTATCTTATATTACTATTACTTAAAACTGTAATTTGTAAATTAGCATGCTGACGTTATGGGCATACTGTAAGCCAGCATGTACACTGTTAGAATATAAATATAAATGATGCTCAACCTGACAATTTATCTGATAGTGTTGGTGCTGCTAGTGATCATAGTGAGCTACTTCAAGGAAGGGCAGTACTAAATAATCTTTTATCTAGACTTTAAAAGTATTTCTTAATTGTTAGTGTGTAATGATATGTGTTATGTGATTTGTAAAAGCAATGTAACAAATTGAAGGTATATCAAAATTATTTCCAAGTTAAAGGTGTATCAAAAATAAAGGTCAAGGTTTTCTGTCAGATATGTTTCATTAATAAAATTATACACTATCCAAATTTTGTTGTTCAATCAATTTTATCCCCTGGTGTGGCGATCGGCCAGAATCTGGTCGACGGTTTATTACGCGCGCCTGGCAAGCGACCAGATTCTGGCCGATCCGCGGTTGGGTATTTGGCGGGTAAAATGAACGGCGACAATGATTAGGAACACACATAAACTTATAGAAAATTCCAGGTCGAAGAAAGAGTACGCAATACAATGCTACTAAGGTACTCTATTGTTTAGAGATTTTGAATAAACAGCCTGTGACGCAGTCGTTTGTGAATTTCGCTTTCGTGTGGTCGCCCGTCGCTGTTATAGTGCCTTTTTTATACCTATATCGAGTGAATAGTGAATTTTAGTGCTGTTTTAATATGGAAGGGTAACTTACCAACATTTATCCATACTAGTACATACTTCCATACTAACATTATAAATGCGAAAGTGTGTTTGTTTGTTTGTTTGTCCTTCTTTCATAATATGAAATATGTAGCAAAAGTCCTTCTTTCACGTCGCAACAGAGCATCGGCATGGCATGAATTTTGGTATGGGGATAGTTCGGTGGCTGTAGAGTGACATAGACTACTTTTTTCCGCGGAAAAAAGTAGCCTATGTCACTCTAACAGCCTCATTCCCGTGGGAAAATAGAATATGTTGCAAAAGTTTGTCCTTCTTTTACGTCGCAACAGAGCGTCGGCATGGCATGAATTTTGGTATGGGGATAGTTCGGTGACTGTAGAGTGACATAGGCTTTTTGTAAGTACGACGGACGAACACAGAACGTCAGAATATCTGGATTATTATGTCTTTTTACCAAAATTAAGATATAAAATGTATGGGTCTGTATTTTTCCACGTAGGACCGGTAAGAGAGCGATAAAAACATAAAATTCACCAGCTGATTTTCTTCAAACGTTTTGGTGCATTGTAATTCACAGAATAGGCGATAACCTCGCAGACGATACTAAGTAATCCGTTGATGCTCTGCCTACCCCGCAAGGGTTACAGGCGTGATTATAAGTATGGATCAGAAATACTATCACCACCTGTCACGATTTCACCCTTAACTATTACTTAACTGTGGTAGAAACAGTTCTTAGTAAGCCTTATTAATAATCCTTAGTAATATTTATTGAACGGAAATGAATACAGTTCTTATATGTGAAAAACATTTATGAGAGTTCTTATTAACTAAGTGATGAGTAGAAACCGTTTTGAAATATTACTTCGATGTTGGCATTTGGAAGATGCTTATTTTGTTGGCATGTCAGGAGCAGATCGACTGATAAAAATTTCGTTTCGTAGAGATTCTTTCAAACAAATTCGATCAATACAAAACACCTGGAGAATTACTTACTATTGATGAAACAATGGTAGCTTTTCGTGGCCGGATTGCCTTTATGCAGTACATACCTGGAAAGCGACATAAATATGGAATAAAGTTATTTGAAATATGCGACGACGATGGATATACCTACGATTTAATTGTAAATGAAGGAAAAAAGACCACGACATTGACACAAAACATATCCTGTGAAATAGTCATGAAACTCGTGAAAAGTATTTGAATGCCGGAAGAAGTATCGTAACGGATAATTACTACACAAGTGTAACTTTGACAAATAATTTACTTCAGCAAAACTCTCATTTATTGGGGACTCTCAGAAAGAACAGGAAAGGGCTACCAAAAGAAATATTAAAAGAGAAACTAAAGAAAGGCGAGACCTGTGTAATGGAAAATAATGACGGAGTGTTGGTTTTATGATGGAAAGACAAGCGTGATGTGTTGGCTCTATCAACTCGGCATACACCTGGTTTTGTCAACGTGCGCAGCAGGAGAAACCGTAACAAAGTGACTATGAAACCTACCCTGATAGCGGACTATAATCATCATAAATGTTCTATTGACTACTCAGACCAAATGGGTAGTTATTCTAATCCAGCAAGGAGAAGCTTACGATGGTTCCAAAAATTAGCTATAGAGCTTTTATTTAGCACATCTTTGATCAATGCTTTTATTTTGTTCAAAACTTCCAAGAACTTGACGTCCAAAAAATATACCATAACAACATTTAAGGAAAATATTTGCCGTGCATTGATGGGTCTAGACAAACCAAGAAGACAAAATAACCAGAGTTGCTCAAATGGACACCAATTTGGAAAGTCTCCGTTGGTCGACCATCGTAACCTAATAATCAGAACAAGATGCATTCACTGTTATGAAAAAAAGGGAGAAGAAGGTTTGACAAGCATAGAAGCATGTAAAATAACTAAGAAAGTCAATACGATGTGCTTACTCTGCCCATCAAAACATCCATTGCACCATTATAAGGCAGTAGTTATATCAATTTATGAATAAATCTAAGTTCCTTTTAATTTTAAGTTGCTTTTTTATTTCTGTGATTAATCTCGGAAAAGATAGACATATATTTTTTTTAAATTGTAGGTAACAAAGTAAACTTTGCCTCTAGTAGCTTCTTTTTTCTGTAACAGCAGGCCATGCACTACAAAATTAATAAGAAATTGCGAGGTCATAGCGTACCGCACGGCTTGCTGGTAGAAATAAACTGTGAGTCCGCCAGCCGCCCGTATGGCGTGCTAAACTCGTTACAGATTTTTCACCGCGGTCTGCACGGGTAGGTAAAGGTGCGACCGCCGGCGGACCGCTTGGCCTGTTGTACTGAAAAAATATATATAAAGGTGGCAGTCAGTGTTAAATGAAGGAAAACAGGTTATGGTTTTGTTTTTGATTATAAAAAAGCCTTTGATACTTTGGACCATAATATGTTATTGCAAGCGATGGAGGAGTGTGGAATCAGGGGCCCTACAAATAACTTTTTCCGTAGCTATCTATGTAATAGAATGCTTCGCACTGTAAAGGATGGCGGTGTGGGAGAGGAGGCTGGTATTAGCTTAGGTGTACCAACCGGTTCTGTTGGTTATATTATGCATGCAAACAGTGTATCTAATGTAATAAAAAACTGTCAAGCGTATATGTATGCGGATGACATGTGCTTGCTATTTGCCTCTAAAAAAACAAAAGAATTGCAAAATAATATACAAATTGATTTTGAGAATATAACAAAATGGGCCCATGATAATGGCATAATTCTAAATTTTAATAAAACAAAATGCATGCATATACACTCTCCATATAATGCTGCAGCAAAAAAGACTAAATTGAATGAAATAGCTGTTATAGGCCACGGTTTTGAGTGCTTGCATAATAATAAAATTAATTGTAAATGTAAAGAAATTGAATTTGTTGAGAGATTTAAGTATTTAGGATTGGTTATTGATAAAAACTTTAATTGGAAACCTCAAATATCTGATGTATGTGCAAGGTTGTCGGCTGTATTATGTAAATTTTATTATTTAAAATATATCTTGAACAAAAAACTATATATCTTCTATATTATGCTTTGGTGGATTGCCTCATAACCTATGGACTTGGTGTGTATGGTCGTACCTTTTCTTCCTATTTAAAGGACATTAAAAATCTACAGACAAGATTTCTAAAACATCTTGTAAATGAAGAAGTTAAAGAAAATTGTAAGAAAAATTATGATAAGTTATTCTCTATTTGTAAAATTTTACCGGTAGAACACAAAGTTAACACGCTATGAGTTTTCGAAAACATTAATAAAAACCATTATAACAAAAATTGGATAATAAATATAGAACCAGAAAAGTTAAAGAAGGCAAATTATTTCAGTCTAGTGTTAAAAACTATTATGGTAAAAGATGTACAAAATATTTAATACCAAAGCTTCTTAATGAAATAGATTGGCTAAGGCAAGATAGACCTAATTGCAAATTAACAATTAAAAAGAAACTTTGGAATTATTTTTGGATAAAATGCTAGATGACCATTTAGAAAACTATTATTTGTTTGTAATATTTAAAAAATATATCCGGGTTATATTCACAATTTTTATTTTGTTGCAATGTTATGTGGATGGGGTGTTGTATTTGGAATTGATAGAGTGGAATTTATAGTGTTCATGTTTTAAATTGTTGTAATATTATGTGGGTTGAGTACTTATTTAATTATGTAATAGGATAAAAGAGTACATTTATTCGCTAACAAACTATCTTTACAGTTTGGCGAAGTTATGAACTTATGTAATGTTTTTTTTTCTGTAAATGTCATTAAATAAAATAAATAAAAAACCTAAGTAAAATAGCTTAAGCAAAATACTAAGTTTAGTAGCAGGCGGGGTCCATTGCAAATTACAAACCGAAAGATAATGGGTTCCGCTTGCTACTAAACTTAATATTTTGATTTTTTTAATTATTCATTTTTTATATTAACCACTCCTAACGCGATATAAAAATATACTTATAGAGGGCAAATTAGCAAACTTCACGAAAACAAAATAATAGACATTTCCGTCGCCTTTGTTCAGAATTTTTAATCAGACAACCCAAACAGTAAGTATCCACAGCCGTTTATAAAATGCACTATGCAGTGAAAATGTCTATGCTCACGATCGCCCTGTTCGGGAGTTTAAAATAATGCAACTTGAATGTGGTCGTGGAGGATTGTATTGATCTTACAACAGTTGAGATGGTAATAATATATTGCAAAGACAAAGACCCTGTTTAAAATTAACGTTAAGTACGGACGTAATTACTACAAGTACGTTGTTTAACTCTTTGCTCAGAAAGAATGCGCAGGCGCTCCAACATGCCCCCGGGCGTAATCTGTTCGTTCGTTAAGTCTTTGATTTCAACCATAATTAAATGACACTGGTAATGGGCAAATCCGGTTAAATGCCCTCTTGATAATCTCAGTAGAAGTTCTGATGTCTGCAACTCGAACAATGCCATCGGCTCCTGGGTGTATTGCAACGACTCTTCCCAGCTTCCATTTCAGCGGTGGAAGGTTGTCTTCCTTGACTACCACCAAATCGTTTATCTTTAAGCTATCTTTGCAGGAACGCCGTTTTACTCTTTGTTGAAGTTCTGAGACGTACTCCTTGCTCCATCGTTCCCAAAAATGCTGACGCAGTTGCTCAATGCGTTGGAGTCTGGTTAATAACGGAGTGGAGTGATGCTGGTAGTCTGGTTGCGGTAAAGAAGTCAGCGCACGCCCAATTAAAAGGTGTCCCGGAGTAAGGGGCGTACAATCTGCAGGATCTGAAGATAGTGGAGTGAGTGGCCGGGAGTTCAATGTTGCTTCGATCTGGGTCAACGTGGTGTAAAGTTCTTCATACGTTAAGTGACAATTGCCCAACACTCTAAGCAAATGATATTTTGTCGATTTGACTCCCGCCTGCTAGAGACCACCGAAGTCATTGGCCATGCTTTCGCTCAAAGAATTGCAATTGCCCTTTAAAAATTTGTATAAGTCATTGTATGCACCAACAAAAGAAGCACCGTTATCGGAATAAATATTAACTGGCTTACCTCTTCGAGCTATAAACCTGCGCAATGCCAGCAAATAGTCATTGTTGGTTAAGTCACCTACCAACTCTAAATGAATCGCCTTGGTAGTGAAACAGACAAAAATACGTATATGAACATTTACCAGTCAACACCCACGACCTTGACGAGTGGCGCTCATAACAGGTCCCGCATAATCGACTCCTACGGTCTCAAAAGGAAAGCCACCCGAAAGGAGACGCTGCTGTGGCAAGTTACCCATTAGTGGATTCGAAACCTTACCCTTCATGCGATGATATCGTATACATTTATGATAACAGGCCTTCGCTAGGCTTCGACCATCTATCGGCCAATAAGCATCTCTAATGTTTGCCAACAGTAGCTGTGGGCCTGTGTGCATTAGCCTTTTGTGTTCATGGTCAAATAATAATTTTGTAAATATATGATTGGATTGTAATAATATAGGATGCTTTTTATTATATGAAAATTTAAAATTATCAGGACGACCACCAACACATAATTTTATTTTCGTCTAAAAATACATTAAATTTAAGAAGTAGGCTTTTCTTAGGTAAATTTTGTTTATTCAGAAGCAAACTGTACTCTGAAAAGGAATCATATTGACAATTTGAAATTATAATATTTAACGCGTTTCGTAATTCTAATTCCGTTAAGTAATTTGAAGAAATAAGCTGTCTTTTACAAGACATAATGAATTGTAAAACGTAAGCTACGGAACGTACAAGGAAACGACTAAAATCAATGAAACAATCATTATTTTTTGGATGAGTAGTGACTGCAGTTAATATAATATCATGACGCGTTTCCGGTAATGTTTCAACATTCTTAGGCTGAGAAGGCCATTTTGATATGTCATACATAAAAAAATCTGGACCTGACAACACAATCTAAGACCTGTCAGAGCACTGATATCCACACCATGAGATATTAAGTCTGCTGGATTCCTATCTGTTGGGACGTGTCTCCACTTATGGTCACCGGCCTTATCCAAAATTTCAGCGATACGATTACGCACGAAAAGCTGAAGTTTGCAAGGCAACATCCGCAACCACCCCAAAACACGAAGGGAATTTACAACCTTCTCATAAAGACGAGCTCCTATCAACGCACCGCACAACTCCAATCGTGGTATTGTTGTGGGTTTGATTGGGGCTACACGGCTCTTAGCCGTTAATAATCGAACCATAACTTGTGTCTTATCGCTGACGCTTCGAACATAAATGCACGCACCGTATGCGCACTCAAAAGCGTCAGTGAAAATATGCAGTTGCAGCACCCGGTATGTCACAGATAACTAGTCGAGGAATACGAATGTTATTTAAAAGAGGAAGAGATTTGATAATGCCATACCAGCGTTTCTTATTTTCGGGAGACAGTGGTTCATCCCATGAAAGTTTGTCTAAAAAAGCCTTTGTATCAACATTTTCATGGTGATTACATACGGGGCTAAAAGACCCAGCGGGTCAAAGATTTGTGCAATCACTGAAAGCAAATCACGCTTAGTATTGCCATCGGGAACTAATGAATTCAATGGAAAGCAGAGTTCATCTGAATTCGAATGCCAGCCAAGACCTAACAACTTGTCTAGCTCGCGAGAACCAATATTTAGGTCAAGTGATGTATTGGCAATTTCTGACAGTAACTCGGGATCGTTCGATCTCCACTTTCGCAATGACATACGAGCAGATGCCAATACTTCGGCAACCTCTTGACGTATGGCCTTTACGTCATCTAAGTCATCAGCACCCGTAAGCAGATCATCGACATAAAAATCATGCATTATGATGATTTCTTATATTTATGCGAACACTACACATTGAAATAATACTAGTTTTTACGGATTTTATCGCGTATATTTAACTATAAATACCCGACGTTTGCAGCGGGAAGTCTGCGGTCTGTGAACACGTACAGGATCGCCCCCGTCACTACATCAGATTTTATAGACCACAAATCCTCGCTAAAGAACACCGATTCCTTCCAAGGATGATTCGCGAGGCTATTGAAATCAAAAAACATCCTAAATTCAATAGAGAAGATGGCTGGGTGCTACCATCTACTTGGGACTCTATAATAAATAAAATTAAATCCCAACCCAAGCATACAACTGCAAGACTTCAAGATTTTTTTTATAGAAGAGGGGACAAACGAGCATGTGGCTCACCTGATGTTAAGTGACTACCGCCGCCCATGATCAACCGCAACACCAGGGGAATTGCAGGTGCGTTGCCGGCCCTTTAGAAAGGAGTAAGCTCTTTTCTTGAAGGTCCCCAGGTCGTATCGGTCCGGAAAAATCACCGGTGGTAAATTATTCCACAGAGAGGTTGTGCGCGGAAGAAAACTCCTTTTGAAACGTACAGTGGTGGACCGCCAAGCATCCAGATGGTGTGGATGGTATCGGGACGTTTGCCGTGTCCGAACAATTCCTCAGAGCACTCCCCCGTGATAGATGCGATAAAATACGCAAAGAGATGCAACATCTCTTCGCAGCGCCAGTGAATCGAGCCGATACCATAAGTTCATACTGTGTAGATCGGAACAAAAGTTAAATTTTTATATATGGTAACCGCTGTTAACTATGACATTTGGACGTTGAACATCTCAGTCCCTCCCGTGACCATGGGTGCTGTAAAGCGTTCGAAACGTCGGGTATTTATAGTTAAATATACGCGATAAAATCCGTAAAAACTAATATTATTTCATCACGCATTATGATGTCCGCTATGGCTTTATTTTTGCACTATAGACCAAGTTGTTTCAGGCAGCGTGTTGCGAGAAATGGTGCACTTGCCGTACCGTACGTGACAGTATTTAGGGTCCGTTCACACAGACCGGCTCGGAGAGGAGAGCAGATTTTTATCACGTTGGAAACAGTGTTTTGAGTGATTGTAGTAAAGTTTATTTTTGCATTTGCACCTTTTTTGTCATTAAAAATGCCTGAACGCGCTTCGTGTGAAGTAATAAAAGGAGCCGACCGGCTCCGCTTGCGTGCTCTTTCCCGCTCGCGCAGCCGATCGGCTCTGATTGCGTGCTCTTTCTCGCTTGCGCAGCCTGTCGACTCCGATTGCGTGCTCTTTCTCGCTCGCGCAGCCGATGGGCTCCGATTGCGTGCTCTTTCTCTATCGCGTAGCCGATCGGCTCCGATTGCGTGCCCGCTGCGGCCGCGCCGACCGCCATTTTGATAGCAACATTTGAACGTAATAGTTGTGCGTACTTGTACGAAAAGATGAATGATGAAAAATTAATAATACTCGTGTCAAAATATGAGTGTTTATTTGACATAACCAAGCCATCATATAGCGATCGGATAATGAAAGACAATGCATGGGAGGAAATTAGCAAATGTCTCGGAATAAGTGGTAAGTAAGGTTTTCATTGTTTTACACCTACCCCCAGATACTCAAACGAATTTTAAAGCAAGGGCTTCTTAAACTCGTGCTGCGACGTGTTAGATTCAAAGTCAAAATAGGAATAACATGAGTTTAAATGCGCCCTTACTTTAAAAACTCGTTTGAGTATCTGATCGTTAGAATATACTTATGTAGTAGACAATTTTTATTAAATATAACTTAAGAAACTCGCGTAGCCACTTGATCTTGCCAATCTAAAGCACCACTTGATGAAAAATAATCCTTAAATTTATTCCTTGTGGTTAGAACTGCGTCGCTATTAGAACTGTTTTCATTATTATTGTCTGTTATTGCTGTTAATAAATTTATATTGCTGTGAAATTCATTCTCTTGTCCTGGCGTCCGATTTTCTATTAAAAAAATTATGTAAACATGTAGTTGCTAATATAATTAAATCACAGTACTTCGGCTGAATTTTCATTCGTTTTTGATAAATTTCAAATCTTTGAGTTAGCATTCCAAATGCACATTCTACGACTTTTCTTGCCCTGCTTAAACGCAGATTAAATACTTTTTTTTGATAATTCTGTTCTTGCTTGTTCTCTTGGATACGGCCGCAATATATTATTGCTCAAAGGAAATGCCTCGTCTCCTATAAAAACATGTGGTAAGCTTTCAGTGGTACTAGGTAGAGGTTTATTTGGGGGCAGCTTTAACTTATTGGTGTTGAGTTTTTTCCAAAATTTTGAATTCTGTAAAATTCCGCCGTCGCTATTTTTACCATATGATCCGACATCAACAATTAAAAAACTGTATTTCGCGTCGACCACAGCTAGTAACACTGTACTGAAAAAGTTTTTATAATTATAGTATAAGCTTCCACTATTATCTGGTGCCTGTATATTGACATGCTTTCCGTCTATAGCGCCCAAACAGTTAGGAAAATTCCAAATATTAAAGAAATCACGTGAAACCTTTTCCCACATTTCTTCATCTGGCATCTGCATAACTATGGGCATCAAAACATCACAAATTACTCTGATTGTCTCATGAATAATTGAATGAACTGTAGAAATTCCCATTCGAAAATTAAATGACAAGTTTTTGAAACTGCAACCAGTGATGAGGAATCTGTAAAAATAAAACAAACACACAAAATAGAAATATAAGACTGCCGTACCAAAACGAACTATAAAATAAAAAAAGAGTTATGTTATTAATTTTTCATTTCTGTTCTTTCCAGTGACGCAGTGCCAGGATCGTTGGAAGAAACTGCGAGATAACTTCAGAAAAGCCTATTATAACCGAAAAGGCAAGAGTGGCGATGGTGCAACTACGTCCAAATTGATAAAATTTGAAAAAGAACTTTCTTTTATAATACCATTTTTTCGCAATCGAAACCAAATATCTAATGTAACATTATCATCGGATGATTCAGAGCCTGGCACACCAATACCACCACCATCGACATCATCTAAACGTTCTGACCATTCTGAAGTTGAATCGCTTGCAAGTACTTCTGGCTCGAAAAAGAGACCACGCTTAAGCAAAGATGTTGCTACGGTTTTCGAAGAGTATCTTGAAGAAAAAAGAAATACTACACCCCGTGACAAGGCATTACGTAATTTTTTTTTGTCTATGTCAGATACAGTGGAAACATTCCCAAAAGAAGTCCAAGCACGAATTAAAAGGCGCGTGTTTAACATTGTTAATGAAGCTGAATTAAGTCTGTATGAAAATAGTACAGATTTGAATTATTCTTTGTCTATAAATTCACCGCCATCGACTAATCAATCTACTTACCTAGTGTCAAACGAAACCTATATTCCTCAAAACTATCCAGATCAGACTACTTACGGGTACAATACCAGCACACAAAATACAAAATAATAAACAATCAAAAACAATAATAATTATAATAATAATAATTAAACACACACAAATCTGTACTATTTAATTACATTTCATTAACGTAAATAATGCTTAATAAATGGAGGGCTGTGATTTTGTGATCTATTTAGATGTTTGTGTTATTTAACATGATTAGTATAAGTAATTTACATTTCATTAACGTAAACAATGCTTAATAAATGGAGGGCTGTGATTTTGTGATCTAAATAACATGATTAGTATAAATAATTGTTTTTTATTTACCTTAAAGTTACCGTTAACCTTTCTTCGGCTGTAATGGTGCAACGATAATTTGTAGTCTTTTTTTGTTATATGTACTCTTAACAAATCTGTCAATTTCAAAAATTGCCAATATTCCATACGATAATACTCATAAAATTTTAGGCTATCTCTCTTCAATTCCTCGAAAATGGTGTGAAACTCCCCATGGATTAGTCTGTTTTTCCAAATATGTTTTACCCATATTTGTTTCCGCTTGCGCTTACGTTTCCTATGTTCTATTTCAAGTAATCTTGCTAACAAATATATTTCTTCGTCGGAGCTATCTAAATCCATGTTTCGAAAAGCACACGTTAACACACCGAAAACAAAACTTAGACTGCGCGGAATACTGGCACTGCCTTTGTAGTGTATCCACCCGACTCCGAGCGCATCCGACCGGCTCCGAGCACATCCAACCGCACCCGCTTTCAGATCTCTTCCAGCCGGTCGATGTGAAATAGTTGGCGGCTCCGCTCCGGCCAATTCCAAGCGTATACGACCCGGTCTGTGTGAAAAGAAAAAAGCAGGCCGATGCTCTCCGAGCCGGTCTGTGTGAACGGACCCTTAATTGAAAGGTCTGTATAGGCTCACTAGGACTGTTACGCCAGACTATCTGCTGAAGGTGCCTGACATCAGGATGAACGATTATGCACCTGTACATATTCTCCACATCTACAGATAAAACGTATTTATGTTGCCTAAAACGTAACAAAATCGACGTCAAGTCGTCCTGAACTACAGGACCGACCATTTGTATTTCGTTAAACGAAGTACCTGACGACGTCGGGCAACTTGCATTAAAAACTACTCTAAGTTTAGTCGTAGTGCTACTTTCACGGAGTACGCCATGATTTGGTATAACATACGCGCCATTACTTAAATTAGGTCTTTCACAAATTGTCATGAGTCCCAGTGACTGATGTTCAGACATAAATTCATAATACATCTACTTGATGTCAGGCTTACATTTTAATCTACGCTCTAAGGAGAACAAGCAATGTGTAGCTCTTTTAAATGAATCTCCTAATAGACCGGTATCTTTTTTGAGATGTAACCGAACGCAAAAACGACCATCATCAAGACGTGACGTATTTCTTACAAAATGATGCTCACACAACTTCTCCTCAGGTGAATAATAAGATGACTTGAAACTTATTTCCTACAGCTACCAAAACCGCGTTAAGTCGATTCGAATATCATCGCCAGAAAAAAAATCAGTCTTAGCGAAGTTGCATCGTAAGTCATTAGATATCAATGTAGAATGTTGAACATTAATTGGACCAGAAACTATCCACCCTAGCCTGGTTTCATGGAGAATGGGCTTATTACTTCTTAACTTAATTCTTTGTGACCCTAACAAATTCCGAAAGAGATCAGCCCCGATTAAAATATCTACATCGGCAGGCTTATAAAATGCAGGGTCAGCTAAGCAAACATTCGAAGAAAGTTGAAAATCACGTATGCTTAATTCGCGGCCTGTGGTATTGCTAGTAATTGATTGCAAAATGAAACAATTAATGTTAGCGGAATAACTATTATCTAACGACTTTAAATGTACACGACACCTTCTGCTTACGTGAGAATACACGCTATTAATGCCTAAAATCGACTTATCTATGTCGACAATTTCTAAATTTAATCGTTTGCACATATTCTCAGTTATAAAACTAGATGTACTACCGCAGTCTAATACTAAGTGGGATTTAGAAAGGGAATGGGATGTACGGATCAGGTCTTTTCTTTGCGGTGCATAGCCGAAAAGTGTTTGGCTAAAAACAATAAAGTCTACTGCGCCTTCGTAGATCTAGAAAAGGCCTATGATATAGTAGTGAGGAATGAATTGTGGTCAGCACTGTCGGTGAACGGTGTGAGCAGTGTCCTCATACGAGCATTGCAATCTCTTTATAGGGATTCTAGTGCTTGTGTAAGGATAAACGGGGCATACACTGAATGGTTTAATATCGAAAAAGGTGTTAGACAGGGATGTGTAGCGTCACCGTGGCTAAACAGCCTGTTCTTGGACAATTGTTTGACAGATTTAAAAGAGAATGAAAGTGGGTTGAGAATTAATGAGTCACTCGTCAAATGTTTTCTCTATGCTGATGACCAAGTATTACTTGCGTCTTCGGCCGAGGAGTTGCAGGAGATGGTAACTGCTATGAGTGGAACTTTTGTTAGAAAGGGAATGAAGATGAATGTAAAGAAGACGAAAGTGATGGTGTTTGAAAAAGATGAAGCAGTGACAGACTGCAATATCGTGATTGAAGATGAACAAATTGAACAGGTGAAAGAGTTTGTGTATCTGGGGTCAAAGTTTACAAGAGATGGAAAGTGTGAGAGTGATATCGAAAGAAGAGTGAATGCAGGAAACATGGTGAATGGAGCTTTGCACTCCTTTATGAGCAGTCGGAAAGTGTCTAACAAGGCTCGTTTGGCTGTGCATGAGGGGGGTGTTGGTTCCGACACTCATGTACGGAAGTGAAAGTTGGGTATGGCAGAAGGAACATGAAAGTAGAATAAATGCAGTTGAGATGAGAGCATTAAGAAGTATGATAGGAGTTAAACTGAGTGACAGGATAAGAAATAGTGAGATAAGGAAACGTGGTCTGAAAGAAGATGTAGTGACAAAAATTGAGAAAGGTATGCTGAGATGGTTTGGCCACATCGAGAGAATGAATGAAGAACGATTGACAAAAAAGTATATAAGGCGAGTGTGAATGGAAGTGCTGGAAGGGGTAGACCTAGGCGGACTTTTCTAGACCAAATTAGGGACGTCTTGAAAAAAGGCCAGGTTAAGAGTACCCTAAACCGTAGAGCATGTATGAAGGGAATAATGAAAGTAGACGAAGCGAAACAAGTATGTAAGGATAGTAGCAAGTGGAAAGAAGTGGTCTTTGCCTACCCCTACGGGAAAGAGGCGTGATTATATGTATGTATGTATAGTCTAATACTGCGCGGGCGACGTGTTCGACGTTATTATAATCAAGTAGTTTTATCAAAGCAGTTGATAATAATACATCTTGTTGTTCACTACGATGCGCTACGTTTGCCGATAAAGCGACGTTGATAACATCAGTGCCTGCAGTTGATGTCATTGACGAGTGAGTCCCTGTCCGAGTGTACGTCTCATTCTCGAGCGAGAAATTATTTTTATTTTGTACGGTATGTCTTGCTATCGGTTCAGTGACGTGAATCATTGCGTTGTGGCGGCGGTTACATATCTTACACCCTGGCTTTTTGCAATGGTTTTCAAAATGTCCTGACTTAAAACAATTATAACAGATCTTGTAAGATGGCAATAATTTCAATCTAGCCTCATTACTGAGTGCAAGACATCTACCTAAATTGTGATCGCCGTTACATTTATAACAACCTGGATCATAGGACCGATGTAGCTCAGAAACTCTTTTGAGCTGCCCGTCTCTACCGTGTAAGACTATATCCCTGGGACCTTTGTCTTCATCGACCAAGAGAACAGCTACCTCGTTTACAGTAGGAGCATTATATCTGCCTCTGTGTGCTGTCTGTGGAGTGCGATCTGAATGAATAATTAACTTTAAATTATCTGAGGAGTTAAGTTCTAAGTTTTGTTTAAAACTTCGTATGTACACGTTATGATTATTTAAAGCGGTCTGTAATTCGTGAATTAAATCCATTTTTAAGGTTGGTGCGATGCTTGATCGCAACGATAACTGGTCTGCATCCGAAATAAAATATATTTGCAAGAACTGTGAGTTTTGGCCTGATGGTGGTAAAAGGCTTCCAATTAGATGATACACTTGTCCTTCAATTTTATAAGTGGGCATAAAATTTCCTTCCCTGATTTCTTTTGCGCCAAACGACGTCATTTGAAAAAGACTATTGTATTTACGTATGTTTGTTAAAAAAATGCCCAGATAATGGATGGTTATTAGTCAAAAGATTTTTTTATTGGTTGTCGCGGCTCCTGCAGGTTAGGAAGAAAAACTTTACCTGAAGCACAGCAAATACCATTAGGTTCGTCCGCCCATTTCTTGGCAGAGCAGTAAGAGTAGATCTTATTCATGACTCCGATTTGGACGGACGCTTGTTGTGCATAATCAAACTGCGGATCATATCTGAAAGCCAGTCTGTTGCTGTTAGCTAAAATTCGATTGCGAACTCTATTTGTGGACAACTGCTGTCTCTCTGCCTGAGCTCTAAGTCGCTGCAAACGCTCGACACTCGACTCTCTTCCGCGCAACAGAGAGGTCCTTATATTTTGTTCATGAAGACGTTAGGAACGCTCCAGGCTCGACTCTTGAGCGCGTAGCTCAGAGGTTCTCAAGCTTTGTACGGCAAGGCGTTGCGAACGCTCGACACTCGACTCTCGTTCTCGTAAGTCAGAGGTCCTTACATTTTGTTCATGAAGACGTTGGGAACGCTCCAGCCTCGACTCTCGTGCACGTAACTCAGAGGTTCTCAGATTTTGTTTTGCAAGGCGTTGTGAACGTTCGACACTCGACTCTCGTGCGCGTACCTGAGAGTTTCTCTGATTTTGTTCAGCAAGGCGTTATGAACGTTCAGGTGAAGATTCTCCCATACGACGTATTTTTGCTGCCCGTGCTTGAGAACTATCGATATTAGAAAGTTGAGACCTGGCTCTCTTAGGCATTTTCAAATGTTTAAGATAATGTTATTAGCGTGTAATATTCTAGCTCTAAAAAGAACTGTTGGTTAGCCCTGAAAAGAACTGTTGGTAAGCCCTGAAAAGAACTGTTGGTTAGCCCTGAAAAGAACTGTTGTTTAGCTCTAAGAAGAACTGTTGTTTAGCTCTAAGAAGTACTGTTGTTTAGCTCTAAGAAGAACTGTTGTTTAGCTCTGAGAAGAACTTTTGCGTAGGTGTAGTTTAAAGAACGAAACCTAAAAAAAAATCGCACGAAAATTATTAGACTTCACGCACGACCGCTGCGTAGGGAGCCGACCGCGCGACTGAGCCGCGCGGGTACCTTACTCATAGATCTAAACTCCCCCTCCCACACGCTCACCGGGCCTTGGTAACGCCTACTTCGCAACGGGCCGTGCAGCAGAAATCGTAATATTTTAATTTCGCTATAACTTCAGAACCAAACGTCCAATTTTAATCATTCAAAGACCAAATATTATCTACATTAACTGTACTTAGTGATAGATATTTATAAGATCTACAATTACTTAGAACATTTTATGGTTCTATCTTTAATAGTTTAGGCAGGGTACGTAAAATAAGTAACTTTTTTTGGTTGATTTTTTACACCTTGTGTCCGAAAAACCCTAATATCTTACGGAACCCTATTTTTGTTCAAAATTAAATATAGCCTATATTACTCGTGGATAATGTAGCTTTCGAATGGTGAAAGAATTTTTAAAATCGGTCCAGTAGTTTATGAGCCTATTCATTACAATCAAACAAACAAAGTTTTCCTCTTTATAATATTAGTGTAGACAAAGTTTTCCTCTTTATAATATTAGTGTAGATGTAGATGTAGATATAATATTAGTGTAGATAAAAATTCCTAAGAAAATAGACTGATTATACAAAACAGCAGAAAATATAAAATCTTGCACCAAAACACGTATAACATCAATTTCCTCCATTTCACTTAGAGCGGACGTAACGGATTTTGTTATTTAACGACACATTTATTTCCTATTAAACAATGTTAGGGCGTTCTGAACACGTAATAACTTCAGTTAATACAATTATTTAACAATTTTTCAAAGACATGTTGTGGCAGAAGTTGCAACATTAGCATGTTGTTAGCGGTAAGTTGGTACTCTGCAAAGCGCTTAAACAACTTGAGTTGTTAAATTTTTATTATAAATAAATAACTATTTAATTATTTGTTGCATAAATTATTATTCCTCACTACTAATATATCATCAATAATTCTATTCTTTAAGGACATTCTGAGATTATTTACAACAAATTTCAAGGATGAAAATAATCTTTCTACACTCACTTGTGTGGGAGGAGTGGCTAAAGCTACATTTGACAACAAATAAAGCTGTGGGTTAGTAAGTGATTACGCTGATCTTCAATTTCTTGAGGATTTGAAGTACAATGAAACTCCGCGATAGGATATAGTAGTACATTTAATGAGTAAATACAATAAATTCATTTGACACTAGTTGTCGGGTACAGAGCTCAGAGCGTAATGTCGCGCCCGGCCAGTTCGTGACGATGAGAGACGTCACTCGTCGGACGCGTTCAAGTATGGAGATTAAACATCCACCCCCCCCCCCTCAAAGTCTTCAGGAATTTGAGGTGCTTCTGCTGTGGCTGAACTCGAACTCAAAGGGCACATGTTGTGGATGGCACGGCGCACAATGCCATTCGTCGTGTAGACATCTGCAACTCGTACAATTCCATCAGAACCAGGATGTAATTTATGTATTCGCGCCATACGCCATTTCAAAGGTGGTACATTAGCCTCTTTTATAATTGCTAAATCCCCTTCCTGAAATCCTCGTTGATTGATCTGCCATTTGTATCTTTATTGTAATTCGCTCAAGTATTCTTTTCGCCAGCGTTCCCAGAAGTGTTGACGCAGTTTTTAAAGGCATCGGTACCGATCAAGTCTATTTAAATTAATATCTAATAAGCTTTCCGATGGTAGCGATGTAAGTGGCCTGCCGATCAAGAAGTGCGCTGGTGTTAAAGGATTGAGGTTATTGGGGTCTGAGGAAAGCGGGGTTAATGGCCTAGAATTAAGGATTGCCTCAATTTGCGCAAATAAAGTAGATAATTCCTCAAAGGTAAGATGTTTGTCGCCTAATATTCTAGTTGCGTGGTACTTTGCAGATTTGACACCTGCTTCCCAAAGTCCGCCAAAATGCGGAGAATACGCAGGTGAAAATTTAAATTGTATGCCTTCGTCAGCAGCAAAACCAGATATGCTTTCACAGTTCAATTTTAAAAAATTTGTAATGTCATTTTTAAAAATTTCATTATTTGCACCGACAAAATTTTTACCATTGTCACAATATAATTTAAGAGGCTTTCCTCTTCGGGATATAAAACGTCTTTAACATAATATAAAAATATCGGTAGTTAGATCGCTTGCTACTTCAAGATGCAAGGCCTTTGTAGTGAAACAAATAAATAAACATAAGTAACATTTTGTTATTTTGCAACCGCGACCTTTACGGTCAGTAATAAGAAATGGCCCAGCAAAGTCCACCCCGCTTATGTGAAAGGGAGGATTTGGAATGACTCTAGTAGCAGGCAAATTACCCATTATAGGATTAAAACACTTCGCCTTTATTATTTTACACAGCTGGCAGTTGTTGACAGTTGATCTTGCCAATACTCTACCTCTTAAAGGACAAAATTTATTTCTTATATCGTTAAGTAAAAATTGTGGTCCACAATGTAAAAGTTTTTTATGATAATGAACAAATAGCAATTTACAAAAGGCATTTTTCGTTTCTAATAAAATTGGATATTTTCTTTCGTATGCTTCATTAGAGTTTTGAGTACGGCCACCAACGCGAATTATTTCCCGTGCGTCTAGAAATGGACTTAATGCCAATAAGCGGGACTTAGATGGTAAGTTTCCCTTAGTTTTTAAAACCTTAATTTCATCTGTAAAGCATTCGTTCTGATGTTGTTTTATTAAGATTTCTAAAGATGACTCTAATTCGCTGATTGTTAAGGGACCAGTGAATTTGTGATGTTTATGTTGTGAATTGTGTATAAAACGTAGAACGTAAGCTAAACATCTTTGTAATGTTGTGAATCTTGAATATCTTTCAACATTTACTATCATAGACTTGCTAAGAGTTAAAGTAGTATTTGATGAACATTTAGATTGTCGTGCTGTTGTAGTTTGGAGTGTAGTTGTAGACTGTAGTGTAGTTGTAGATTGTAGTGATTTAGTATAAGCTTTCCTTTCAGGTAAACAAGAAATATTTTTATATTAACATTTTTAGGCCAATTACATGAATTCACGGTTAAAAACGACGGTCTTTGCCACCAAAGCGTGTCAGAATTAATTAAATTAGTGTTTAAACCACGTGAGGCTAGATCTGCTGGGTTTTTATCTCCAGGGACGTGCCTCCAAACGTCTGAACTAGTAAGTTCATTTATTTCCCCAACGCGGTTTGAAACAAACGGTTTCAAATCGCATGGTTGAGAAGATAACCAACCTAAAACGACTGTTGAATCAGTCCAATCATAGACTGAACGAATTTTGTAACTAAGGGCCTTTAACACCCTAACACTTAATCGCGCCGAAAGCAGGGCACCACACAGTTCCAATCGAGGTATTGTCGTCGGTTTAACTGGAGCAACATTAGTTTTCGCACAAAGTAATCTGACGAGAACATTACCTGAACTATCAACCGATCTAAGATAGATTGCAGATGCATATGCTGCTTGTGAAGCATCCGAGAATGTATGTAAGCCTATCACCACAGGTTTAATTATGAGAACGCATCTTGATATTTCAATGAACGATACGCTGTTTAAATTATTTATAAATTAACACTACTGACACTAGTTGTCGAGTACAGAGCTCAGAGCGTAACGTCGCACCCGGCCAGTTCGTGACGATGAGAGACGTCACTCGTCGGACGCGTTCAAGTATGGAGATTAAACAGTAAGTTTTCTGTCTTCCCAATAAGTAAGTATATTTGTATTTGACGGCAATATCTGTTGGTTTAAAAAAGATATTATACCATTAGAAAGCTAGAATCTTAGATCGTTGTCGATTCCGTGTTCGCTGTCACACGATCGTCTTTGGTTAAATTGAGATTCTAAAAAAATATCTACATCACTTGGTGATGAAGTTGAAGGCCGAGGTTCATTCATTCAATCTGAGGTGTGGTAGGCCCTGTTGATGTTGATGATAACTGCTGTACTCTGTAGTAGGTTCGTTTAAGATTATTCTAAGCGACTTCGTTTTGTTCATCAGTTAAAATTGCGTTTACTCTCGGATCTAAGTAAACAGCATTTAAAAAGCAATCATTTTCGAAAAGAGCTGCCTGCCTCTGTCTCATACAGATCCCCAATAATGAAGCAAATGGATTATTATTTTTTTCTATTTCGAGCATACATCGAATCCATGCTATGTAAAAACCACTTATTAATTGCTCCTGCTGCAGGGACTTTGAAAGTTTCCTACAAGGTACAAGACATTTCAATATATTTTCAATTTCGGTCCAGGTATCCTCTTGAATATTAGTTTGAAGCGGATTATTTTGACAAAAAATCTTTAAGTTTAATAATCTTTCCAACATGTCGGTTGTGGAATCCCATCTCGTTGGGCAATCTACGAGGGTGGATTGAAAAGTACTCGGCCTAACACAGATCCATTCAATTCTAAAAATCAAATCTACCCACATTATTTAGTTCAGTTCAGACTAGTTAATTGTGTGAAGTTCGAAACATGTGCGATAATTAGTTGTGATTTTATAAATTTATTAACAAAGTAATCGGACATAATTTCCGCGAATGGAGCAAATCGAGCAGCGTGCCGTCATTAAGTACCTCCATAAGAAGGGGCTATCGTCAAAAGCATCCATGATGACATGGTCAATACATTAGGCGATTGTGCTCTGTCATATTCATCCGTCAAAAAATGGATAGCAAAATTTAAGCGTGGTAGAGAGAGTGTGAAAGATGAACCCCGCTCTGGAAGGCCTTCGACGTCAACTACTGACGAAAATATTAAAAAAGTACTTGATTTAATAATGGGAGACCGCAGATTAAAAATTAGAGAGACAGTCGAGATTATAGGCATCTCTTATGAACGAACTCAAAACATCATTGTCAACGAGTTGGGTTTCCACAAGGTGTCTGCGAAGTGGGTTCCGCGACTGCTTTCAGTTGAACAAAAAAGGACGCGATTGACTATTTCACGCGACTGTTTGGAGTTATTTGAAGCCGATGCAGATGATTTTTTGAATCGTTTTGTTACTATGGACGAAACATGGGTTCATTACTGTACACCGGAAACAAAACAACAATCAAAACAGTGGAGAAGACCTGGTTCACCACTCCCTAAAAAAGGCTAAGTCGATTTTGTCGGCAAATAAGGTGATGGCTTCAGTATTCTGGGACTCGAAAGGTGTGATTATGATTGATTATCTTGAAAGGGGTCAGACTATAAACTCTGATTACTACTGCACCTTACTACGTCGTTTACGAGAGGAAATAAAAGAAAAACGTCGAGGAATGCTTAGAAGAAAAGTCCTGTTTCATCAAGATAACGCCCACGTTCACACGTCAGTACAGTCAATGGCTGAAATTCACAACTGTGGCTTTGAACTGTTACCGCATCCGCCGTATTCACCTGATCTGGCACCATCAGACTTCTTTCTGTTCCCTAACCTAAAAAAGCACTTGGGAGGTCAAAGATTTTCGACAAACGACGAGGTCAAAGCAGCTGTAGACGCATATTTTGACTCTAAGGAAGAATCATTTTTTTTCAACAGTCTAAATGCTTGGAAGGGGGAGGTGGCAAAAGTGTATTGAACTTGATGGTGATTATGTAGAAAATAAAAATATAACTGATTTTATGTGTTTATTTTCTTGGTTAGGCCGAGTACTTTTCAATCCACCCTCGTATAATGGGCTGCAGAAAGTTACTCGCAACTGGAGAGCATAATTCGGCGTCCTCAAAATTCTTACAATACGTCTACACCGATCAAGAAGGTCTACGTGCTCATTTAAGGCATCTCGAACGGCAAGTTGCAGCGTGTGTGCCGCACATCGAACTGCAGTGACTTTAGGGATAATCTCGGAGCTGACCAGGTCAAACTGTAAGTTGTCAATCAAGTTTTGATAATAGTCAGTATCGTCGACCAAGGCCCGGAACCGGTTTGAAAAATAACGGTTAATAAAGGTTAATAACAGTTTTGTGTTAACGTTATGTTCAGAACAAAACCGGAATTCATTTTGTTCTGTAAACAAAATAAACCGGTTTTTTGAATCACGATCCGCGGTGCTTGATATCGGCGGAAACTCGTTCGTCAAGCGTATACTTGTCGGAACACATCAGCTATGTGTTCCTTCACGCGGGTTTTTATAGATCTCTTTGTTTGACCTATGTAAGAGAGACCACATTCACAATCTAGTTTGTACACACCTGCATCTTGTAGAGGAATATTACATTTGATGGATGGTAAAAATTGACTAATCTTCTTCAGCGGCTTGTAGTATGTCTTAATGGACGCTCGCTTCAAGATGTAGCCAATCTTGTCCGTGACTCCTCTGACATATGGTAGTAGAGCAGGAGCGCGCTCGACTGTGGCCGGCTTCACTCGTTCACTGTGACGTAGGCGCGGGACCCGAAGCTTGTTGTCTTGCAATACTTGCTTGACGTGCTCAAGCTCCGCGGCCAGATGTTTTCTGTCACAGATCCCTCGTGCTCTCTGAAACAAAGATTTACCCACGGTAGCTAACTGTGAAGGATGATGGTGAGATTCACCATTTAGATATCGGTTGGTATGGGTCTTTTTCCTATACACAGTGTGACCAATGATGTTATCACGATTTCGGATGACTAAAACATCTAGGAAGGATAAAGAATTATTTCTATACGTTTGAATACTGATTCTGATAACGCAATTAACTGGAACCACAGGGTTTTGTTACATATTGTATAATATAATATGAATATATAAAATATGATAGGCATAACTATGTACTATGGTATGTAAAAATTATTATTTTCTTTTTTAGCATATGGAACCCCGGGAGCAACCCAGTTCCCCAGGTCTTCATCGATGTTCTTCTCGATGAGGAGGAGGAAGCCGAAGAAATGATCATTGGTGAAGACGTTGGGGAACTAGTCAATTTTGATGACTTGGATATATCTGTAAGTAATATTTATATGTAACATCACACACAAGTATAGATAAATAGACACTTATAGATATTGACGGGTTCATTTTTCAACAGAGCATGCCAATTTGCTATGAACGACCCGACGGGTCTTTTGGAGACCTGTCGGAGTTGTTGGAAGTGACTGCGGAGGTGTCTGTAAGTAATATTTATATTTATAACATCAGTCATGAAACATTTCTATGTTAATTTTTATATTTTTATATTTTTGCTTAATGATTTCTTATATTTACGCGAACATTGCACATGATTAAAACTACTTTTACGGATTTTATCGCGTTTATTTTTACTTTTTATTTTTAATTCCCGACGTTTCGGGCGCTTTCCAGAACCCATGGTCACGGGGGACTGAGATGACTGACGTCCCGATGTCATTGTTAAACCCGGAGTACCTTCAGCTTTTTTAATTATTGTTTATGGTCCGATCTATGCAAAATGAACTGACTATGTCCTGAGGTCTTGCAGTGGTATGCTTGGGTTTAGTTTTAATTTTATTGATTATAGGATCCCAAGCAGGTGGTAGTACCCAGCCTCCTTCTCTATTGAAATTAGGATGTTTTTTAATTTCAATAGCCTCACGTATCATCCTTGATAGGAATCGGTGTTCTTTCGCGAGGATTTGTGGTCTATCAAATCTGATGTAATGGTTGGGGCCGTCTAGGATATGATCACAAACTGCAGACTTCCCGGAACGTTGATGCTTCACATCAGCTATATGTTCTTTTACGCGGGTCCAAATTGATCTTTTGGTTTGTCCTATATAAGAGAGACCACATTCACAATCAAGCTTGTACACTCCTGCATCTTGTAGAGGAATATGACACTTGACGGATGGTAGGAACTGACTAATCTTCTTCGGCGGCTTGTAGAATGTTCTAATAGAAGCTCGCTTCAAGATATAGCCAATCTTGTCTGTGACACCTCTGACATATGGTAGTACAGCAGGCACACGCTCGACTGTGGCCGGCTTCACTCGGTCACTGTGACGTAGGCGCGGGACCCGAAGCTTGTTGTCGTGCAGAACTTGCTTGACGTGCTGAAGCTCGGCGGCCAGGTGTTTGCTGTCACAGATCCCTCGTGCTCTCTGTAACAAAGATTTGCCCACGGTAGCTAACTGTGAAGGATGGTGGTGAGATTCACCGTTTAAATATCGGTTTGTATGGGTCTTTTTCCTATACACAGTGTGACCAATGGTGTTATTAGGATTTTCGATGACTAACACATCTAGGAAAGATAAGGAATTATTTGCCTCTAACTCCATAGTAAATTGAATTTTAGCGTTTATGGAATTAAGATGTTCTAAAAATGCAGTTATTTTGTCTGATGGTAAAATTGTGAAAGTATCGTCTACGTACCGCTTGTAGATCCTTGGTGTAACAGGTGCAGTAAGGAGGGCTTTCTCCTCAAAGTCTTCCATGAATATATCGGCGACAATGGGAGATACAGGTGAGCCCATCACCACACCATCTACTTGCTTGTAAAACTCTTCCTTCCACAATAGATAGCCAGATGTAAGGCAATGTCTTAGTAATACTGCATATTCTGCTGGCATGTTATTTTCCTCTAGTTTCCTAGTTATAATTGAGATGCAGTCTTCAACAGGTAGGCATGTAAATAGAGACTGAACATCAAAACTGACCATGGTTTCATTGTCAGTAAGATGTAGGTCTTTTATCTCACTGACAAAATGGTATGAATCCTTAGTGTGTGCTCTTGTGTGTCCTCTGAGTGGTGATAATATTTTAGGTAAGTATTGAGCCAATCTGTAAGTTGGCGAATCAATCTGACTCACTATTGGACGTAATGGAGCATTCGGTTTGTGTATCTTTGGTAACCCATACAACTTCGGTGGTTTGGCACAGGAAGGTATTATCGAATTAACGTCCAGATTCAATTTTTCGGAGTATTTCTTAATTAGATCGCTAGTTGTTTTAAGCGTATTAGTTGTAGGGTCTGTTTTGACCTTTCGATAAGTAGTTTCATCCGACAAAAGTTGTTGTATTTTAAAATTGTAATCTGACGTATCCATTATAACCGTAGAATTACCTTTATCTGCGCGGAGAATCGTAAGCTCTGGTCTGTTGCGTAAGTTTTTCAACGCGTTAAATTCATTTTTGGGAAGATTTAATTTCGGCGCTGAACTTCGACGTAACATAGACGAGATGTCTTGACGTATGGCCTCTAAATCTTCATTACCAATATTATTTTTATACAGACAGTCCTCAACACTACAGATAATGTCCTCATACGGTATTTTTCGCGGTGTTATTGCGAAATTAATACCTTTTTCTAAAACTTTTATTGTGGCGTCGTCCAGTGTTTGTTTTGATAAGTTGTAGACAGCGCGTTGTTTATGATTCGTGTCTGTGGTCAACGATTTCGTATGTTGGACATTTGATTTAGTTGTTAATTTATGGTATTTATCAATGTGTTTATTTTTGCATTCATTGTATTTAGTTGTTTCGCGTTTATCTAAAGTTTCCATGCAATTTTTATAATCAAATATCGATAAAACTGTCTTTAATTCATTGGACGAATTGTCTATGGTTTTGTTTATGAAATATGGATCGGTACGTTTTTGCTGAATCACCGTTATTAACAACTTTTTACTAGCCTGATTTAAGATCTTGGCGCTTCCTCGAATGTCTTTTTTAGTGGATATCTTGACACACGTAGGAATGAGATTATGATCTCTGCATCTCTTCAAGAAATTTAACACGTTAAACGCCATTATAGAAAAAGTTTTTTGTAAAAAAAAAAACTTGTAATTTATGTATTTAATCAAGATATGTATGTATACTGTTTTTCATAAGAATCTGCCATAGGGTTCCGTAAATATAACAAAAAAAAAACCCTTGAGGTCACCGGTGCCCCCCCATGGCGCTATAAAGTAATAAAAATAGTTTCCGTTACGAAGGCGCCACGCCGGTCACCGCGTCGGCCACCCACCCGCTCAGTACTGCGCTAGCGCCCGTGAAGAGAAAACGTGAGTGTTCTATGTTGCTGTAATACTTTGCGTCAAGTACTTAATTAGTGTGATATTGTGTGCAGTGAACTTGAATATTATGAACATTGCAATAAATAATTAAAAATGGAAATATTTAGCAGTAAAAATTTTGAAGAAATACAGGTGGACATGGAAGATTTTGATTTTACACAGGAAGATTTGCGGGCATTAACATTACTCGAGACTAGCATTATACAGCAGAATGAACAAGATAATCAATCAGATCTAGAGTTGTCGGATTCAAACGAAGAACAGTTGCATATTCCGAAAAAACGAAGACGTTTAATCATCCAAAGCGACAGTGAGAGTGAGTCTGATCGTTCGAAATTATGTGACAGCCAATATTACCGCCTCAGATCGTGTGTCAAAGAAATGGTCACGCCCTAGGCGTCAACAACCATCTATTATACCATTTACCGAAACTTCAGGTATGAACAGAGAATTTTCTACTATGTTAAAAGAAGCAGACCCGGGAGCTTTTTATAGTCTTTTAGTGTCTGATGAAATTTTCGATATGATTGTAAAGCAGACCAACTTATTCGCCTTACAATCCTGCGAATCGAGAAATGTAAAACCTTCATCAAGATCTCATGCTTGGAAGCCAACAGACAGACATGAAATTAAACGTTTCTTTGGACTTATCCTATACATGGGTCTTGTGAGACTCCCAAAGTTAAGCTATTACTGGAGCAAAGATAAAATCTTAGGACAGACATTTCCACGTATCGTCATGAGCCGCAATAGATTCGAAATAATCCTACAGTACCTACATTTTAGTGATAATGAAACCGCAAATAAATCTGATCGAATCTCTAAGATAAGACCGATTATAGATATGGTCAATAATACGTTTCAAAGGATTATTCACCGAAGGAAGACATCTGTGTCGACGAAAGTCAGGTTCCATTCAGAGGGCGGATTGTATTTAGACAATACAATAAAAGTAAACGCCATAAATATGGTTTAAAGCTATTCAAACTATGTACAATTCCCGGGTACACCTGCAAATTTTCGTTGTATGGCGGTAAAAATATCGATACCGTAAATACTACGCCTACATCAGTGGTATTGTCTCTTTGTAGCCAAATATTAAACAAAGGCCACACTTTGGCAACTGATAATTGGTACACCAGCTTAGAGTTGGCTTACAATTTACTGGAACATCAAACGCACTTGATTGGGACTATTAGGAAAAACCGAAGAGGTTTACCTAAGGATGTAGTAGAAGCCAAACTTCAAAAGGGAGAGTTCATGGCCATGGAAAACGAGGATGGTATAACAATTTTAAAATGGAAAGATAAGCGGGACGTGATGATGCTTTCTACTAAACATTCTGATAAAATGTCAACAATCGCCAAAAAGGGCAAACAGATTACTAAGCCGAAAGTGATTTTAGATTATAATAAGTCAAAAGGATCTGTCGATATGAGCGACCAAATGTCGTCGTATTCTTCTCCCTTACGTAAAACTATTAAGTGGTACCGGAAACTTGGTATTGAGATTTTGTTGAATACTGCCGTAGTAAATGCATGGATTATGTTTACCGAAACTAGGAACACAAAAATGTCAATCGTAGAGTTTCGGAAATCTCTAGTAGACTATCTAACAAGCTCGTCAGATTCTCAGCAGACTGAGTCAGGAGTAACGGTATCAAGACCCAAACGTTTGAAGCACGAGTTGCTAACAAAAACTGGGACAGTGAGAAATACTAGACGATTTTGTGTACACTGTTACAAAGATATGGTAAAGCAGTTTGGACGAAAATTGGCGAAAAATAAAGCTAAAAAAGGTTAATACTTTTTGCGCTCAATGTGATGGAAACCCACATATCTGTTTATCCTGTTTTAATAAGATCCATCGTTATGATTAGTTCTTTCTAGTCAATTATTGATTTAATTTTTTCTGATTGCATTTTTATTTCAATGGTAATTTTTGTAGCATTTCCTGGATTTTTTCCTGTGTAAGAAGACATTTTTTTTTAATTTGAAGTTTATATTGTTTGTTTTATATTTTTAATAATGTGCATTGTAATAGCTTTAAGATTTAATGTGATTAAAAGTCATGTATCATGAAATTAGTCGCTTTTTTATTTTATCTTAAGGATATTGTACATATTTCCTAAAATTTTCTAAGTAGCCACGTCCCCTTGAAAAGGATTACTCTATAGCGCCAAAGCGGTCACTCGCATACACGAAATGTACGACACGCGTGACCGGCGGCCCAAAAATACATTTCGAATATGCCTCTCGCTTGAGGTCACCGGTGACCCCCATGGCGCAATAAAGTAAACCAGATGAGGTCACCGGTGACCCCCATGGCGTTCAACGTGTTAAAGCTGTTATGTATCTTGCGCGCTTGGTCTTCAGATCTTCTAATCGGCGTATTTTATTTGCTATTTCCAGTCCGTACTGGTTAACATAATGATTTCTTATATTTACGCGAACATTGCACATGATTAAAACTACTTTTACGGATTTTATCGCGTTTATTTTTACTTTTTATTTTTAATTCCCGACGTTTCGGGCGCTTTCCAGCACCCATGGTCACGGGGGACTGAGATGACTGACGTCCCGATGTCATTGTTAAACCCGGAGTACCTTCAGCTTTTTTAATTATTTTTTATGGTCCGATCTATGCAAAATGAACTGACTATGTCCTGAGGTCTTGCAGTGGTATGCTTGGGTTTAGTTTTAATTTTATTGATTATAGGATCCCAAGCAGGTGGTAGTACCCAGCCTCCTTCTCTATTGAAATTAGGATGTTTTTTTTAATTTCAATAGCCTCACGTATCATCCTTGGTAGGAATCGGTGTTCTTTCGCGAGGATTTGTGGTCTATCAAATCTGATGTAACGGTTGGGGCCGTCTAGGATATGATCACAAACTGCAGACTTCCCGGAACGTTGATGCTTCACATCAGCTATATGTTCTTTTACGCGGGTCCTAACTGATCTTTTGGTTTGTCCTATATAAGAGAGACCACATTCACAATCAAGCTTGTACACTCCTGCATCTTGTAGAGGAATATGACACTTGACGGATGGTAGGAAACTGACTAATCTTCTTCGGCGGCTTGTAGAATGTTCTAATAGAAGCTCGCTTCAAGATATAGCCAATCTTGTCTGTGACACCTCTGACATATGGTAGTACAGCAGGCACACGCTTGACTGTGGCCGGCTTCACTCGGTCACTGTGACGTAGGCGCGGGACCCGAAGCTTGTTGTCGTGCAGAACTTGCTTGACGTGCTGAAGCTCGGCGGCCAGGTGTTTGCTGTCACAGATCCCTCGTGCTCTCTGTAACAAAGATTTGCCCACGGTAGCTAACTATGAAGGATGGTGGTGAGATTCATCGTTTAAATATCGGTTTGTATGGGTCTTTTTCCTATACACAGTATCTATATATAACACATACAACATATATAACACAGTAGTTTTAATCATATATTTTTGCTTTTTTGAAATCAACGATTGAAAATATGGAACAACAGTCACGTATTTGTAATGTAGAAATTAACAATTTACCGGAAAAACGTAATGAAAACTTGATCACAATTATTGAAAGTATTGCAACCGCAGTCAAACATACCACCGTGTCTAATGACGTTGTTGCCGTTCATCGAGTGCCTCAAGCAAACACTGGCAATCTACATCCCAAGAATATTATTACCAACATGTGATAAATACAACGTTAGTTTTTTTGCGGTGATCAAGTTACCGTGGAACAGCTGAGAGACGCCGGTGTTATCGCGCTGGAGCCGGTTGCACATACAAAAGTGAAGAATTATATACCTATACTCGGAAGATATTTGAGAGTGAATTGAAAACCGGACCCGAAATGTATGCGCCTGAAATTGTTGCTATTAACAAAATATCAAGCTCTTTCTCCCAGAATCAGGTGAGTTGGAAAAAGACGCCATCGACAGTTTCCAAGCTAACCTAACCACCTTGAACGAAAACATCAAAAACCTGAAGTCCCAAGATGTGATCGCTGGAAACATAACTTCTCATGTCTTCGAAATATTTTGTTTTCTTATTTCTCAGACATGCATGTTTTTCCTCACGCTGTTTTCCTTCACCGCTGAGCACGTGGTAACTCAGCACTTAATTAAACAAATTGCAATGAACATAGTTTATATTTATTTAGTTACATTTTTTGTAGATGTCCATATATATGTGCAACATTTTGTGCTACTGGAAAGATTACAAGAAAGTCTTTCAATATCTGCACCAGGAACTTAAATTCAAGTGACACCTTTGCAAAAACGTCAAGATATTTATCAAACAATCGGTTGAAAAACTCAAAACCTACACCCAAGAAACATTGTATGCTTTTAAGATCTGCAAGGACTAATGAAAGACCTGTAAAAAGATTAAATATAAAGGAAACCAAAGTGCCAAAAAAGAAAGTAATTACAAAAAACATCTTTTAGTTTTTAATAGATCTGAAACAAATGAAAGAATATTTACCAACAGCAAGACTAGAATCTGCGAGAAAAAACTCTTCTGCCCGTAGGGAGAATGAGTCACCTTCAATTAGATTAGCAAGACTCTATGCAACAATACCCTATGCAAGAGCTGATGCAACAAGATGCAACAATACTCTATGCAATCTAAAAGTCTATGCAACAATACTCTTCTACCCGTAATGTTCCGTTATTGAACAGAAACAAATGAATTAAAACAGTAATATTCCTAAATATTACGTTGTTAATGCTAAAACAATTAACTATTTGTACTTATTTTTCCAGATAGAATCGCGATGTAAAAGACTTGTTAATCTTGCATTGTCTATAGAAGTCGGGTACATGACCTGTTTGTATATTTAATTATTAAAGAACTACTTAGCAAGAAAACTCCGCTACCACCACGCGGTTGAGATAAATACCTATCTACTCTTTAACGCGTGGTGGGTACTTAACTATTCCGTGCGCGGAATAATGTAGATACTAAGTTTGGATTACATTTTTCTGTCGTACTAAAATTAAATATTTTACGTATGTAAACGTTTCTTTTAGATAAGGACGCAATGTTAAGCTCAGGGGACGCATGGTCGAACATAGAGGAAGCAACGTTAAATGTGGATAACACACCAAATAAAGTAGTTGACTTATCAGTATCCAATAGCCATCATTTTGATTCGACCAGCAGCAGGATTAGTTCTTCGAGTGACTCATCATCATCATCATCAAGCAACTCATCAAATACATCACAATTTTCTCTCAAATTAAGCAACTTTGAGGATAGACAATAGATGAGAAGCCAATATGCGCAACTACTGTGGTTTGGTTCTGAGTAATAAACAGTACGTCAGTTTAGGGACTTCTATTGAAAATAAAAACGTATTTAACTACGGACGTGATACTGAATTTATTAAAGAAAAATTATGGTTCGCTTTAGGATACGAATCTTCGTTTCTGTTAGTCGTTGACCGAGGACTGGAATGCGTTGCTCACGCCATTGGAAGTGGATTATTGTATGATTGTCAAAACATTGATATGGATACGTGGGATGCTTCCACGTTTTATGATTTTGCACAAAATATAATTTATGGAAATGTCGAAAGAATCAGGATTTGTAATATGGTACGTGATACACTTTCGCTGCTACCAATGCACCGATGGTGCAGCGCAGAACTTGAATCTGTATTTCATCCCAATATCTGGAAAAACGCTAGTGAAATCTGTGGCATTGCACCACTGGGACTACATATAGGATGGGACGGAAAAACGGCTGGGACATTTCCATCCGTCATGACGAATGATGTAAGTGCAACCTTTATTAAAGAAGCTATTAAAATACCCGATTTAGGAATAAGAAAATTATTTTCAATTTCGCTCCCAATATTCATACCCGGAGCGGATATTATATACATTGGATCTGCACCTGGAGTAGGGTGGTTCGCAGCTATGAAAGTTACCGGCTTCCAAGGCCGCATCTTGTCATTCGATCCTCGCCCCCTAGACGAGGACATTATGTCACCTCAAATAAACCATAAATTACTCAAGATTACTAGCTTTGATGATTTATTACCAGAACTAGATGAAATTAAGAAATACATCTTCGTATGGGACGTTCGTAACGACATGCCTCAAGATTGCGCGGAGCGTGAACGTCTTCTTACGTCTGAGATTGCAATATTAACACGCATTTTGATGCATGAAACTTTTCCTAAGCGAGTTTTTCTCGTGCAAATAAAGGTTAACTTACATGCCCTCTCTCTATATACTTTACCGGAGTGTGGCTTATTTTACCCACAGCCATATACATTATCACGAGACGTACTCGAAACACGCTTCATTGCTTATATACCAGACTACGAAGTTAACATACTGTGTCTGGCTCCGGATAGCGTATCAAACTTCTCTCAGACAATGTATGCTCTTAAGGAGAAATACACGAGCGGCACGCTCACAGATACCGATCTTTTTGTAAACTTCCTTACTACGCGCTATAGGCGTTGCGATTATATAGTTGAGAAACCAATAATATCGTGCCTGCACGAGATCGTCCTATTTTCAATAAATTGTAATACTCCCGAGAAGGTAATTAGGTACCTCGAGGCTCTTAAATCTCGAGTGACTCACTTCCTAATTAGCTTCTTTACTGGAGCAGCATTAACCAAAAATGAATATCCGTTCCCTGAAGGTGAGCTTTGCAGACGGTAAATTGTACCATCTTTGATACGCGGCTGCTTCTAGGGGCGAAGTTGTCGCATTTATATTTTGTAGCTGATGAGCTCGTTCTTGACCTTTACAAGGACGAGCTTCTAACATCTGAAACTTATATTACAAAGAAGACTGAGTTTCACTTGCATTCACGTGGATTAATTGGTCAATACGATCTAGAACGAAAGAAGGGTGCGGAAGAGCGTGGCTGTGTCTTCGCCAAGTTCCCTCTTCCCTTTTCTATTAGCCAACGTTTGATCTCCCCTTCTGGCCATGCTGCCAGGATGATGGTTGAGGCGAATAGAGGTAATATATCATTCGGAATGTTTCTTCAGAAGATCCTAAGGAATTTTAGTAAGGTCAATGCGAGTTTTATATCAAGGAAAAGACTATGTAGCCGTACACCGACTACAAAGTCCTGGTTACTTTCATTTCTTAATCATAAGTCGATAGAGAACCAGAGTCTAGAGCGATCCACGCCTACGCTATGGCAGTGTCGACGAGTGGAGCGTCGGCACATTAGCGGGTGAGCGAGTCTATAGCAAACTCACCGGCAATGACCCAAACTCACATTCCGAGACTGTGCACACCATATTATCAGATTGCATCACCCGTGAACACGTCGGGGAAGAGATAAAACGCTTTTTGGAGTCGAATTACGGTACTTTAACTCCTCTTAAACGCTTACCTTCGAGAGGGTCCAGACGTGATCAAGTCGAGTGGCCTCTCAACCCAAGTCCCGTTGAGGCGGCTGCGCGAATATATGATAAGGAGCGAAGTAGAAACGCCAGCACTGACTGGTGTAGATATTTCCTACAAAATAATTCCGGCCATGATGTCTGGCGCACTGGAATTGCGGTACTCCAGGCCGATAACGTATCACGTGATACCATTGTACATCAAGAATATGTTAATGCATTGGACGCAAATTTTTCTGACCATGACTCAAGTAAGCACACATTATTAGAAACTTTATTAGCATGCCTCCGTCTTCGAGAGCCTGAGACGGATGCTGGTATGTACTCGCTACTCCATTATTGGAAAAATAAACATCATCCAGAATACAGTATTATTCACAAGGCCTTCACTCGTCTAGAGGTAGATACCTTAAATTTTATGGAAATACTCTCATTGATGAAAGATATGCATCAGTCTCTGCTTCTGATTACAGAACTTGAGCCTGAGGAAGATCAGATCGTTTAATGAAGGTAAGTTCCACTTTTGTTTCTATTTTTTTAGTAATTTACTTAATCTTATTTATATTAGGGAGTATAACATGTCGCGCGCTGTCAGAGCGTACAGGTCACTGAACAAAACTTACAAAATCCAAATTGTAGTCCGAACAAAAAAGGTAAAAAAAGACGAAGACAAGAAGGAAGCTGGAAGAAAAACTTAGCGAAGAAACTGAGAAATAGCGGTAAGTCTTATCAATCAATAAAAACAAAAAAAAATAATTCCAGAACGTAAATTGAGACCACCTTGCAGAGAAAATTGCGTATTCAAATGTCGTTTAAATATCACAGATGACCAACGTCAACAACTTTTAAAAGAATTCTGGAACTTTGGCGACATTGAAAAACAGTGGTCATTTATCGCAAATAGTGTCGAAGCAGTCATCCCAAAACATCGATATGTGAAGGTAGATCCAGATGGAAACGTTGCACCAACTCGCGACAACAATAATGCTTTCTATTTTACCATTTCTGAAATAAAAATAAGAATGTGTAAAGTATTTCCAAAAACACTTTGGCAATTAATAACCGGCCAATAGAAACGGCGTTAAAGAACAAAAATATAGATTGCAACATTTCTTCTATGAAAGATAATCGGGGACATCGTGCAAAACGATATAAAGTGGATGAAAACATAAAGAATGGTGTAAAAACATTTTTTTTTATAGGATAGGGTGACAAACGAGCACACAGTCCACCTGATGGTAAGTGGTTGCTGTGGCCCATAGACATCTACATCTATCCTCGATTACGAATCAAAATGCAGATGCGTTGTCACCCGTGAGGACTAAGATGGAATGCCTCGTTTCCAGTAAAAAGGGTCTCCGGTTCTCTACACTCACCATACGAATTACAGCAGCATTAAGCTACTATTTCACGCTGGTATTCTGTGAGAGCGTGGTCCTTCCCCGACCCATTCATGCTACAACTATACTACTAATATAACTGCAGCATGGCTCTACCACGTATAATATTGAAGCAATACCGAAAACTGAACCCCATTATGTAAAAGTTAACTCAAGAAGACATTACATCGATGGCAGCAAAGCTATCACCGATCTCCATAGATACTATGTTGCTGAATGTAAGTTAAAAAATGTACCGTTCGCCAATTACTTAATGTTTTACCGTATATTTACGCAAGATTACAACTTATCATTCTTTGTCCCTAAAAACGATTTATGTTGACGAGATTGCCTCCCCCCACGGACTTGCCCATCTAGAGTCGTTTTGGAGCGCTCTTGTCAAGGATGCAGGGGATGGTGCTGGTGCTTCCGTAGAGGAAGCCGCGTACGACTTACTCGATAGTAATCCCGCGTAACTGGGCTTGTCGTGGAGAGTGAACCAGAGGGAAGCGGTGAACACAACGTACACAGGATATAGGACACCCACGAGGCAACTCAGAGAGCGGAGGCCCCCAACATCATAGACAAGGACGGTGTCACGCTAGTCACCGCCTCTGGACACGGTTGATGTATGCGAAGCTTACAAAAACAGCACTGATGAAGAGAAAGAACGATTAAAAGAAAGTTACAAAACACATTAAAATGAAAAATTTCTCTCACGTGCAGAGAAGGAGAACGATAAAAAGAAAGTGAAATTCTCGTTGCTGTGTACGACCTTCAAGCGGTTTTCCAATTTCCCAAAGGGGACATTTCTGTCTTTTATTATAAGTCTAAATTGAATGTCCCTAATCTAACTATATACAACATTCAGAGTAACTGTGTTGAAAGCTATGTTTGGGACGAGTCAAATGCTCACAGAGGTGTAAACGAAATCGAATCGAGCGATTCTGCTCATTCTCAAATTGAGAGAGAAATTAAGCGGCAATTACGATCTATGCCAATGTATACACCTGACGCATTTATTGGTGCTATAAAGGCTGCCCGGAAGAAAAGTGAGCCCTTTCATGTGAATGAAATGTGCTTAGCAGATTTCTATGATTGGAAAATCTCAACTAATCAAATGAACTTTTCATTGCTAAAAGATGAAAATAATGATCGAACAAAATGGCAGATTTGATGTCGTTAACCATCGATTCCCTGTCTGTCAAGGCTCCAGAATATGGCGTCTTGAATTATGCAATTTTTGTTTTGTATTTTACACATTATTAAATCCAATTTAGACAAAACTAATCATTATGACGTTTGTTGATATATGTTATTTATGTTACAAATAGTAGTTTGCCACCACGATAACAATTTTTATTCGAATCAAATGATTAAGTACGAACGTCACCTCAGAAGTGACGTACAATGTCTGAGGAAAGTAAAAATTTAGGTCAAAATCTTTGTCTCGTACACAAAACAACAATTAGAAAATGTCCATTACTTACCCGTTCATGTTTCTTGCAGATAAAACACTTCACAATTACTTATTTGTTCGATTTTAATTTTAACACTCGCTTTCGTTATGACTGCAAACGTTGACTGAACAAACTTTTTTTAGAAACGGTCGCGCAACGTTATATGGTATTGTGACCTTTAGACTGGACTTTTATTGCGTCCTTGTTCTATTGTCTTGATTACAGTAAAGTTAGAAAGAGATGGGATTAGTAGAACCGATATATGTCTATAGCTTCGCGGTAAAACGACGCCATATTATGGCGTTTGACAGATGCGCATATTATTTGACACGCCATAATCTGGCGTTTGGACAGACTAGGGGATAATATTGTACACAGGCTCACTAGCCGCAATTCGCAAACAGAGAATGTACATTATACATCTGAATAAACAGTACTTTTAAACAGATGGACAGAAAAATGGAAGAGAACGCAGCTGAAGTCGGTAATGCCTCTTTAATATCTAAAGACTCTTCCATTAGTGCTAATCAGTCACCCTCCCATCCAGTCCTGAATATGTCACATTTCGTAATCGCTTGGCCTGTAATTCCCAGCCAATTAACACAGCAGATTTTCTCAATTTCCCAGATAAAATTCTAAGCATAATGGAAAACTGGTTTTCTGGACAAAATGAAAAAATGTCACTTTATATTAAACAATTGAGTGAGATTAAAGATCCTATAGAATTTATAAGTAGTAAATATGATGATCATTTCCGGGCGCGCGCGCTCAGCGTACGGTCGTGTGCATTTAAACAAAGTATACTGCGGGAACGTACTGCGAAGCAAAATGATACAGTGCAAAAAATGTAAAATGTTTATGTCCTTGAATAAGGATGACAATATAGTAAAGTGTAAAGGTGTATGTGAGGCGGTTTTTCACAAGAAATGGGTGCAATCCAATAAACAATTTCTGCATACGTCATTCTGCGACGAGTGTCGAAAAACCAGCCCTTTGCAGCCAGCACAGGACCTTTAGCTTTCTTAGATGTTTTAGTCATTCGAAATCCTAATAACACAATTGGTCACACTGTGTATAGAAAAAAGACCCATACCAACCGATATTTAAATGGTGAATCTCACCATCATCCTTCACAGTTAGCTACCGTGGGTAAATCTTTGTTTCAGAGAGCACGAGGGATCTGTGACAGAAAACATCTGGCCGCCGAACTACAGCACGTCAAGCAAGTATTGCAAGACAACAAGCTTCGGGTCCCGCGCCTACGTCACAGTGACCGAGTGAAGCCGGCCACAGTCGAGCGTGTACCTGCTGTACTACCATATGTCAGAGGAGTCACAGACAAGGTTGGCTACATCTTGAAGCGAGCTTCTATTAAAACATACTACAAGCCGCCGAAGAAGATTAGTCAATTTTTACCATCCGTCAAGTGTAATATCCCTCTACAAGATGCAGGAGTGTACAAGTTAGATTGTGAATGTGGTCTCTCTTACATAGGTCAAACGAAAAGATCCATAAAAACCGGCGTGAAAGAACATATAGCTGACGTGAAGCACCGACGCTCCGGGAAGTCTGCAGTCTGCGAACATGTTCAAGATCGTCCCCACCATTACATTCATTTTGATAAACCACAAATTCTCGCAAAAGAACACCGATTCCTACCAAGGATGATACGCGAGGCTATTGAAATTAAAAAACATCCAAATTTCAATAGAGAAGATGGATGGGTGCTGCCACCTGCTTGGGATCCTATAATTAACAAAATTAAACCCACACCTAAGCATACCACTGCAAGACTTCATGATACTATAAGCTCGTTTTGCGTAAATCGAACCAATAATTAATATTCAAAAACTGAAGGTAGACGGTTTTTCAAAAAGTCTCATTAATAATCTTATTAAAAAGAAACAACAGCATGTTGTTCGTAATTCTTTGTATGCGGTTCGATCTCAAAGTGTCCGGCGATATGTGGGTAGTTTGACCTACTTAGGCTCCATATCGGAAAAAATAGCTAATATTCTTAAGAAAAACGGCGTTAACGTGGCATTCAAAACAAACAATTCGCTTAGGCATATTTGTAATAATAAAGATAAGTTAAATATTAGTCAAAAATCGGGTGTTTATAAACTTGTTTGTGACGAATGCCACGCCGTTTACGTGGGTCAGACTGGTCGCAATTTCGGGACGCGCCATAAAGAGCATTTGGCCGCGTACAGAAATTGCAATCCTGATAAATCTCATTTTGCTAAACATCTCTTGGACACTGGACACAACCTAGCTAGCGACCATTCCTTTGAAGTCCTACATACTTGTAATAAGGGGCTGCGGCTATGTGTGCTGGAGCAGTTGGAGATTTTAAAAAGTAATAATGGTAATTATGCACTGCTGAATGAACAAACAAATGTTTCTAATTCACCTTTGTTAAATATCTTTAAGGGCAATCTTTAATAATAAATTTAAGATTAATAATAATAAATAACTATAATAACATCAATAAAACAATACTAATAATAGTATTTAAAAAATATTAAACATAACAATAATGATAATTAGTAGCAGGTTTGTTATCGCACGGCGCGGTCACTCGCTACTTTCGTGGGGAGCGATTGTGTCGGCGTGTATACATAGCAGCTGTTTCAACTCGCCGCTCACTTAGCGGTCAGCCGCCGTAGAGTCTACATTACCTGAAGATGCGTCGTGTAGAGGCGAAACACGTGTCGTATTATCGTCGATGGTGTGTCTTGCCTGGAATAGTGGTGTTGGGAGTAGTGGTGCTGGAATTAGTGGTGACGGAGTTAGTGCATGCAATTGAGGGAGGGCGGGAGGTGCTCTTCAATCCAGGTAAGACACATCATTGTATTTGTTTGTCGGAAGGTTGCGAAGAAATTTATATTTTTATTTTTTATTAAGGTTCATTTTTCAACAGAGCATGCCAATTTGCTATTAACGACCCGACGGGTCTTTTGGGGACCTGTCGGAGTTGTTGGAAGTGCCTGCGGAGGTGTCTGTAAGTAATATTTATATTTATAACATCAGTCATAAAACATTTCTATGTTAATTTTTATATTTTTACTTTTTTGGAATCAACGATTGAAAACAAGGAACAACGGTCACGTATTTGTAATGTAGAAATTTACAATTTACCGGAAAAACGTAATGAAAACTTGAGCACAATTATTGAAAGCATTGCAACCGCAGTCAAACATACCACCGTGTCTAATGACATTGTTGCCGTTCATCGATTGCCTCAAGCACTGGCAAACACTGGCAATCTACATCCCAAGAATATTATTACCAACAAGTGATAAATACAACGTTAGTTTTTTTGCGGTGATCAAGTTACCGTGGAACAGCTGAGAGACGCCGGTGTTATCGCGCTGGAGCCGGTTGCACATACAAAAGTGAAGAATTATATACCTATACTCGGAAAATATTTGAGAGTGAATTGAAAATCGGACCCGAAATTTATGCGCCCGAAATTGTTGCTATTAACAAAATATCAAGCTCTTTATCCCAGAAACAGGAGAGTTGGAAAAAGACGCCATAGACAGTTTCCAAGCTAACACATATGGTAGTACGGCAGACACACGCTCGACTGTGGCCGGCTTCACTCGGTCACTGTGACGGAGGCGCGGGACCCGAAGCTTGTTGTCTTCGGGTCCCGCGCCTACGTCACAGTACGCGTAAATTTAAGAAATCATTATGTTGCCAATTTTGTTTGAGATACAGAATATTTGATTAAAAATACAGAGTATGAACAAGAAAAATAAAGAATGTTTTTTCTGATTGAAATACATTTAAACATGTTTATAAATAGTAACAGATTTTTAGAATATTTGATAAAATATTGCGGGAGTAAACAAAGTAGTCTTAAAACGTGGTGACGGACTGAGAGAATTCTCTTTTTACCCTGTATCATCCTGAAAGTGTGGCAAAATAGGACTACGAGAAATTCCAAGAGATGGCTGGTTTTCCCTGTAGCTACATCACCATCACGCCACCCAAAACAAGATGCAAGACTTCGGGTACTGCGACAGCCGATCAGCTTGATAAGCGTGGTGTATCTCTTTCGTGGTAGGAAGGAGGGCTACATCCAGATGTGGACTGATACGGATTGACAGATAAAATGTAGAAGAAATAGATTTAGCACACTAAATGGAAAGTAAAGATAATACTGTTAAAACAATACCGTTGGCAACCCTATTTAGAACCTAAAATATTGCATGCAATATGGAAGCGGTTTTCTCTATATTCATTACAATTTAGTCTCCATAATCCATTGAATATTCCTGACTATGAAACAAACTTATCAACACTCGTCTTCACGCTCCACGCTCTTTTTGTCTACTTCTATGTCGTACTCTGTTCTGAACTGTAGTAGTAGTAGTGTAATTTCTTAGAGACTGGCTGAAGGCTTTTGGACTTTCGAATCGGAGTATCTGTGTCTATCTGTGCAAAAAAAAATTATTACCTCATTATTCGCATATTATCTACACCAAAGGATATGTATAGTCAACTAAATCCATAGAGATATAATACCTATGGAGGCGGCGTATTCTACTATAGAAATAATAGTTATACAAATATCTATAATATCTACACACACTTGTCAAAAATACTTTTGTTTCTTTTTAACAAAGTAGTAGCTTCATTAGAAAAGGGAGACAACAACAGTTTGTCAATTGCTTATTTTGACAACACTTTCGTGTGACGTCATTAGCTCATCCATGCGTGACGGCATCGCCATGTTAAGCGCTGAGTTTTGTGGTAGATCTGCTGTCAAACTGTTGAATGCTAAAAGTTTTTTGTTGTGTAGTGCAGTGCCTTCATCTTATCTTATAGTAGGTGTTTTTCTTCTATTTATATTTTATTATGTCCAATAAGTGTCTTAAAGTTTATTTCAAGTGTTATGGTAGGGATGTATTTTTTAATTATTACTTTATGTAAGATTAATTTATTTAGCCACTATAAAACTGCTAAGAAGTTTTGTAATTATTAAAAATCACAGTAAATGTATGTTTGTCGCTACTAGCTGGGGGAGAAAAACAAAAACTTTCAGGAGTGGTCTTCAGTATGCCTCTATTAGAGTCGTTATTTAAATTATTAAAAAACCTTATCAATTGCTGTATTCGAATATATTGCGGGATTTGTGACAGAAAAAGGTTCAGATACCATGCAAGAAGAAGCAGTGACAAACTGGGTGCGTTTGGCAGAAAAAAGCGCTAGCAAGCGCTTATAAGCGCTAAAATAGTTTTCGGCCAGGACACGATTGCTACTTCAGTAGCGCTGACACAATCCGCCATTTTGCTTATTATTTATTTTGTTTGTTTTGAAAGTTGTTTTGTGCAATTAGTTTTAATATAAATAATAATGTCGGTTCAAAAAATAGAAAAATATATATGTGGAAATGTGCAATTTGATGTTTCTGCGACGGATGATATACATCATAAGCTTCAAACCGGTAAATACCTTATGTTTTATATGTTTTTAGGTTACGTTTACTGATTTATTCCTTTAATTCCTAAGATATATTGATAATTTTCTTATTAGATTCAATTCATTTTCATGAACTTTTTATTAGTTATTAAAAACGTCGGGAATTAAAAATAATAGTAATTAAAAGTAAAATAAACGCGATAAAATCCGTAAAAGTAGTTTTAATCAAAGTTATTAATAATTCATTTTTAATAAAAAATGCCAGAATTTTTTTCTAACTTCCCTACATTTATTGTAGTCTTTAGTTTTCGATGTTCTTATTGTCATTTTGTTCAAGGTAAATTCGACTATTAATTACATGATCGAGAATTATTTTATTTGGAGCATTAAATATACGAATTTTATGTACAATGGTAATTGTGTGATGATCTTCGATTGTTTTATAATAATATAATTTTATAATTTCCAGATGACCAATTTGCATCACAGTATTTTGAAAATCTTATACAACAACACAACACACCAGAAACTGCAGATGATGAGACTGATCAAGTGGCAAATAATTTAATTAGCGGTGCCAACGAGTCTGAAGAAGGTATGTGTAATAGTATTGGTATTTTTCGCTAGAAAGCTTAACATACGTGCGTACTCACCGTTTTTGTATGCAGATGTTCCCAATGTCTACTCTATAATATATATATATATATATATATATATATATATATATATATATATATATATATATATAGGAGCCGTGGTAGCTCAGTGGTTAACGCTTGCTGTAAATATAACAGAATGCCGGCACCAATGAAATTGTTAATTGCAATTTTAAGTGCTGATTTACCACGTGCTCGGTGGTGAAGGAAAACATCGTGAGGAAACCTGCATGTCTGAGGAATAAGAAAAAATAATAATAATAATAATAATATTCCACAACCATCACACAACGCCATCTAGTCCCAAGCTAAGCAGAGCTTGTGTTATGGGTACTAGACAACTGATAAACATACTTATATATTTCTAAATACATAAATATTATAGATAAATTACACCCAGACACAGAACAAATGATTGTGCTCATCACACAAACATTTGTCCTGGGTGGGAATCGAACCCACGACCTCCGGCATAGCAGTCAGGGTCACTAACCACTAGACCAACAGGCCTGTCAAAATAATATTTCGAAGACATGTGAAGTTCGTCAACACGCATTTGGGCAGCGCGGCGGACACTTCCTTGCCCTAAACCCTCTCAGAAATGAGGGGAGGCCTGAGCCCAGCAGTGGGATGTTTATAGGCTGTAACTTTACTTTACTTATATATATATATATATATATATATATATATATATATATATATATATATATATATATATATATATATATAGAGATCTCTTTACGGTAAATATTGATCAGACGCGAGCACTTTGTTGATCCGAAAACGCATGTTGATCCGGCGCCTTTTGTTGATCCAATATGCATCTCTGGTAACTAATGTGGCTCCGACCGGATCAACATCTTCACTCACGAGACTGTTTGCTAGCGTTGGCCGAAGTTGATCCGATATACAAATCCACCTTGCGATGGTTACGGAAAATGTTGATCCGATTTAAATGAGCCAATCAGAGCACAGCAAACGATAAGATAAACGATCGGATTGGCTGTATGCAGCCGCGACGTTGCCGTTTCGTATCTTTGGCGGTACAAGCTACAGATTAAATGCGTGTTATGTAATGCATTTAGGGTGCTGTTTGGTCTACCTCGTTATTGTAATGCGCCGGGTATGTTCGCGGATGCGCGTGTCGATTGTTTCTACACCACCATGCGTAAACGATGCACATCCCTGGTGCGCAGGGTGCGGGCCAGTTCCAATGGTATCCTGAGGGCATTTTCTGACAGGTTTGAGGTCAGTACCTGAACCATTGTCATATGGTGCAAGTGCTGAGTAATCGGGCCTGTCTTATATATAGTTTTAAAATTAGGTAAATAGTTTTAAGTTTTAAGAAAATTAGTTTTAAGATTTGTATTATTACTAACCACTATGATCCTTGTGGTCGAAATAAACGACTTTTTTTTAACGAATTACTCGACAACGCCCCTTCTTGTAGCGGAAGTGGTGGCAACGGCGACATAAGGTATTCGTCTGAGTACGTGTTTGCGTGCGTGCGTGTGTGTGTGTGTGTGTGTGAGAGAGAGAGAGAGAGAGAGAGAGAGTGCGCGCGCGCGCGCGTGTGTGTATTTGTGTGCATATGTGTGCGCGCGCGTGTGTGTGTATGTGTGTGTGTGTGTGCATATGTGTGCGTGTGCGTATGTGTACGTGTGTGTGTGTGTGTGTGTGTGTGTGTGTGTGTGTGAATGGGTGTGCATGTGTGCACTGTTGTGTTTGTGTGTGTGCGTGTGTGTGCGGCAGTGTACGTGTGTGAGTGTGTGTATGCGTTTGTGCTTGTGCGCATGTGTGCATGTTTGCACGCGCGCTTGCGTGTTTGTGTGTGTGTGTGTGTGTGTGTGTGTGTGTTTACCATAAACCAGTTAACATGTTTTCTACATCTTCATAATCAAGATTTTTAAGGACGCGTTTACAAAATTGATAAGTATAGAATCGAACTATTACATGAGATATTATCATGAGACCTTACCTCCGGTCTTGATGTAGTGACCTCAAAATGTAATTCGGAATTACTAGTGGAACTCCTGGACTAGTAGAACTGGGTGTGCTGAGTTTGGGCTCGTTTTGTTAGTTATGATGAGTCCTTACCTCCGGACTTGCTGAAGTGACCTGAAGGTGTACTTCGGTATCTAACACTGTAACACCTGGACTAGTAGAGCTAGGTATGCCGAGTTTGGTTTTTTTTGTTAGTTATGATGAAACCGTCACAAAAGAAAAGTTCTTTTCACTTTATCTCTAGTACCAATAGGTATCCAAGCTGATATTCGGAAAAATGAATAACCTCGTAGTAACATCTTTAGGGGCAGTATCGATATCTACTTACCAGCCACACTGTTTTTCGCTGTAACCAACTGTCCTTTATATGAGCCTCACTTGCCCTCACGCGGTAACCACTTTACTGCACTCCAGTGCACCCACCAACATCTCTGCCACCTACGCCTAAACATCTACCACCGCACCCCTCTCTAAGCTTTCGTTCTCCACCTCCGCTACCTCCGCCTCCACCATAAACTCTGCTCCATCCGCCTCAACAATAAACTCCGCTCCCTCCGCCGCCACCACCACGCGCCGTCACTATTCTTTTCGCCTCCAACACAATTCCCCGTTTCCACTATTACCGACTTCACCACAAATTCCTCTCCTCCGCCTTCACCACATACTACGCTGCATTCACCTCCGCCTCCACATCTCCATTCTCCGCCTCCGTTTTCACACACACACAGACACACACACACACACACACACACGCACACACACACACACACTCAAACACGCACTCAGACGATCACACGCACGCACGCATACGCACGCGCACACACACACAAACACGCACTCAGACGAACACACACGCACGCACCCGCACCGCACGCACGCACGAACACGCACGCGCATACACACACGCGCGCTCTCGAGCACTCACATAAATACAGACACACACACGCACACCTAAGCACACACACACACACACGTACGTACGCACGCACACACACACACACACACACGCACAAACATAGACACAAATTCACACACACATACAAACACACGCGTGCTCGCACACACACACACACACACACACACACACACACACACACGAACAACAGTTAACACACGCACGCACACACTCACACACACACGCGCACGCACATGCGTTCACACGAACACATCATACACCCACATGCACGCGCACACACAAACTCGTATAAAAAAACACACACACACACACACGCACACACACACACACACACACACTCGAGTGAACGCTACAATTAATTTATTTGTACACATTTTTTTTTAAATTTGTAATACACTAAAATTAATTTGTAATAAAGTACTATCAATCATTTTCTAATTGATCTATGACAAATGAATAAAATAACAGAAATTCACTCACACGATAACAAAAACTCGAACAAACGTCTTTCCACAATAAAACCTGCCAAAGTTTGATCCACAAAATCAGTAGATAACGTATTTTCTTACCTTATTACTATAACGAAGTAGCCTACTGGGTTCTCTGTCACACACAGAACGCGACGTTGCCGCTTTCGTGTTCGAGTACCTATTCGTCAATTATGGCTACGGATCCACTTAGTCTAAGTAAATGTCGCATATAAATTAAATATACTCTGGATCTAAAAAATCATATTCAGTATGATTTTTTTCGACCGTTGATAGATCAACAAATGTTGGTCAAATCGCTGACGAGTATATTGAAATCCTGTTAGTGCAGATCCACCGACGTCACACGCGCATCAAGAATGGATCAAAGTACCTATATCAGTTTGTGCGACGAGGAGCTGAGCAAACACGTCAAATAGGTGGATCAACAATTGTTTTAACTTCTCACTGGATCAACATTTACCGTGAAAGGATGATTATATATATATATATATATATATATATATATATATATATATATATATATAAATCTCTGGTATTTGTTGCACTAAAACTCATAAGCTGTAACCAACTTAAAAATGTAATGGAAAAGTTAATTTTAAGTAATAATATTTTTTCCAGCTAAATTTTGGACTCCCACAAAAATCAAATTACTTTTAGATGAGTATAAAAAAAGGATTAAACAGTTCCGTGACCCAGGAATTAAAAAAAATAGATTATACCGGGAAATAGCAGCTGAATTTTTAAAACATAATATCAATATCCCATATTCAGAACTCGATAAAAAAATAAGAAACATGAAAAGCCAATACAAAAAAAAATTAAAAAGTAAGAGATCAACAGGCCAAGGAAGAGCTGAAAGGCCATGGTTACAAATGATGACTGAAATTTTTCATAATGATGAATCAGTGATATTAACAGATAATGTTATAGAAAGTTCAACATCTCAAATTAATCCTTTGCCATTGAATTTGTCGAAATCAAATAAAAGGTATTTCTTATGATACTATTATCTATATTGATTCATTAATAACTATTTTAATTTAATTATTATTTTTTTAGGTTTGAAAATATTTTTTCTGATGCAGACACAATTGATAGTACATCTTCCCATTCCTTAGCAGCAGATGAAAATATTGAAAAACAAGTAAAGAAAGATGCTGGAAAAAATATTCACGCGCGACAGTTGTATGGGCAACGCAATAAACAACTGCAATTGGATATAGAAAAGAAAGAAATCTTTAAACAAATGGCTAAAAATTCAGAGGATAACAATAACATTTTATCAAACAACGCTTATATTTGGAAAAATACCATGGATAATTTAATTACAGTATTAAAAGAGAAAAACGAAATAATGAAAGAAAGAAATGATATATTTAGTGATATCTCCAACAAGCTAGATGGTCCAGGTTGTTCATAAATTATAAGAAACTGTAGTCTATAATTGTTTAGCTGAAGTATTAACAACCAAAGTTAATTATTTGAACTGTTTAGTTCAATAATAATATATCTTTATTTAAGTGTAGACAAATGGACTGTTTGTTGATATTTTTCTGTTATAAATTACTTTAAAGTATCACCAAAATTGTTTGAAGCATTTTTAGATTTAAAAGAGTTTTTATGTATACACATTATTTTATTTTTATAAATGTACATACATTTTAAAATGTTGATTTTCTTAACTTATAAGTTACTTTGAAGCTTCACCGATGTTGTTCAAACATTACACAAAGTATTTTTAGATTTGTAACAGAGTTTTTATATGTATCTGTATATATATATAAATGAATTTTGTTCAGAAGTTGAAATAAAAATAAGTATAAATTTTAGTTTCATTGAAATAAATATTCTAATTTATAAATCTTCAAAGTTAATATGATAACATCAGTTAAATGGCAAACATTTATTTAAAAAATAGCTTATACTTCTCAAGATGTTTCTAAAATTGTATAATTAGTAAATCTGCACATTTCGTTCATTCATTCTGCACACATTCTATCGTATAATTATTTTAAAAATTGTCAAAAAATGAAAAATTTCACACACTTCTTGTTTAAAAAAAATAAATTTATTTAAATTCAATTGTATATTTTAAATTACATTGCCTCCATAATTCTATCTCTTTTAATAACTCCATCAGAATCATCATCACCAATATCATCATCATAGTGATCATCATCATCACGATTTTCATTAACGAAGTTGATGTTATCCCAAATGTTAGCTTGACCGCGCATTAAATTGAAGTTATGTAAAGTGCATGAAGCAGCAATCATAACATTTGCCATTGTAACGGATTGAACATCCAAATGGTACAATCGACGAAACTTTACTTTCAACAAACCAAATGCTCGTTCTATAATACTTCTGCAAGAAGCATGCACTACATTATATCGGGTTTCTTGATCACTTAAATGCCCATTGTCTCTAAAAGGTGTAAGTATATGAGTAGATAACGGATATCCGGAATCTCCAAGCAGATGTTGACAGTTGGACAATAAAGGATGAACAGGATCTATCAAACGACGGTATAATGCACTGCTATGTAATACAGATGCATCATGACATCGGCCTGGCCTTCCTATTAAAACATCAGTAAATTTTCCTGTATGGTCGCATGTTCCTGGAATAGTTAAATGTTTTGTTTGTATTTATAATTTTGAAAATAACTGTGTGAAATAGTGTATTTTTGTTTTAATACCTTGTAAAATTACTGAATGGGTTTCCTTTCTATTATAAAAATCATGGGCATTGTGTGGTGGTTGCTTTATTTGAATATGACAGCCATCTATTGCTCCCACGATTCCCGGAAATCGATTTTGAGACCGTTCCATAAACACCTGAAAATGTAAATGTATGAAATTATTGCATTCATCTAAAAAATCACACATCTAAAAAAATTCAAGAATGATCCTAACTTGTTCAATTTCTCGTAATAAATCTTCATTTGGCCATGTTACAAACTCTGATATTAAATCTGCCAAAATTGAAACAATCTCTTTAAAACAAGTGTGAGCTTTGCTTTTACCTAGTCCAAATCTATCAGCAATGGACCGATAACTGTCTGGTGTAGCTAAAACCCAAATAGTTAACAATATTTTTTTCCGCATTGGAATACCTGAGTCGTTATCAGAGTTATTCTCAGGGTTTGCATTGAGGATCGCAATCCGTGCTTCAATTATACTGACTAACTCCTAATAACAAAAAAAATAAAATACTTAGTATTTCACATTGAGCTTGAATATTAAATGATACGTAAAATTAATTTATCACCTCAAATACGTTTCGATGCATCCGAAAATGCTCATAAAATTGTTGATCGGTGTATGCTGGAATAACTTCTTCATAAAAATTTTGTATACAAGCATTTGGATCACCTCTGGGTTGAAGGTAAAGATCGTGGTTTCGATCTTCTTCCGTGATGACTGCATCATGTATGTTGTTAAAAATATTATTACCTGAAAAACAAAGATTATTTAAATGACTTAACTAATAAAAAATTAATTTTTTTTATAAACTACATGTAAAATAATAAACATAAATACCTGCTTTAATAGGAGCATTAATAATAGGAGCAGCAATATTAACAATATCATCACCGAAAATATCTTCCGTTTCTTCGTCGTCAGTCACTACATTATTTAATATATTATTCATGATTGGTACCTTTTTAATATGAATACTTTACAAACATATACTTAAATTAGGTTAGGTTCCCCGGGTTCAACTAACATCGTGTCCTAGCGGAAAATAGCTACTAACGATTTGAAAGCGGTTACCGCTTACGATCGCCATTTTGTTTACAAGCGCTTGCTAGCGCTTTTTTCGGCCAAACGCACCCATTGTCTTATAGAAATTATATTAAAAAATAATTTTGTTAAGAAATGAACAAATCATAATAATAATAGTTTATATAAAAATCTATCATGATCATGAAACGGTGGATGAAATATGATATCCAGGATGTTATCCTGCATATCATATTTCGTGATCATGCCAGATTTTCGAATTTTTCGAAATTTGATAATATTTTTCATTTAAAATCCGAATAAATAAAATATGATATACAACTTCCTTGTATAACTAACTATTTGTGATGAATTATGTGCAGAAAAATTAATAATAAATAAGTATTGATTTTTAAAACAGTTCATTTCATTTTTACTCAACTAATCATTATTATTTTACATTAATAATATGGGATATGGGATCACCACCCCAGTAATACTTTCAACACAAAAGAAGGATTTAATTTCTATCTACACAAAAGCCATAAATAGGTCAGTCACATTTATTCGCCAGATTAGTTATTTGACGATTGAATATTCAGCCCTGTATCTATGTAAATACCTACGGAATAAAGTAAATTAAGCAACAAATCCAATTATATAAAATGAGAAAAAAATTCATATTAGTTAAAATATCGATATAAGCTGCGCATATTGCAAAGTTACAACCCTATAAAAGGCGGCCATTTTATGCGTTAGATTTTTGTACGTAGTCACGCTAATTTTGTAGGTATGCCCAGTCCATATACTTCGAAGTCAGTGACTAAATCTAAGAAATACCTTTTGACGTTTCACATTAATCATTCCGCAATAACTTTGTACGAGCGTACTCACACGACTTAAAATAACCTTTTACGTAAATCCGAAGAATTATGAAGTTATCTATATTTCATTACAACGTGTATAGTTTTTTATCATTAATTTAAATTCTAATCTTTCAAATTATTTCTCAGAAATGAAGGTTTTCTCACGATGTTTTTTTTCACTGCCGAGCACGTGGTAAATCAGCACTTACGAGTAAAATTGCAAGTAACTATTTCATTGGTGCCGGCAGGGATCGAACCCGGGTTGCTCGCCTACTGTGGATTTATAGTGATACCTAGGTACTAACCAACTGTGCTGAGATGAGAAACTAATATTATTTTAAAAAATTGTATTGATGTCTAACGCCCAAGCCGGCTAAATCCGACAGTAGGAACTGGACACATGCATAGGTACCGATACAAAAATAATAATACATAAACCATAATACTATAATAATAAAATAAAATAAAAATATATAATATAATTAATAACACATTAATTACACATACATCGATATAGTGTATATTATGCATATACCTATTGCCTACACTCGGTAGGTAGGTAGGTAGGTAAGGATTGTGCTTAAGTCGATTCTCGATTCACGATTTTTAACCGATCGATTCCAAAGGCCGAGCTCACAAAGCTCCAACTTGTGGGCGGCGCTTTGCCTCTTCGGGAGCCCGCGTAACATTAGTTATATGGTGGTTATGGTTAATCAGTTGTCACTGGTCAGTGCTCTCACTGCTCTGCGCCCTTACGGACCTGTTGCTGTTGATATTTGATACCAAAGTTACAAGTGCCCGATGAATTTTTCCGTTTTCGATATGGAAGACAAGCAATCATCAATTTACAAAGCAAATATCAATTATGAAGAAAATCACAGTATGTACATATTTTTATTTATTTAACATAAAAATTCACACAGTTACAATTTTACAGCCCGCTAAAATGCTCAGCAGTTTGTTGGAAGAAAAAATGACCGTTACTTCCTAACATGCAAAAAATTAAGGAAATAAAAATAGCTTTATACACTTATACTACCCCCAATATGAAAAACCAATATTAGTATAACATTAATTAATAATTTAAAGGATAATATTTTTCATATATTAACGCTTCACAGCATTAAAAACTGAAAGAATGTTTCGGATGTTTTTTGTAATTATTTTCTTTTTTGGCATTTTGGTTTCCTTTACATTTAATCTTTTTACAGGTCTTTCATTAGACCCTGCAGATCTTAAAAGCATACAATGTTTCTTGGGTGTAGGTTTTGATTTTTTTTAAACCGATTGGTTTGGTAAAATGTCTTAACGTTTTTGCAAAGGTGTTACTTGAATTTAAGTTCCTGGTGAAGATATTGAAAGGCTTTCTTATAATCTTTCCAGTAGCACAAAATGTTGCACATACAGAATGGGGTCCCACATATATGCAATAAATGAAACCATATACTTGTTATCGCCTTTGCTGACGATATACAAAAAATGAACGTAATCGGTCCAGTAATTAGGTCAAAAAGTAGAGTTTTAATTTTAAGCAAATTTGAACTCTCTATAGAATTGGGTCACTAAGTCAATGATTCAATGAACTTGAATCCTTGAACATTAAAAAGCGACGTTGCCACGCAGTGCAAACTATTGGTATTGCGACATATCGACAGCGGTGTCTTTTGTCGACGTCCATAAACAAGCGGCACGAGGCACGCGGCGTACTTCAAAGGCGACAACGCAAGTGCGCGCGCGCTTTGTCGTAGAGTAGGACACCAGTTATCGACGATTAGCTTCTTTCAAAGGGAGTAATAAACGATAAACAAAAAAAATGTTTAGCTTTAAACACTTAGGGTATGGTTTTTTTAGAATAATCGTGTTGTTATGATAATTCTAAAAACACTACGACCTAAGTATTTAAAGCTAAACTTTAAAGCTTTTTTGTTTAAGTGTGTTCTTGTAGATTTAGAGATAATAAATTATTTTAACATGCTAAAAACTCATAAAAACAAACAATTATAAAGTCATACATACTTACCCGTTTCCCAGGAAGTTACAAATCGGTAGTTTCGTAAGTTCAATTGTATAAAAATAAACTTTTTTTTAACAATCAATAACTTGTCGATTGTTATCAAATCAAAAATCAAAATTACTTGTATTAAATGTAGTAGGTAAGTAAGTGTAAAAAGAAAAGTATCGATAAACGATAATTGCACCTTGTGGCCGCCCTATTTATTACTTTTATTATTTTCGCCATTTTGGAATTTGGAAATTCGGCTTCCAGTTCACGCGCAATTCTCCCAGAATACATGTGTGTTTCGCTGCCTACACGCATCGCAATTATTTATCGGAAGATAATTATCGTATTATCGTAAGATAAATACAATTAGTCGAACAATTCTTTTACGGTGAAATAGACACTTATTAGTTAATTGACTTTGTGTGTGTAAATAGTGTTTTTAAGTACGTTTATTTTTATTATTTTTTCACTGTGATATTGACACTACTTGACTTTTGTGTATACGTTTTGGCGGCGGAAAATGCCAAGACAACAGCATTTTTACAGTGCGGCAGAGTATACAGACATGGTTTTATTGTATGGCGAATGCCACCAAAATTCAGCGTTAACTCTGCGTACTTATAGTGAGAGATACGGCGCAACTCGAGTCTGCCCTACTAGCGTCCGGACAATCCTAGGTGCTGTCCAAAGAATCAGGGAAAATCACCGCATAGTGCCCAACACTCATGAAGGAGTTGCTCCGCGTCACTTTCCACCCTCGTTCGAACAACGAGTCTTAGACCATTTCGATCTGAATCCAACCTGCAGCCTTAGACAAGCTGGGCGTGTGTTTAGAGTGAGGCATAAAACAATACACCGAGTGCTGAAAAGGAACAAACTACGTCCTTATAAATATGTTAAGGTGCAGGCGCTGCTGCCCCGCGATAAGCCGATTAGAGAATCTTACTGCCACTGGGTACTGGAAAAAATGTCACAAGGCCAACGTTTCCTAACAAATGTGTTTTGGACAGATGAAAGCACGTTTACTCGAAACGGCATATGGAACCGACAATCCATGCGTTACTGGAGCCATACGAATCCCCATTTATTTAGGGAATCAGCTCATCAATACCGATTTTCCATTAATGTTTGGGCAGGCATTCACGGAGATCAAATAATCGGCCCTATTTTTATTGACGGAAACCTGAATGCACAAAAATTTCTCAATATTCTTAACGGCCCAATAACAGAAAATTTAGAAGAATTGTCTGTGGCAGCTTACCAAAGGGTATGGTTCCAGTTAGATGGAGCTCCTCCACACTCCGTACTCCTCGCGAGAGAGCGGCTTAACATCATGTTCGGCGAACAATGGATAGGGCGCTATGGCCCTCGCAGGTGGCCAGCTCGATCGCCCGACCTCACTCCTCTAGACTTCTTTTTATGGGGCTTTATTAAAAATGAAGTGTACTCAAAGATCTCCGAAACCGAAGATGAACTGCGCAATCGTATTGTTGCCGCCTTTAACAAATTAAAAGCCCTGGCTCTGGATCCTGAACGAAATTTGTTGAGCAGGCTTCAGGACAACATTATGCGGCGATGTAACTTATGCATTCAAGAACGTGGCGGACATTTTGAAAATTTTAAAATTCAGGGTTTCATTAAATTTTTCTACTAATATGCAATAATATTTATTTCGTTCAGTTCCATTTTCGCGAAATAAAAAAGTGGCGGTAAAATATCTAAACAGTTTAGTGAGTAAGTTTTTATTTTGTCGCACATTGTCCAACGAACCATAGGCCGTGCCGACAATCGCCATGCCACCCGCGTGCAACGTTGTCACTCTTTCAAGGGGTCAAGGTACGTTGTCTAAACAGAGTGTTCACTTTTACTGAATTTATTATAATATTTATTTTATTTGAAAATTTCACTTTTTTATTTTACGGGTTTTAATTTAATATTTAATTTTCTACGGACTAGTTTTACTTGTGGTTTCATTTATTGCATATATGTGGGACCCCATTCTGTATACAGTGTGTCCAGGGAAGTAGTAATCAAACTTTAAGTGCGTGATCTATGGACAATTTTATCGATAAAAATATCTTAAGTCAGGGGTTCGAGCCCACTGTTGCTTAGTTACAAGAATTTAATTTTTTTTTCTCATTTTTAGCTTTACCTTCAAAAATAGGCGACAGTGCGGAGGTGCATATTGACACTGATAACGAGCAATTTTGTGTCATTCGAAAGCTAAGAAGTTAAACTTTTAGTAAAAATATGAAACACACATAGTTGTCATACATTTTGAGAGAGTTAGGATTGATTAAATTAAAAAACTTATGATATTTTTTTAATGTTTTTTTTTTCAGTTATTTTAAAATATCCAAAAAAAACTAGAACATTAAGATACTGTATCTTTTTTTGTATCGTATGGCTAGTATTTGAGCTGTTCTAAAAAATTATGTCAACTATTACTCTAGGCCATTTATTTCCGAAGTTATTGTTAAACAAATGGGACCCTTCCGCAGCGCGCTCTGTGAGCGCGCTAGCCAGGTAGTCGGATTCGGGTGTAGAATTTTTACGTTATTATTACTAGAAAGAGACGAATAATATACTTTCGTCGTATGAAGGAAAAAAACGATGATACATCGTACTGTTACGGACAGAATCTTGAGTCTTAAGTTTAGTCTGTTATCTCTTTTCATTGTTCCCTGTTTTTTTCGGTTTTCGCCATGCCGCGAGGAGGATACGAATACTCTAACAGAGAATTAGCAGACATACACTTCGTGTATGGTTTTTGCAATGGGAATGCTAGAGCCGCAGTACGTGAATACGCCAGAAGATACCTGACTCGACGAACGCCCAACTTCCTTACCTTTATCAACGTGCATAGTAGAATCGAAGAACATGGGGTAAGGTTAGGACCGGTGGAGCGCGCTCCGGTCTTACGCCGTCCTAGAAACGATGAAGAAGAAGTATTGCTGGCAATAACAAGAGACCCAAGATTGAGCGTCCGTAGACTCGGTATACGCTTGGGCTTACCTAAAACACGCGTATGTGAAATTTTGAAGAGAAATGGACTTCACCCATATCATTTTAGAAAATTGCAAAATATAATAACATAGAAAAATCCGTGAAGACCCACATTTCACTAAAAAAATAATGTGGACAGATGAAGCGAAATTTACTCGAACTGGCATAACGAATTTTCGGAATTGACATGTGTGGACTGAAGAAAATCCACATGCCAAACATCCTGCGAGTTTTCAACACGAGATTTCCGTGAATGTTTCGGCTGCAAAGATAGATAATCAACTAATCGGACCCATTGAGCTGCCGCCAAATTTGAACAGTGAATTTTTTTTAAATTTCTTAAGAAACGACTTTTCCGAAGCCTTGATGGATCTACCACTCATTTATCGACGTAGAATGTGGCTGCAGATGGGTGGTGCTCCGGCCCATTTTGCTAGAAATATGCGTTAGCATTTAAACGAAAAATTCTCAGGACAGTGGGTGGGTCGTGAAGGTCCTGTTAGTTGGCCTCCGCGCTCGCCTGACCTGACCCCACTAGATTTTTTTTTCTTTGGGATCATTTGAAGCAAAAAGTTTATTTCGAACCAGTGAACTCCAGGGATGAACTACTACAAAGAATTTTCAGCGTCGGTGATGAAATACGACAGAATCATCGAATGTTGCGGAAAGCAATAAGCCAAGTTGCTTTACGAGCAACTATGTGCCTTACCAATGGAGGAGGCCATTTTGAACATTTACTTTGAGTCTATAAAAAATAAACAAATAACATAAGTTTTATTTTGTTGTTTCTTTTACTGTCATTGATAGCTCTGTTAAAAGATTCCCAGAATACTTGCCGCGGAAGGGTCCCATTTGTTAAACAATAACTTCGGAAATAAATGGCCTAGAGTAATAGTTTTGACATAATTTTTTAGAACAGCTCAAATAATAGCCATACGATAAAAAAAGATATCTTAATGTTCTAGTTTTTTTTTTGGATATTTTAAAATAACTGAAAAAACATTAAAAAATATCATAAGTTTTTTAATTTAATCAATCCTAACTCTCTCAAAATGTATGACAACTATGTGTGTTTCATATTTTTACTGAAAGTTTAACTTCTTAGCTTTCGAATGACACCAAATTGCTCGTTATCAGTGTCAATATGCACCTCCGCACTGTCGCCTATTTTTGAAGGTAAAGCTAAAAATGATAAAAAAATTTAATTCTTGTAACTAAGCAACAGTGGGCTCGAACCCCTGACTTAAGATATTTTTATCGATAAAATTGTCCATAGATCACGCACTTAAAGTTTGATTACTACTTCCCTGGACACACTGTATATGGACATATACAAAAAATATAACTGAATAAATATAAACTATGTTCATTGCAATTTGTTTAATTATGTGATGATTTACCACGTGCTCAGCGGTGAAGGAAAATAGCGTGAGGAAAAACATGCATGTCTGAGAAATAAGAAAACAAAATATTTCGAATATAATAATAATAATCTTTATTTGCAAGAATATGGTTGTACAATGGTGTTCGAGTATAATTTGTTCTACATATTCTACCTCAGTGGTGTGCAAATATTAATAGTCAAGTACCCGTAACTTATACAACAATACTTATCGATTTTTTAACAACACAAAATTTTTTAACATTACTCAGTTGATTTGATGATTAATTAATTATGCAACAGTGTCAGAAAAATAAATTGCCAATAAGATGTATATATGAAGACATGAGAAGTTCACCAGCACGCGTTAGGGCAGCGCCGCGAACACTTATTGCCTTAATACCCTCTCAACGAACAAAAAGAGTGAAATTCAGGAGTGGCTCCGCCAACACGGGACTAAGTTTAGTGATAGCTCAAGCCGGAACTATTACAAAAGGTATTTCAGATATTATTATTTAAAGTTTGCAATACATTTGTTTTCTTTTAAGTATTTAGATGAATATACAAACAACATTATATTTACAGGTGCAACGGAACCGATCAGAAAAAATATACGAATTGGATCAGTTAGCTTTGGAGTCAGGAACGAAATGATTCGCTTACCACCTTACCATTGCCAATATAACCCAATTGAGTTGGTATGGGCTCAAGCAAAAAATGAAGTTGCCACCAAAAACAGCACTTTTAAAATTGCAGACGTGGAAGTGTTACTGCATGAAGCAATTTCAAACGTTTCGCAAAAGAACTGGGAATATTGTGTGAAGCATGCAGAAAAACTCCAAGAGGAAAAAATCTAATCTGGCAGAAGATATCGTAATTCATGTGGATGACGATGACTCTGATGATTCTGATGTAGAATTTTAATGTATAATTTTAAATATAAGTTATTATATTTATTTTTAATATAACTTGTTACAATCCAAACACTTGTAGTTTTTAATGCATAGCTACCTAATTAATAATTTATTTCAAATTATTATTATTCATATTTTAATAAATACGTTGTTGTTTTATCATTTTTTCTTTCGTTTTTATCACTAACCCACATAATGACAAAGCCAAATACACTATGAATAACGCTCATCGACAACAATAATGCGCATCACTATGCTCGCCGCTAAGGCCCGTGAGTGGTAGAGAGAGCGAAATACTCCGATGATTTATGACCCAAACTGCACGGACAAAATAATTAAATAATACAAGTTGATGACAACTCAGAGTATCGAGAGGCACCACCAACATACCTCACATTAGATGAAGATTTAAACATGGTGTGTAGGCATACAGGACAAAACATATTTTACCTCCCAGCAGCAAAGACCTTCAGCCCCTTCCTGCCCTAGTAGATACTACAAGCTTAATTTTGATGAACTCACTATACCCATCCAAACTATAGAGAATTAAAATAAGGTTTTATCACATGAGCATACACATTTTAATATGTAGATGGAATTGCAAGAGACATCTGGGATTCGCACAACACAGTGATTGAGGAATACTTACCCTCTGACAGGAAGCCCAATATTGCAGCTGCTGTAGTGGGTTTGATAAAGGTGGATGTGGAGGACCTCGACTTCTTGACACCTTCGTATTTCTTTACTGGAACAGCTGATGTAACAATACTGGAAACACAACACGACGCGCGAATAAGTTGGAACCTAACAGAAAAACTAATGGCTGATATATGGAAGCGCTGGAAATCAGAATACCTTTCACAACTTACCATCATATACCAAAATGCTAAGGAGTAAATGGGATAGCAATAAATCACACCATTTTAGTCTCTGTAGAGATAAAAATTGACGTTTTTGGCAGTTTATCTTGATCTTTGGCAGTTGATCTTTCTTGTTCCATCGCTGTGTTTTAAAATATAAAAAATACCATTTTTGTGATAAATAGAGTGAAAAACCTGAAGGAAAACATGGGAAGGTATGTAATTTATTGTTTTTATTACTATTTTGGTCGCTTTTTGTTAGATTTTATAATAAATTTCAGTATTTAAATAGAACACCTCTCGCTAAAAGTGTTGTCATATTTCCGTAACCCAACTGAGTTTTCTTCATATTTTAGCAAAATGTGAATAATACCAAAATAATTCTTTAGTAAATTACAACCAATTTTATTTTGTTTTGTTAAATTTAGTGTAAAAAGTCTGTTTCTATGTAAAAAGTAAAGAAATTTATTGAAATACCACGAGAGTCATTGATCGATCGGGAAACCAGTGCGTAACAGACACGAGTTTGGAATGGCTTGTAGGTTTTTTTATGCGTGTTATTTTTATGTGTATTATTATGGATACGACTTTTCACAATTTTGGTCTTTTTACATTTTTACGCTAAAAGAAGGGTTATGTTTTTCGAGTGTGTTTGTATATGAAGGGTGTCAGCGATATTTCTAAAAAGTATACACTTAATTATAAAGAGAGTAAATAAATGACCAATATTTAAAAGTTTGGAATAGCAATGATTTTAGAATACAGGAAAAATTCATTTAAAGAAATTAGTTTTTAAAAAAAATAAACACGTGTATGTTTTTTAAGCAAAATACACGTGTTTTAATGTGTTTTTTTTTGTGTTAACACCATAATTATAAAATCTAGTGGAAATGCTGGCGGTAGCAGAGTGCGCGAAGTTGGTGGGGTGGTGGCACGCGGTAGAGTGGCGGCCCGCGGGGCGCGCGGTGTGACTGCCCGCGGAGCGCGCGATGGTGTAGCAGCCCGTGGTGTGGCGGGAGGGACGCGAGGCCGTTGACCTGCTACGCGTGGTGGGCGGCAAAATGCTGACTCGTAAGAACCACTTGTCTTTACTAACAAAAAAACCTAACATTTAGTTATTTTTCAAACCAATTGTGATATATTTCTTTCTAGGTTATCCAGCGTTCGTATCAAAGATTTAGAGGTTAGGGAAAGGATGGAACGCCCCCTAAGAATATAAAAAGCCAGCGTTTTGCCCCCACGTCGGCAGCCACCTAGGTAAATATACTGTAATATCTAAAAGTATTATGTTAAAGGAACCTTATGATAAGTTAAAATTTAAAAAAAATCCAGTGCTGAGGCTATGGACTTACGGTCAACGCGGGACACCATAGTCTGTCAACAGCCACCAGCGTCACCTGTTCCAGTGCCTTCCCCTGATCCTGACACGTAAGAATGATTTATTAAAACCCGCGACCCGCTCAGGGAAAATTTTTATTTTCATTATTGTCTCACATATTATTGTTATATTTTAGAACAGTGCCTTCAGGCCACCCACTCTTGGACTCACCCGCACTGCAGGAGTCAGCCCCACCTTCCCCTGCTCTGTGAGTATAATAATACTATTTTTACAGCTGAATTGTCAGTAACATTTAATTTTACAATTAGTTATTTGTCCTAAAACGCAATGTATAAAGGATTTTTTTAAAATTTGTTTAAGTTTGTTGAATGTGGCGAAAGCACCGCCTCATCCCATATGGCGGGCCCATCAGGAATGGGAACGCCACAAGCTGGCCCATTAATTTTGGGCATTATAGATGGCATTGATGGGCCATCATCAAAGCGCCAGCGCCGGCTGTAAGTACTCATTTACCTCATTTATGTATATGTGACAGATGTATGTAAGACTATTTATTGAAAACTAACGAAACTTAAATTATTTTTAGGATACCAAACGCAGCAGCAGCATCGGCAGCCTATGAAAAGCGATTTTGATTTTGACGAAGCACGATTGCGGATTTCCTCTGCAATAGTACGTATAAATTTATTTTTCTAATATCCTTCGTGTCTTAAACACAATTACGTGAATTAACGTTTCTTATCTCGTTCTCAAGAAGAGTTCCCTTGATGAATCGATAAACTAAGACTAGTTTGTAGTTTAGTTTTAAAAGCTATTATTGTTTTATACAGGCAGCGAAGATGAGGACGACGAAGACCCGGAATATGGGGAGGTTGGTCTCCCGCCCGTATTCCTTTCACGGTCGGAGACAATGTTTCTTGGAGAGGAAGCAGATGAAGTCCCACCCACAGGTATGTAATGCAGAAATATTGTATATCGTAACTACATATCTGAAAAACACAGCATTATACGTATAACGCTATACATTCAAAGTTATATATTAATATATTCCTGCCCGCCACCCACAGATGCCACTTTGAATTTGGAGTGGCCACCTCGTCCCCCTCTCACCGCAGCAGCAAGAGGTATCTTCCCCTGCCGCGATTCTCTCCGACCGACAAACACCGAGCGAGGAGGGTGAAGTTGGGCCTCGCTCGAAATTTTAATTTAATGGAGAGCGTTTCCGCAGTCTCAAACTCCACCTAAGCTGAGACGAGAAATATTTTCATAAAGAAATGTTGGACCTACAGTTCCATTGGCGACCCCGTATGATGCATTTACTGCCATATGGGATCAACAAATAATGGAACACATTGCAGCGGAAACGAACAGGTTTTCGCAGCAAAAGACAACGGTCATGTTGTTCGAAGGCACGTTGCGACCTACAAGTCGCATCACGCGCTGGAAGGACACATGCGTCGAAGAATTGTATGTCTTCTTGGCTATAGTCCTAGCTATTGGGATTGTAGTCAAGTCACGACTGGAGGAGTACTGGAATGTGTCCAATGACATTTTCAGTACTCCTGGATTCTCCGACGTAATGTCATATGACCGTTTTCTGTTGCTGTGCAAATGTCTGCACTTTCAAAATAATGCGAATTGGGACCCACAAACAATGAAACGGTCAGAGGTGAGGATTTTTAAGGTGCGTCCAATTTTGGACCATCTTAACAACTTCAGTGCCAACTCCGCATATTTGCGGGGGGCGGGCTGAGCGCGGGGTGCCGACCCCGCAAATTAGCGGAGTAGCACCGCTCAGTTTGTATGCCTCAGTACGCATCCGGCACAGCTCTTGACAACACGTTTATAGGTTGGCACTGCGCTTGAATGTTGCAAAATTGTTGTGCAAGTTGTGGTTTTAAAAAATTTAATTTTAATTTGAAGAAATTAGCGTTCAATTATGAGTGATCAACCGGGTCCCTCGCGGCCGAAACGAAAGAAAATGGAGCCAGTTTATAAGATAACTGATAGTGATATTGAAGAGCAGCTTTTGGGCAACGACTCTGATGATGACTTCCAGCTTGAGGACATGTCATCAGATGATGATGAAGAGGAAATCGAGCGGCAAAATATTATGCAAATGGCGGCTATGGATTTACAATTAGCGTCGCAACGTACTCGTCGAAGGAGTCCGTCATTAGAAGCAATACAACAACCAGAAAGATTAGCACTACCTGAGGAAGGAGCTACTTCTTCATGGACAACGACATGTGAGCTAAAAAAAATTGATTTCACTAAACAAAATGAGTTCTTTGGCGCGCCTGACCCAACTCCAATCGCATTTTTCAATTTCTTCTTTGAAGATGATTTCCTTGCAATGATTTGTGAAAAAACTAATGCTCAAGCCAGAAAGTTATTTCTTTTCGGTGTTTCGGAATCATCAAGAATAACTAATTGGAAGGACGTGGACGTTCCTGAACTGAAAATATTCCTTGGCTTACTTTTCCACATGGGTTCTTTTCAGCTGCCCCGACTACAAGATTACTGGAAAAAGAGCCGGTTATTTTCAATACCTATTTTTGGTCAACAGATGAGTAGAAATAGATATTTCCTAATAATGAGATGTCTTCACTTCAGCTCAGAGACAGAGATAGTGAATGATGACCCACTGTACAAAATACGTAGTGTCGTTGATTATTTCAACCAAAAAATGAATACATGCTATTATCCTGGCAAAGAGCTGTCGTTGGATGAGAGCATGGTTCTGTGGAGAGGGCGACTGAGATTCAAGCAGTATGTAAAAAACAAGCGCCATAAGTATGGTATCAAACTATACATGTTGACTGAACCTGATGGTCTCATTTTGAAGTTTCGAGTATATGCTGGGAGCCAAGACCATGATGTTGCTGGAAAAGGGCACGCCGAAAAGGTTGTAATGCAATTGATGTAGGAGAAACTTCACAATGGACACTCATTATATATGGATAACTATTATAATAGTTTCCACTTGGCTAAACGTCTTTTACATAATAAGACTTACTGTAGTGGAACTTTAAGAAAGGATTTGAAAGAAAATCCAAAGGATGTGGTTCAAAAAACGCTAAAAAAAAGGCGATAACATTTCAAGGTTTCGAGAATGTGTGCACATCGGAAAATGGAAAGATAAACGGTCAGTGATGTACATCACCACGGAATGTGAAGACATAACTGTTGCTAATAAGCGTGGCCAAATTAATGAAAAACCTGCAACTATTGCCAAATATAATGAGTTTATGTCAGGAGTTGACCGACAAGACCAACTGCTCGCATTTTATCCGTGCGAAAGAAAAACTCTTCGCTGGTATCTCAAGTTAGCCATCCACACCTTTCAACTACTATTTATAAACTCTTATAAAATGTACAACAAATATTCTGGAAAACCTAAAATGACACTCTACGATTATCGCTTAGCTGTGATAAATGAGCTTTTACCTGAAAAAAATACTGCAGTGTCTGTTCCAACCGGCCCAAGCAGAGCGAAAACGAGCAGAGAAGTGCCACACAAAATCAGTAAAATAACTGAGAGAAATTCCAAAGGAAACATCAAGCGCAAGATGTGCCGCATGTGCTCAAAATCTCAAAAAATACGGAGAGACTCTATGTGGCATTGCGAAACTTGCATTGACAAACCTGGTCTGTGCTTTGAGTGTTTTGACGAATTCCATTTGTCCATCTAGACTTTATTTTATTTTGACATCATAGCTGTGGATTATATTACAGCTCTGTTTATAATCTCATTAGGATATTTTTAGAATTTTTATTTTGTGTTAGAAGCTGAAGAAGAAGTTTTTTTTGTTCAACTGTTTTTTTTTTACTGTGTTTAATTTTTACTGTATTTTTTGTAAGCTTACTATGTGAAAAATTAGTTATTGTTCTCAAGAGTATTAGAATTAAGAAAAAGGACATTAATGTCGTGTCCAAATGACATAAATATACGATTATACATAAAATAAGCCACTCCGCTAAATTGCGGGCCCGGCACTAGAATAGAAAATTTCAACCCCAGTGCCGGGCCCGCATATTTGCGGGAATATTAATTTTGTTTTTTCTTCATAGTAAAACATGATAATAATAGTCAAACATTTATTGAAATATTCTTTAGGTATGTGCCGAACGCATATTATAAAAAAAACAATTTGGATTTTCTCAAACCACCCCCATAGTCAGGCCGGCAGCGAAGCTGTTAATACCAAATTTTCACAGCTGTACAATATGTCGCAGAACATCGCGTTGGATGAAAGTTTAACCATGTAGAAGGGCTAGCTAGAAATTAGCCAGTTCATTCGCAACAAAGCTGCTACAGTCTGAATCAAAACGTACGAGGTTTGTGAGTCCAAAACGGGATACTTGTGGCGCTTTGAAGTCCACGCAGGACACGACGAATCCTCCAGCACGCCGCAAGAAGATCCTGTTTCTGTATTAGTGCCAGCTCTTGTTCTGAGGCTTTTTGATGGTCTTGAGAACAAGGGCCACACGGTATGTATGAACAACTTTTATAATTCTCCTGCTCTTGCACGAGAATTAAAGGTTCGGGGCTTCGACTGCGTGGGGACTCTTCGAACAAACCGCGAATTTGTTCCCGTCGAGTTGGCGAGTTTAACAAACAGAACATGGCTGTGGGTGAATTGACCGGCTGCACCTCAGGGGATGTGGATCTCGTGGTATGGCAAGACAAGAACCGCGTGTCTCTTATATCGACATACCATGGGCTAGCAACCGTGAGATGTGACGGCCCTTTAAAGCTCTCCATAGTGTCAGACTATAATGTCTGTATGGGGGGTGTCGACCGCAAGGACCAGATGCTGGCCATGTACCCGAATGAAAGAAGGCGGAACAGAATCTAGCACAAGAAGTTTTTCAGAATGCTTTTGAATGCAAATGTTTTAAATGCTTACATTTTGATAAAGTCGAGCTCTCCCCCCTTGACCATCGCGAATTTCGCAAGACGTTGGTGAGGCAACTAATTACTAAACATACACCCGCTAAAGTAGCTCCAACATCTACTACTACTGACCACTTTCCTGGTCAGTACGACTTTTGTCGGGCAAGAAACATGAAAGAATGAGATGTTGTGCTGTTTGCCATAAGAGGACTCATACTTATTGCACAGGGTGCAACATCACTTTGCCTTTTTTCATGTTTCGGTCCCCATAGCGCATAAATGCTGCACAGTAACACTCTGCAGTGACACTAGCTACTGACATTGGCATTTGAGCATTAGCATTTGAAATTCATCAGAAAAGCTTTTGCTTTTAAATAGCGGCATACCTACTTACTTACTTTTGTAAGTAAATAAGTATGCCGCTATTTTAGTCGGGAGGTGTTCATCCATACTGTAACGGGAAATATGTGACATGTATAGCAGCAATTTTTTTCGTATGAATGGAAGTCTTTTTCTTTTGTATGAATGGAAGTTTTTTTTTCTTTTTTGTATGAATGGAAGTTTTTTTGTATGAATGGAAGTTTTTTTGATGAATACCGTCAGTGCTAACAGCTCAGCGCGTAGCAAGTCCGTAGAAAAATGGTGCTGACTGCTGATCCTCAGCGCTAACAGTTTCGCTTTATACTTAAACGTTTCTTGGTTAACGTGACGTAAGCGTGACTCTAAAACCAGATTTATGGGTTGTTAGCGTTGTACAATCAACGGCAGGTCAAGTTATTCCAATCTGTCAAATTTCTCATGCAACTTTCAACTGTATCTCAAAAAAAAATGTTGACTTTTTGTGGTAACTTGATAAACTGTTGTCCGTACATATTAGGGATTATTTGTATCAAAATGGAATTTCAAATAACTGACTTCAAATAAAACCAACTAATTTATTTAATGTTTACTATTAGGCAACCCGAAATATGACCTACCTAACAAAAAAAGAAATCACCGCAATCGATTCACTATTAGCGAAGTAATCGCGTAACAAACTTTTTTTGAAGTCGGTTAAAAAATATTTTCCTATTCCCTTCCAATTTGAGAGAAACTAAATTATTCAGAAAAAATTATTTATACATTTCATACATTTGTGTTAATCTATTCATTATTTTTTTCAAAATTGTAACGAATAATAAAAAAAATTCCATCATATTATTTTTGAAATGTATGTAAAGAAAAGTCGTATCCATACTATACTAGCTTCTCAAGGCACCTAAGTGGATGATTTTTGCTTATCTTTAGACGCCTTTATTTTGAATTTTTTGTTTAAAGCATACATTTATTTTGTTGTAAATTATTTCATGGTTTCATGTAGATGTTAGAAAATATAAAACTTGTAGACTTTCAAATACCATTCCACTAAAAAACCAGTACTTTTTCAAATGACACAAGTTGGGTCTGTTTTAACTTTCCTCGGTTCTTCGGGTCATATTGACCCGAAACTGAAACTTAACTGTCAATAAAAGTCGTAATTATTAGTAAAATTTACTAAGACTTTATGACAATTATTAATTATGCATTCACTATATATTATTATTGTAAAATTATGGTGAAGTCTCTTATCTTAAGAAAATTAAGTTTTTTTTTTTTTTTTTTTTTTTTTTTTTTATAGGATAGGGTGACAAACGAGCACACAGTCCACCTGATGGTAAGTGGTTGCTGCGGCCCATAGACATCTACATCTATCTTCCATTACAAATCAAAATGCAGATGCGTTGTCACCCGTGAGGACTGAGATGGAATGCCTCATTTCCAGTAAAAAGGGTCTCCGGTTCTCTACACTCACCATACGAAATACAGCAGCATTAAGCTACTATTTCACGCTGGTATTCTGTGAGAGCGTGGTCCTTCCCCGGTCGAGCCGACCCATTCGTGCTACAACTATACTACTAATATAATTGCAGCATGGCTCTACCACGTAAATTGCAGCATGGCTCTACCACGTAAAAAAGTTAAGTTAAGTTTTTGCTTCTTAGGTTTCTCGGGTCAATAATACCCGAGTATGAAAAAGGTCCTCGGGTCAGAAAAGCCCGTGTTTTGCAAACAATAATGCTTTGATGCATTCTAAGAATACACTTACAATTTATAAATGTTAGTAATATCTTAATTACTTAGCGCGTTATTGTTGAAGTTACTTTGAGAATAATTGTTTATTTACATTAGTATGCCGGTAGATTACATTATTTACGTGTGACAGTTACTTTTATTTGATTCATTCGTTGTTTGGACTTGATGGGTTTCGTTGGTGTTTGAAATGGCTCACAATTTGACTGATTCTGCGATTTCGGAAATCTTAAACTACGATATAAATTCCGAAGATGAAATAATTAGTGAAACGGAGAATAATTTGAATGAAAATCCTACCGACAATATTCAAACCATTTTATACAGTGAAAGCAGTATTGACGAAACAAATAGCGATGAGGAGCCTCTTTCAAAATACGTTACCAATAGCAGTGCTAATGAAAACGAAATGCTATCAAAAATGGTGAATTTGTATGGTCAAGAACCCCATTAGAAGTCAGAGGTCGTTTGAGTAGTGCAAACCTAATTAAACTTACACCAGGCATTACCAGCTATGCTTCTAATCGCATAAATACATTTAGAAGTTCTTTTGATTTATTTCTAAATAAGCGTATAAAATCTATAATTTTGAAACAAACAAATATAGAAGGTTCTTCACGTTTCGGAAATGGATGGGAAGCGTTAGATGAAACGGAGTTAGATGCATATCTAGGTATTCTTATTTTTGCTGGAGTTTTCAAGTCTAACGATGAAAATTTAGAAAGCTTATGGTCCGAAGCTTATGGAAGACCTATATTTCGGGCAACAATGTCCCTGAAACGTTTCAAACAAATTTCTGCGATTTTGCGTTTTGATAAACGTTCTGACCGAGAAGCAAGAAAACAGAGTGATAAATTAGCAGCTGTGAGAGATATGTGGGATGAATGGGTGAAGCTGTTGCCTATGTTTTATAATCCAAATATAAATATCACAATTGACGAACAGTTACTTTCATTTAGAGGTCGATGTCCTTTCCGACAATATATGCCAAGCAAACCAAGTAAGACAGTGAAACAGGATACGTTCAATTCAGTGTTATACTGGAAAACTCCAAGGAAGTGCTCTGGAAAAAATCAAGGAATGCGTGTAGTTTTGGATCTGACAGAAAGTTTACAGGGCTACAACCTTACATGTGATAATTTTTTTACATCTTATGAATTAGCTGAAAAACTTTTAATCGTAAACTTACCATTCTTGGAACCTTACGGAAAAATAAGCGACAGATACCCGTAGATCTTTTAGACACGAAGAAACCTGTGTTTTCATCTACTTTTGCATTCAATTCAAAAATGGTTCTTGACTTTACTTTACTTGACATACATTCCGAAAAAAAAAAACAAAAATGTAATTTTGTTGAGCACAAATCTCAAGAAAATAAAAATGAATCAGAGCAGAAGAAACCAAAAATGATCATGGACTATAATGCAACAAAGGGTGCTGTTGATTTTCTAGACAAAATGATTTCGTCCTATAGTTGTAAACGAATGACTAGAAGGTGGCCAATAGTCATATTTCATAATATGATTGATATTTCATGTTTCCATGCTTATGTATTATACTGTGACACCCACCCAGACTGGAAACAGAAGAGAACAGTACAAAGACGGTTGTTTCTAGAGAAATTAGCCATGGAATTGGTAAATGTTCACATCGAGCGTAGAAAAATTCTTCCTCGGACAAATGCGTCACTGGAATTAGTACTACGAGTGCAGTCGGGTGTTACGGAGACAACGAATACCTCAACTACTCAGAGCTCTAATAAAAGAAAAAGGTGTTGTGTATGTCCATCTTCAAAAGATGTAAAAACTTCAAAAATCTGTAAAAAATTTAAGAAACATATATGTCCGAAACATTCTGAAATTTTATGCCTTTTGTGTTGCCAAATGAGTAAAATACAAATATAGTCGTATTGTATCCTTATTTTTATTAAATAAATGTGTTTTAGAAATAATTAGATTTTGTATTTAATTTAAAACAATTGCTTCATATTATTGAAATCGGGTCAACATGACCCGAAGGCCTCACGTGTAAATAGTATTTAAAGAACCGAGGAAGGTTAAGTGCCTTTTTTGTTGGAATTTATTCATTATATTTATAACTTATTTTGTAACAGTGTTTTGACCTTGTAGCCGAGAACTTAAAGTTACTAGAACAATAAATGTAATGTTGTTATTATAAAGCATTACACAATAGAGCTCTGAAATATGAGACTCATTTTTATGACTCACAGAGCGATAGTACTTTGTACCTAAGTTTGAAAACATGTGTTATGTAAAAATATTGTATGACACTTGTAAATTTTATGCTTTTAATTAGTTTATTATATTATAAGCTGTAAATAAAAATAAAGAACAAATATCTTTTTCGTTTTATTTCGTAAAGAAAAAATATAAACTTTTAGACGTTGCCATATTTAGATTCAAGACTTCAGCTGCAGTTTAGTCTTTTGATGAAGAAAATTTAAAGAAAACAACAGAATAGATAATAGAGAGTAATATTTAACTCAGAATTATGAATAACTTCAATTAAAATAGAAGATATTTGAATCTAAAGAAAAAAAGGCCAAAACCAAGCCTGCGTCTGTCGAACGACTGGGAAACCATCGACAGTATCGGCCATATTGCGAAATTTTTGTTTAACAGATGAGCGGTTATGCGACATGGCTTCAAAATGCTAAAATAAGTTTTTGAGTACCTAAATATAGTAATAAACAATACCATATAGAATATTCAATATCTGAAATATCATCTTTAACCAGCGGAACAGATCAATCATACAGATTCTTCTTGACTATCGGCTTGACTGTTATCAGAAAAATGCTGGTGCCCATCTCCCGTTTCAGTTTCACCCTGTCGCCTCTTAGGACACCCGCGGGACGGTATGTGGTTGTAGGTATTTTTAAACCTCAACAACACGGTTATGATTTATTGAAATTGAAATGAAACGGATTTTGTTGGACACAAGGAAAAATCTATACTTATCGTTTCGAAAAGAGAATCCGGACGTTACATGTCACTACAGTTATTTTGCGAGACATAAACCGTTTTATGTCGTACCACCTCGTATTGATGGCCGCGAAACCTGCATGTGCAAGCTGCACGCAAATATTACGTTTATGAAAGATGCTCTATATAAAAACAAAGTTATCAAAACAAACGAATCTGATAATCTCACAAATTGTTTGCGATGTTGCGATTAACTTGTATGAAAAGAAAATGCACAGAATGTGAAGCAAAGAAACTCAATTACGGTAATATGATCGAGAAACTGGTTGAATTGGTACAATGGGTTAGAAAAACGGATATTATTGAGAAGAACGGAAAAAAAGTTAAAATCAGTAAAAACATAAAACAGACCGAACAATTTTGGTTAGTAAATTTGAAGAAGAATTAAAAGTTTTTAAATCCTATATATTTAATATTAGAAATCTATATAAATCATATCGCCAATGTATAAACGAATTGACTGAAACCGAAATTGCTTTACATATTGACTATAGTGAAAACTACGCCTGTAAGTACCACGAAGAAATTCAATCAGTGCATTTCGGCGGATCGCGAAACCAAGTAACTTTGCATACCGCAGTAAAGTATTACTTGACTTCTACAAAGGACAAACATATTACTTCTTTTTGTACAGTGTCTTCTGATCTTAATCATGGCCCTGCAGCTATTTGGGCCCACCTACATCCGGTACTTGATTGGGTTCAAAAAGAATTACCCCATATTAAGACAGTCCACTTTTTTCTGATGGACCAGCAACACAGTACAAACAAAAAAATAATTTTTGTCTTTTTGCAACAAGATTTATTAAACAATACAAATTTGAAAGTTCAACCTGGAATTATTTTGAGTCCGGTCACGGCAAGGGAGCAGCTGACGGTATAGGAGGATCTATTAAACGTTTAGCTGACCATTTCGTTGCCAGTGGACACGACATTATTGATGCTTTACAATTTTATGAAGCACTTAAAGACCGCAGTAAGATAAAGCTATTTCTTGTTGGCAAAGACGATATTGCCCAGATTTTAATGGAAATTCCAAGTGAAATTATTCCGTTGAAAGGTACTATGAACGTCCACCAACTAGTTGCTCAGCAACCTGGAGTGCTGAGCTACCGAACATTGAGTTGTTTTTGCGACAAATTTTGTGATTGTTACAATTTGAAGACTTATCGCCCATTGCCTGAACATGAGATAGAAGTTAACGACAGCCCTCAGATTTAAAAGAACCACTGGCTGACATAACCAACATAATTAGAGTTCGTACAAAGAGATTTTTTGAAACTGTTTATACTTCTACTTCAGAAGATGAAGATGATCAGCCTCTTGTTAATCGGAAAAAAACTGTGCACATAAAACCGGGTACTTCATATGACCTGTCTGCAGACAACATCCACCCATTATTAATAAAAAATGGTACACATATGTTAGTAAAAGTACCCAGTAAAAATAAAGTCGAGTAAACCTACTTAGGAGTTGCAAAAAGTTGTGTGTATGAAGATGGAGATGTTCAGGTGATGTTTTATAAAACTGTCGATGATACTGGAAAATATTTAAATTAGTAAAATCAGATGTATCAGATGTGATGTTTGAAAACTTGATAAAAATAATTCCAAGTCCTAAAGAAGTCAAAAGAGGAAGGCGTGTTTATTACGAATTTGATAAACCAATAGAAGTATTTGAAAAGTAGAATAAGAGAAAAGAGAAGATTAGTCTGATTTTACGTGTACCAAAAAATGGTTCTACCAAGAAATAATACATTATGTAGTATTATAAGAGATTATGTTTTCTTATTGTTGTAAAACTTTAGAAATGTTAAGGGATTAAGTTCAAATGTTGGCTTATTAATATCTACCACTCTGTCACAATTTTGTCACTTGTAATTAAATGTCAAAGTAGCAAAGGATTCAGTTTATTGAAAACATATATACTAAAATAACGTATTATATTATTACATATTGACCATACAAGGTATTAACAGAATTTCAGTTATGTTTATTTCAATTATTTGCAAAATATTTCAAAGTTTGTTGTCTTAACGAGCAAAAATGTGACCGAGTGGTATTAAATGTTATTTTTTAGGGTTCCGTAGTCAACTAGGAACCCTTATAGTTTCGCCATGTCTGTCTGTCCGTCTGTCCGTCCTCGCTTAATCTCTGTGACCGTTAGCACTAGAAAGCTGAAATTTGGTACCAATATGTGTATCAATCACGGCGACAAAGTGGTAATATAAAAATTGGAAAAAAATGTTTTATTAGGGTAGCCCCCCTATATGTAAAGTGGGAAGTGATTTTTTTTTTAATTTCAACCCTTACGTGTGATATATTGTTGGAAAGGTATTTAAAAATGAATAGGGGTTTACTAAAATCATTTTTTGATAATGTCAATAATTTCAGAAATAATCGCTCCAAAAGTAAAAAACAATGTGTCCCCCCCCCCTCTAACTTTTGAACCATAGGTTTAGAAAATATGAAAAAAATCTGAAAGGTAGAACTTTATAAGGACTTTCTAGGAAAATTATTTTGAACCTGGATGGAAACAGTTTTTGTACAAAAAAGACAAAAAGTTGTACAAAATAATTTCTGGACTAAGTTTGTAGTATAATCGTTTAAGCAGGCATTTTTTTTAACTTCGTTTACATATTTTATTATCCTGAACGTATCTTTTTTCAAACAAAAAAAAGAATTATTAAAAATTATCCAAAATTACCACCGAAAACTTCTGGCACGTCTATGTATTAATTAGTAACCCAATTCCCCGAGAGATGGCGCTGTAGGTACTTATTACATTGGGTCGGGTATTATCGAATTGTTCGGTTGGTCTCTCCTTGGCATCACCTGTCGCGGAGCGTGCAATGTTGCACGCTCCATGTTCGCGCACGTACCCACTACCGGGAGCAGATGCAGGAGCGCGGAGCGCTGCTGGAGCGCGAACATAATGGATACCCACCTTTAAACTCATAAGTGGGAACACTTATTGTGACGGACGGGAAACTACGGAACCCTACACTGAGCGTGGCCCAACACGCTCTTGGCCGGTTTTATTATAAATTTGTAATAAGAATTCCGATAAATCGAGTTAGATAATAATAAATGTTTGTATCTATTTAAGCAAATATCTAGTTAAGCAAAGTTAAAAAAAATCTGAAAATTTGATTTTAAATAATAACTAATAATTTTTTTTTGTGACAGGTGTTTATTTTTTCTTACTATTTCGATAAAGCTTAAAATAATAAAAAATATAAAATAAAACTTCAATGCATTAAATGTTTCTAAAATCTTCGATAACTGGAAAAAGAATTACACTTTAATTTTTTTTCAAAATCTAAAAATTTATCACTCAGATTGTCGGTAGAAAAGTAGAACGCCCCACATACATTACATTTAAAGATATAAAAGCTAAGATACGTTTCTCTACTGTATCTCGACAGCTGTTTACAGAAGCTGAAAAATAGCTGTTTGGGTGTGAAATTGGGTGACATTAAAGTAAATTGTCTGCTGTATGCTGATGATGCAGTGCTTATTGCACCATCAGAGCAGAACTGCAGGCATTAGTCACGTGTATGAAAGAGGAATGTGAAATTAAAGGTCTCCGTTTGAATGCTAATAAAACTAAGGTTCTGGTATTTGAAAAGGACGAAGAGAGAACGAAATGTGAAATATGGGTAAATCAGGAACGTTTAGAACAGGTAAAAGAAATTATATACTTGGGGAGTGCTTTCAGCCGGGATGGAAAATGTAATTTAGATGTGGATAGGCACGTCGCTGCCGGAAACAAAGTCAATGGTGCCCTGAATGCATTAATCAAAAGGCAAGGCGTGGTGAAGAGTGCACGCCTTGCAATACATAACGCAGTGTTGGTACAGACTTTGTTATATGGCAGCGAAACGTGGGTACGCCAGAAGAAGTATAAAAGCAAGTTGAATGCAGTGGAGATGCGATCTCTTCGTAAAATGTGTGGCGTTACCATAGCCGATCGAAAGCGAAACGAAGAGATTCGCAATATGGCAGGATTGAAAGATGACCTTATCGCAAAAATTGATAGGGGCGTACTCCAATGGTTTGAGCACGTTGAGCGAATGAGTGAAGACCGAATGGTGAAGAAAATATATAGAGCGAAAGTAAATATTAAAAGGTCTCGAGGTAGATCGAGACTAACTTTCGAAGACCATGTGAGCAAATTACTCGAAGAGGGGAAGGTCAAGAGTACTCGGATACCTAGACGTGCATGTATGAAGAAGTTAATGAACCTGAAAGAAGCGAAAGAGGTATGTAAGGATCGTGACACTTGGCGATCTGTTCTCTCTGGCTACCCCGTTAAGGATTGTGCGTGAAGATAAGTAAGTAAGTAAGTAAGATACGTTTCACTTTAACTGATATTTCAACATTGAGCGAAGAAAGCAAACAGCAAATTCTAACATCAGTACTCTTTAAGATGTAATATGGCAATTAGACCAATACATTTGGCAGCATATATGCTAGACCCTACAACTCAGGGATTAGAACTTACTCAAGAGGAAGAACTTCAGGGTATGGAGTTTATCTACAATTTAAGTCACCACTTGAGTTTGTTTAATGTAATGGCAGATTTGGCGTGTTACAAAGCTAAAGAAAACTTTTGGGCCAGACCATTTCTATGGAGCTCATTAGATAGTATTGAGCCCATAATATGGTGGAAAGGTATTTGTGGTTCCACCGAGCTTAGCAAAGTAGCGATTCGTATTCTATCAGCTCCGTGTACTTCTGCAGCCACCGAGCGTTCCTTTAGTATCCAAGGCTACATACATAATAACAAAAGAAATCGACTTACAACTGAAAGAGCTGAAAAAGTTCATTTGTTATAAGGCGATGGTCTCCTATAAACGCCGTCGGCCGCTTACAGCGTCACGCCGTACGCCACGTTACGATGCTTAGTATAGAAATGTACTGTTGTGGTCTCTTTTACACGCTGACGTCGGCGTATGGACGTCGTAGGCGGCGTAAGACGCTTTGCGCTGCGTCTCTAGTCATTTTGAACCATTGCAGCGTGAACGTCGTGTGTAGCGTCAGTACAAAATGGCCAATTTTAATAAAGAAAAAGACGAGTTATTGATTGAGACAGTTAAATGTTATATTGCAATATATAATAAAGGTTACAAGGAACATAAAAATAATGTTTATAAACACCAATGTTGGGAAAAAAATTTGTGAAGTAGTTGGATTGCCTGGTAAGTTTTTATTTATTATTTTTTATTATTTTAGTAATTTTGCCACGTCAACCGTCCTTGCGGTGAACATATATATGTCATAAGTTCATTGCGAATATTTACTGCTGACGTAATTTCTGCGCCCCCCGCTCGCCTGAGAGGTCGAAAATTTTCAGATGGCAATGGTATGTCGGTTAAGTCATTACTGGATACACGATTATTTTTCATAGTTATCAACATATTATGTAAACAACATGCCGCCAAAATTAAGGAGTCTATGGTACTAGGTTCCATGTGTATTGGTGTATGAAAAACTCTGAAAACATTAGCCAAAATGCCAAATGCACTTTCGACAGTACGTCGAGCTCTGCTCAGTCTGTAGTTAAATTGTCTTTTCTGAGTATCTTCTTGGCTCTGAGTAAATGGATAGGGTTTCATGAGACGTGGCATTAACCGAAATCCACCATCACCAACAATAAATTGGGGTAAAAATATATCCGTGCCAGGTAATTGAATGTCTGATGGAAATGGAAAAGTTTCATCGAGTATTTGTTTGCCTATAGTCGATTTGACAAATATTCCGCTATCACTTTCTTTACCGTAGGAACCGATGTCCACACATAAAAATTTGCAGTCTGGGTCTGTAACAGCCAGCAAAACAATAGAGAAATATTTCTTGTAGTTGTAGTATAAAGACCCGGAATTAGGAATATTTCTGATTCGGATATGTTTACCATCAATTGCCGCACAACATGGAAAATTCCATTTGGAAAGAAATCCTTCCGCTGATTGCTTTAAAATGTTTTCTGTAATATTTGGTAAATATACAGGAACAAGATGTTTGCACATTGCTTTTAGAGTTGACTTAATGATCAGTGATATATAGTTATGCGATATACGAAACTGAAAAGCTAGTGATCGCATGGACTCCCCGGTTGCGAGGTACCTGAAAAATAAGTTAAAAAATGTTTTAATGAATATTCTTCTTAGTTTCAGAATGTAAAAAGAGGTGGAAAAGTCTTCGGGACCAGTACAATAAAAAGACGAAAGAGGGCGGCACAGGTTCAGCGAGAATAAATAGCACTTGGGAATATATGGATCTAATGTCCTTTTTGTCTGATGCTCCTGAGAGACGGTATAGTATACAATTATTCAAAAACAAGCTCTTTGTTAGTACATACGCTATCTATTCGCTAACGTATTTTATATAATTTCAGTGTTTCTCGCTCAGAAGGAATTAGTGAAAAGTATTCGTAATACAGAGGTCAATACTGGCATTGATTTTGAATGCGATAATACTTGTACTCAAGAGATATATGCTGAAAACAGGCCTACGACACAAGAAAATATTGGCAACACTGATAATTCTACGCTAGGTCCGTCAACCTCTAAGAAACGAAAACCAATTAAATTACAAGAAAAACTAGACAAAAGGGAAATTCAGAGGCTAAATTTACTTGAGGCACTAGTAAACAATACAAAAAATCAATCGCAAGTTCAACCTCAGTCAGCGATCAAAAAATTTTTTTGAGTCAATGGCTGAAGTGGTGGAGACGTTTCCGCCGCGTGAACAAGCCGCCATCAGAGCGAAAGTTTGTCAGTTAGTATCGAATACAGAGATAAGACTTTCTTCTCCAGTGACTCCTATGCCTGAAGATTCTTGGAGTAATGAATATTTTAACATGTGAAAGACAACCAAATGATTAATATTTTATTTTGATGTTATGTTATTATTATATTATATTAAGATTATGTAAGTAAAAAGTGATTATTATTTTACCTCAGTGTAACAGCAACTTTTTCTTCAGCCGATATGGGCTTAGGATGCCTTTTTGATGGCACTTTTATTACATACTCCTGCACAAGCTCTACAATATGTTTAAATTGTTCTTGATTAACACGAAAATATTCAGTAAATTTAGAATCGCTGTCTTTTAAGTGTTTCATTATCAATAGCTGGAAACATCCTTCCTCATTTCTCTTCATAAATAATCGGTGCCTTGTTGCCTTTATTTTTCTTCGTATACGGTCGTCTTGTGCCTCTTCATCAAGTAACACAAGCGCCGCCAAAATTGTTGAATTTGTATCCATTTTATGAACAAATATCACACACAACCACACGTGAGCACTGTCGGCTACTTACTGTTGTTTGACCGAAAGTCTAGACGTCGTCCGTTGCTAATATGTATTGACCGCTGACGCTGTGCCTGGCGTTCAGACGCCGATCGGAACGTTTACGCTGAAGTCGGACGTCGCGTATAGCATTTAATAGGAGACCGTAGCCTAACTGGAATCTTAAACATAAACATGAACATGAGAACATTCAGTTTCATGAAGAAAAGGAAGAAGAAAATGTCATAGAAGCTTTCGTCGACGAAGTAAATGACTATAATAGTTCAGACGAGATGGAACCTATCCAATTTGTCGCCTGTGACAGTGTTGAATCGGATAGTGATTGATTGCATTTTTATTTTATTTTATCTCTTTTTTAATAAATAAATAATTAATAAATATCTTTGGACAATTTTACACAATGCTACCTATCTCCAAAGTAAGCAACTAATATGCTTATGTTATGGGTGCTAGCTTAACCCGGCGGTACTCGCTGCTGGGTAAAAAATACCACAGAGTACCTGAATCACGTGATATTTTTATTACTGAACATGGTGGCAACTCACGACTTTAAGTACCTTCTGGCCAATAGTTAACACGCGCGTGCGTCACCGGGCGGCCAGTTCGCGCGCGGCGCTTGGCGACAACGGACGTTTAAAGTGAGTATGGGTGAAAAATACCCGGTAGCGACGGTTCTTGTTACATTTTTTTTATGTTATTGGTGGTTTTTTTTATGTTATTATTTTGTTTTAGAGCTGGTTTATGATGAGTTCCCTGCTGACGGATCGAATTATAAAAGAATGCCTAGAACAAGAAGATAGTGAAGAAGAAAATGTGTCAGAAATAGAAGATTTTGAGGAGCATAGTGATCATGAAAGCGGAACAGAGCAAGAAGCAAGTGATTCAGATGGGTCTTCAGTGTCGGAAGAGAGTTTTCCTTCGAATTTACAAATTGAGAATACTGAAGATGAAGAATATTTAGAGGATGTACCGCTTAAGTACTTGAGGCGAGGTCGTTTTACTGGAAAAGACAAAAGAACTCGCTGGCAAGTTCGTGAGCCGCCGCGACGTGTACGAACAAGATCCCATAACATTATATATCATTTGCCGGGACCGATTGGCGAAGGCAGATCTTGTTCATCTATGTTAGAAGCCTGGAATCTTGTTTTTCCGGAAACGTGTTTACTAAAGATAGTCCAGTATACTAACATTTATATAGAAGAGCTAAAGTCTAAATTCTCAAGAGAACGCGATTGTAAAAGTACAGATATCGTTGAACTTAGAGCTCTTTTTGGACTACTTTATTTCTGCGGAAGATTGCGAAGTGGTCATCTGAACACAAAAGATCTCTGGGAAAAAAGATGGAAGTGGTTCCGACGTCTGTATAGCCACAATGTCACGAGAAAGGTTCCATTTCTTACTGCGGAGTTTACGGTTTGACAATATTCGTAGACGAGGTGAAAGAAGGCAAACAGATAAGCTAGCACCCATTCGCGAGATTTTCGAAGAGTTCAATAATAATATAAAAAAATATTATGCTGTCGGCGAAAATGTAACAATCGATGAAAAGTTGGAGAAGACTCGCGGCCGTTGTCCATTTCGGCAATACATACCCAGCAAACCCGGTAAATACGGTATAAAGATATTTGTGTTGGCTGACGCACGAACCTTCTATACAAATAATATGGAAATTTATGTTGGCAAAAATGATGGGCCTTATGATCACAGTAATTCACCAAGTGAAGTCGTCAAACGCTTAGTAGAACCTATAAAGAATAGTCATCGTAACATAGTGATGGACAATTGGTTCACTAGTTTTCCGCTATTACGTGATTTGCTCAATGATTATGGTTTGACAGCATTGGGTACTTTGAGAAAGAATAAAGCTGAAATTCCACTTGTATTTACCTCAACCAAAGACCGGGAAGTACACAGTTCCCTTTTTGGATTTCAAGATAATTGTACTGTTGTGTCTTATGTTCCAAAGAAAAATAAAGTCGTGCTCTTGGCGTCAACTATGCACCATGATGGCAAAAAAAGATTCTGGAGAAGAAAAAAAGCCCGAGATGATCATGGACTATAATAGAACAAAATGTGGCGTCAATGTTGTGGATGAGATGTGTGCTACCTACTCAGTAGCACGAGCTACCAAAAGATGGCCATTGGTTTTGTTTTATGGTCTTTTGAACGTCGGCGGCATCAATGCGTACGTGATAGTGAAGGCAAATAAAGTAAATAGTGGAGCTGTGATGGCTCAGAGAAGGATCGCTTTGAAAGAACTGGCTTTGGCCCTTGTGAGGCCACAGATAAAAAAGAGGTCAACAGTAGCTAATTTGCCAAAAATTATCAAAACAAAAACTGATTGTATGCTCAATGCTGACTCGAATGAGAAAGCCACGCACACAAGCACACCCTCAGCTTTGCGACCGTCCACATCTGCTTCCCGTTGTGCAGTATGTGAATGGAAGAAGGACCGAAAAACTAAGACGTCTTGTAAATTGTGTTCCAAAAGAATATGCCGTGAGCATACGACCCCAATTTGTGGCGATTGTTATGTCAAAGCAAAATAGTTAGATTAGGTACAAGTTTTTTGAAACATAATGTTTGACGATCATTTTCTCGATGTTCATTTAATATAAACAGTATTTTATTTTTTGTTGTTTTGGTAGTGTATAAGGTCGTTTTATAATTTTTGATCTCAATTTTACGTGATACCTAAGAAAAAAATTGTTTTGTTGATTTTTCTAAGACTATGAAGAATTTTTGTTAGAATTTGTATTTTTTTAGGATAAGCTATAATTTGAAATAAATAATAATTCAAACTTTTAATTTTCTTTTATTTATTAGACATTAGTATTAATAAACTAAATACACCATTAAAGTTTGTAATGCAAACTTATTTTTCCAAGATAATGTCATTTAAATTATGTGGTATTTTTTACCCGGTAGCGAGTATTCGTGCATGTAAACACCTAGCGAGTACCGCCGGGTTAATGGATATACTACTTATATACTTTTTAAATACATGTTTTATACATAGAAACACCCAGACCCGTCATAGAAATTCAAATTCATCATTTCAATTTCTGCCGCCCCCCCCCCCACCCCGGGATGAGAATAGACTCAAACACAATTTTTATTTTGTAGGCGACATAATAACATTACTTTACTATATTGTTCGTGAGTCCGACTTAGAGTCACATAGTGAGTATAAATAAATGCCAAGTAAATGTTATGATTGAAATGAATTTTCAATCATGAATTCATGACTTTAATTTTTACGTGTTTTTATTACTGAATATTAAGTTTGTGTTTAATGCGGATCTCTTCTACACACTCGGAGGGCCACAGCTCAAGCTAACCATATCCGGTCTTTCATGTCGCCTTGGTCTATCGAAAGAAAACGGAACGGGAACGGAAACGGGTAGCTGGAACTGTGGCCCACTGTACCAGCTAGCATTTGGTGAGGTCGAGAAGTAGAATAGGTTTTCGAATTTAAGTTAAAAATCGTAATCACCCAAAAATTTGGGTGTTTACTGGGTTTAAACCCAAAACACCGGGTTTTTACCCACCTGGGTTTAAAACCAGGTGGGTATATTGCCCATCTGTAATAACAACGGTTGATTTTGTTTTTAACGGTTGACTACCGCTTTTGATGACTTAAAATGGGTAAAAACCCATTCTGTGCAATAAGTTTTTCTCCTTGGTAATGAATAAACCACAGAAACCCCTATAATGTATAGTAGTCCTTTTTTAGATACAAGTAGCACATTCTAAAGAACCGCAAAAACAACTTTGTTATTTATACAAACACTATGAAAAACAAAATAATTTGTTTTTCATAGTGTCGTTAGTTTTCCTTAGCAAAAGTTCAGGATCAACATCTGCTCGTGTGTCACAAACATTCATCTCAGAGACTTGATAATAATATGTTCATTCTGTAATTTTTACAGAGTAAATGTAAGCATTCACATTGATCAAGTTACCGTGGAACAGCTGATAACCGCCCATGTTATCGCGCTGGAACCCGGTTGCACAATCAAAAGTGAAGAATTATCAATCTATACTCACAAAATATTTACGAGTGAATTGAAAAATATAGTTGAAAAAGCGCGAAAAAAATAACTAAATTAAAAGTACCTTTATCATATAAATTATTAAAAGTAAATTGAATAACATACTTTTAATATATTATATTTTAGCTTTAGAGATTTATTAATATTACAACCCTGAGTATGGTATTATGTTCGTTATTCCTATATACCCTTATGATGCCTGAAAAAGGGGTAAGGTAAACTCACCTAATTGTGTGACTCAATTCGGAGATACAACGTTTGGACTCTTTCACAGCGTTTTAGGAGTAAAATCCAATACATTAAAATGAACCCTATGGTATGGTAATAAAGCTTCTTTTCGTGTACAAATTTTTTTTAAGATCGTGCGAGTGAGATAGTAACAATCACGGGATTTCTCATTGCGCCCGCCATGTTTGACGTTTCACCGGTAGCGTGCGACTGTGCTGTCATTATTTAAATCATTTTAAATAGAAAAGGGGAGTGTAAGTTATATGATACTTTGACAATTAGTTGTTAAAAACATATACTTGTTGATACCGATAAAGGTTTTAGTAATTTGTTTTTGCATAATACCTTATTTCCTGGGTTCAAAAAGTTCTCAAGATTGCAAATCAAAACAGTGTCACCGAATTAACAAAGCAAACTTTTATTATTTTCAATTCGTGTATTTATAATAGTTTTCAGTACGTGTACGTTAGTAGTTTAAGTCAGAAAATATTTATCTTTACTCAGGTAATAAAGTAGGATCACTTTCAAGCATTTTTAAAAAGACTGTTATTTTTTTATCACATAATTGAGTTATTTTTTTATTTTAGACGGCATGGAGAAAGGCAAAAATAAAAATAGAAAACATAATGAAACAACCCTGACATCCGCAATTGAAAGTGTTCCCGCAATCAAAAATGAGTCTGTACAGGGCATCAAAAGAATATAAAGTGCCGTGGAGTACTTTAAAGGTCAATGTTGAAAGGGTAAAACAATAACGCAAGCAGGGCATAATCAAACGTAAACATAACATATAACATAAACACTCACGCCTGTCACCCAGAGGGGTAGGCAGAGACTACGGACTTCCATTTGGCACGATCCTGACATACCTCTTTCGCCTCCTTTACATCCATATATCTACGCATACATGCTCGTCGGTTAAGGGTACTTCTAACGTGGCCCATTTTCAAAATATCGCCAATTTGGTCGATAAACTTTTTCCTAGGGCGTCCCTTCCCGACTCGGCCATTCACATCTGCCATATAAATTTGCTTTGTCACTCTTTCCTCATTCATTCTTTCTACGTGACCAAACCACCGAAGCATTCCTTTCTTAATCCTGGTCACAACATCATCTTGCATACCACATTTATCTCTTATCACGCAATTTCTCACCCTGTCATTCAGATTACACCCTAGCATATTCCTTAAAGACCGCATTTCTACAGCATTTATTCTACTTTCGTGCTTCTTCTGCCACACCCAGCTTTCACTACCATACATTAAAGTAGGGACTAACACAGCATTATGAATTACCATACGTGCCTGTTTTGACAAATTCTGGTTCTTCATAATAGAGTGTAGTGCCCCATTCACTCTATTCCCTGCAATCAAACATAAACAAATTAAAATACTCAAGGTTGGTAGACCATATTATTTGTCAGCAAATTTAGAACAAAGTTTATTTTTATACGTTATACAAATGCAAGAACTTTGATTTAGACTTACTGTCATCCAAATCCGGCAAATCGCTTTTTCGATCGCTAATATTTTACTAGCGTTATGCTTGACAGCGAAATTCAAGCATAACTTCAACAGAAACAAAAAATGTGCAGGATGGAATTGGTGGGTAGGCTTCAAAAAACGTTATGGGTTAAGTTTAAGAACTCCAAAAAACCTTTCATCTGGCCGTGCTATTTGTTGAAATCCTGCATCAATAGCTGACTTTTATGAAATTAGAAGCAACATTAGTTGCACGTAACTTGATGAATTGTCCAGAGAGGATATGGAATTGTGACAGAACAGGTCTTATGTATGTCAACAAAGCTTCTAAAATTGTAACTAAAATAGGCAAAAAATACGTTTACAATAGAACGTATGCTGAAAAAGGCACTACAACCACCGTGCTAGCTTGTGTTAATGTAGCTGGGAATTTTATTCCCTCTTTAGTGATTTTCAAAGGAGTAAGAAATATTCCGGAACTATCGAATGGTTCTCTGCCAAACAGTTTAACCCAAGGCCGGCCAAACCCAGGCACGGGGGCCACCAAGTGGCCCGCCAAGGCATTTAAATTTGTCCGCCATCGGCAAGCCGGGGCGCGCGGTGTCGCCGCCTCCACCTGATTGGTCGATTAAAACGAAAACATGCCCGCCCGAGCGCAACCGATCCGCGTCGTTCGGGTGTTGTCGCTACTTCTACATACCAATTTTACTTCGGGTGCATTGGATTAGGTACTACAATAATAAAATCAGTTAGGTGATAATTTGTTTTGAAAATTAGAAAAGATTCTATAAAAACTTTGCATTTGCATTTTCTGCAGATAAGTGACTATGTACGTGCTGTGATTTTGATTTAGATACCTACCTACCATTTTAGGTTTTTGTTTGTTTATTGTGCGTTATGTGATAACTGTAGGTAAGTAGGTATTTAGTCAAGTTTTATTAATATTGTCGTATTGTGCCTGTCCAAATCAATTATTTTACTTTACTTACCAACATTCCATATTAAAATCGTTAACTGTAGTTTACAAGTTAAATCTCTATTGTTTTAGTATGGCTCTTAGCAAACCTAGTACATCAAAAATAAAGGATAACTCTCGGACGTTTCATGAAGAATGGGAACTAAAATAATTTTTCACCGAGAGCAAAGCCCGCAAACCGGTGTGTCTCATTTGCTCAGCAACAGTAGCTGTTGCTAAAAATATAATTTAGAGCGGCATTTCAAACAAAACCATGCGAAATTCGAAAAAAGTATCCAATGGGCTCAGCTTTGAGGACAGATTTTATAAAGAAAAAGAAGAAAGAGCTATTTTCACAGCAAAATATTTTTGTAAATCAACATGACGAATTGGAAGCCATGGTCAAAACATCGTATGAAATATTACTCTTGGCTAAAAAGAAAAAGCCGTTTTCTGATGGGGACATTATAAAACAGAGTTTGACAATTTTTGCGCAGAACTGCAATGATCAAAAGGTTAAAGCCATGGCAGATAGTATTTCACTTTCGCGCAACACAGTAATGAGGCGAGTAGAAGAAATGTCAACAGACATTATCAGTCAAATTACAGAGTTTGTCACTAAATGCAGATATTTTTCACTTGCATTGGACGAAACCTGCGATTTAACAGGTACAGCGCAGTTAGCTGTTTTTGTACGCTGTATTGATGACAATTTTAATATATTTCATGGTTTATTGGACCTTTGTCAACTTGAAACTACTACCACAGGAAAGGATATATTCATGAAACTCAAAGATTGCGTTGAGGGTAAGAACCTAAACTGGGATAAATGCAATTCAGTTTGCACAGATGGAGCACCTGCGATGATGGGGAAAACCAATGGTGCTGTGGCTTTGCTACAAAATCACATCGGTCGACAATTGTTTTCTTATCATTGTATTATCCATCAAGAAGCTTTGTGCGCTAAAGACATGACGTTCGATGATGAGATTAACCCAGTAGTACGTTGCATTAATTTCATACGTGCCAGAGCACTTAACCGCCGACAATACAGAACGTTGTTTGAAGAAGAAATTAAAGAATACTGCAAACTACATCTCTATTGCGCTGTTCGCTGGTTACCCAAAGGGCGAAATGTTGAAATATTTTTATGATTTGAGGGACCACGTTCTGGATTTTTTGGAAGAAAAACAAGCATTATCAGCAGAGAGAGCTCTGCTTACAAATTTATTATGGCTTTGCGATCTTGCATTTGTAGTTGACATTATACCTTAATGTTCTGAACGTTAAATTGCAAGGAAAAGATTGTTCTCTTCCAGCAATGTTAAACTTGATCAATGGTTTCGAAGGGAAGTTGAACTTGTTTGCTGCAAACTTAGAGAGAAATAAAATCGACCATTTTTCCACACTTGCAAGTGTAAAAGAAGCATTAAAAATCACTGCCCTTGATATCACGAAATACCTATCAAAAATAAAATGTTTAAGAGTCTTTTGAAAACAGATTCCAGGATTTTGAATCTGACAAGAAAAATATTAAGCTGTTTATGAATCCTTTTGCAATCAGTTTTACTGATCTGCTTGAATATCCAGCAAACATTCAGCTAGAAGTGACAGATCTTCAAAATCACACTGCTCTTAAACAAGTTTTCTCCCAAAACGTATCTTCAGAGCAGCTATAGTCTGCGCGGAAGTGCTAGTCATCGCCTTAGGTATGTGAGCGGCAGGACGGGGGGAGGTAGATAAACATCAAGCTGACGCAGTCTGCCGTCAACCGCCGCGACGGTTACACGATTCAGTTGTACGCGACAGTTTTCTCCAAAAATACACGAGATAAATATTCACATAGTTTTTTTTTTTTAAGACGAAAGGGCGACAAGGAAAGTATGGAACACAAATATGATATGAACATTAATAAATTAGTAGCAGAGGCTACAGGAGTGTCTGCCCGCACCGTAATGCGAATTGTAGCTGAAGGAAATTCGAGTCTACAAACATCGGAAATTGCAAAATTTTCATCTCCGCGGAAACCTAAAGAAATAAAAAAAGAGAATCCAGATTGATGATTTTGACATGGGAGTTATACGAAGAAAAATTCATCAATTTTATACTAGTGATAAGAAAATCCCAAGTATTCGTAAGCTGCTTGCAGTTTTAAAAGAAGATGGCATTGTGAACTGCGGTTGTACCTATTTACGACAGCTTTTACATAAGATGGGATATTTATTTAAAAAATGTAAATCTAAGAGACACATTTTAATTGAGAGGCCCAGTATTGCTGAATGGAGAGTAAGGTATTTAAGAGCTATACGGAAACATAGAAATGAAAACCGAAACATATATTATCTGGACGAAACCTACGTTAATAGTAGCCACACCTCCAATATGTGTTGGCAATCCGAATCTGAGCCTGGAATTTATGCTGATATTGGCAAAGGGCGTCGTTTGGTGATTGTTCATGGTGGTAGCCGAGACGGATTAGTTAACGGTGCCTTAACAATTTTCAAATCAGATTCGAAATGTGGGGATTACCATGGCGATATGAATGCCACAAATTTTCATAACTGGGTTAGTCACAAATTGAAAAAATAAACTAGCTCCTAATTCAGTGGTCGTAATGGACAATGCCTCCTACCATTGTGTACAGGTAAAGAAAAAACCTACTATGTCAAGTTTAAAAAGGGACATGCAAGATTGGTTACGCGAACGTAATGTTGAATTTACACCAGATAATACAAAAGCCGAACTCTTTCATTTGATAAATAGAACTCAGTCCGAAAAAATTTACGTCATTGACGAAATATTAAAGGCTTCAGGTCATATCGTTCTTCGCCTTCCGCCATATCATCCTGATCTCAACCCCATTGAGCTTGTGTGGGCCGATATAAAGAACAATTTAGCTACAAATTATATAAATACTTCATTGGACGACAAAATTCCAATCATCACAAAATTGTTTTCTGAATTCATTCCGGGAAGATGGCAAAAGTGTGACGACCACGTACAGAAAATCGAGAACCAATATTGGGACCACGATATGAGGTTTGACAATGTAATAGACGAGTTGATCATAAACCTGGGAAACGATTCAGATTCTGAGGAGGATATGGAAATTGAAGACATGTATAGTAATGAAGAAGAAGAAGATATGGATTAATTTTGTGCTATAACGGATTTCGCTATAGAACTATAGCTGGTATACCAACTGGTCCACTAGCTTTATTCATGTCTAGACACCGCAAGGTTTTAATAACCTCCTTATTTGTGATACGAACCCACAGGTCGAACATAGAATTCTCGCAGTAAGGTAATTTAGGTTTAATTTGGGTGGTGAGTTTAGAAAACTGTTTTGTATTATAAATAATAAAATCTAATTAACGCTTTTAAATACGTGTTAATTTTTGTTTAGCCCGGAAAATATAAATAATTTACCCATTATGTTAATTAAGACAGTTTCTAACATGGTTATCCGGAGATTTATCTGTCCTCAAATATCTCGTGTGCGTCTTGTCAATCGCGTCCTCCCCCGTCTCGCCGCTTGCATACCTAAGGCGATGACTAGCACTTCCGCGCAGACTATAACAGAAAGTTTTGCAAATTTTTGGAAAAAAGTTTCTAGTGAAGATTTCCCAACATTGCGCGACCTTGCTATGCAAATTTTAAGCAGGTTTGGATCCACCTATGTGTGTGAAAAAACATTTTCAACTCTATCATACATTAAAAATAAATACTGCACATCTCTCACTGCAAAACACATTTCGGATTTGTTTGTACTATCAACTTCAGATTTAAAACCAAATATCGACAAATTACTATCAGGAAAACCTCTTCACAGCTCACATTAAATAAAAAAATGTTATTTTATTTAATTTACAAATAAAGTACATTATAGCATATTTTGTCTTTATTGTGTATAAATTACCTTATGAATATGGGAGTACCGGTGGCCCGGCGCCGCCACAGTCTAAGAAATTTTGCTCACCTGGAAAATCTATTGGCCAGCCTTGGTTTAACCCGACTGTCACCAAAGGGCTGGATAAATGCAGATTTATTCTTTGAATGGCTTAAGTTTTTTGATCAAAATATTCCTCCTGCAAGACCTGTATTTTTAATTATGGATTCACATGCAAGTCATACTAGGTGGATTGAAAAGTACTCGGCCTAACACAGATCCATTCAATTCTAAAAATCAAATCTACCCACATTATTTAGTTCAGTTCAGACTAGTTCACTGTGTGAAGTTCGAAACGTGTGCGATAATTAGTTGTGATTTTATAAATTTATTAACAAAGTAATCGGACATAATTTCCGCGAATGGAGCAAATCGAGCAGCGTGCCGTCATTAAGTACCTCCATAAGAAAGTGCTATCATCAAAAGCCATCCATGATGACATGGTCAGTACATTAGGCGATTGTGCTCTGTCATATTCATCCGTCAAAAAATGGATAGCAGAATTTAAGCGTGGTAGAGAGAGTGTGAAAGATGAACCCCGCTCTGGAAGGCCTTCGACGTCAACTACTGACAAAAATATTAAAAAAGTACTTGATTTAATAATGGGAGACCGCAGATTAAAAATTAGAGAGATAGCCGAGATTATAGGCATCTCTTATAAACGAACTCGAAACATCATTGTCAACGAGTTGGGTTTCCACAAGGTGTCTGCGAGGTGGGTTCCGCGACTGCTTTCAGTTGAACAAAAAAGGACGCGATTGACTATTTCACGCGACTGTTTGGGGTTATTTGAAGCCGATGCAGATGATTTTTTGAATCGTTTTGTTACTATGGACGAAACATGGGTTCATCACTGTACACCGGAAACAAAACAACAATCAAAACAGTGGAGAAGACCTGGTTCACCACCCCCTAAAAAGGCTAAGTCGATTTTGTCGGCAAATAAGGTGATGGCTTCAGTATTCTGGGACTCGAAAGGTGTGATTATGATTGATTATCTTGAAAGGGGTCAGACTATAAACTCTGATTACTACTGCACCTTACTACGTCGTTTACGAGAGGAAATAAAAGAAAAACGTCGAGGAATGCTCAGAAGAAAAGTATTGTTTCATCAAGATAACGCCCGTGTTCACACGTCAGTACAGTCAATGGCTGAAATTCACAACTGTGGCTTTGAACTGTTACCGCATCCACCGTATTCACCTGATCTGGCACCATCAGACTTCTTTCTGTTCCCTAACCTAAAAAAGCACTTGGGAGGTCAAAGATTTTCGACAAACGACGAGGTCAAAGCAGCTGTAGACGCATATTTTGACTCTAAGGAATAATCATTTTTTTTCAACGGTCTAAATGCTTGGAAGGGGAGGTGGCAAAAGTGTATTGAACTTGATGGTGATTATGTAGAAAAATAAAAATATAACTGATTTAGTATGTGTTTATTTTCTTGGTTAGGCCGAGTACTTTTCAATTCACCCTCGTATAAGTCCAAAAGTGCTTGAGTATGCTAAATCCCACTAGATAATATTGTTTACAATGCCTTCTCACACCAGCCATATTTTACAACCTCTGGATGTGGGTGTAGCAGCCAGATTAATCAAACCGAAACGGGAATAAATAATATATACTCCGCTGCTACCATAACGCGGAAGGCGAGAATAAATAAAAAAACATTTTATTTCCTAATTATTCTTGGCTACTGGGATACTGCGGACTGTATATAGATAATTTGACGTTCTTATAAAGAAACAAGAAGCAGCCGCAAATATCATTCAGCGCCACACCGTCTTCACACGCCGCTATCGTCACGTATCCGTCGACCAATGGTGAGCCGTTTCTTCAACGCCGCAGTTCGTTTCCTCTTGCTGTTCCGGAGCTGTATTCCACACCGCCGCCGCCCGCCGACTACGCGTGCGCACCGATCTGCATGTCTTAAATAGCCCGGTCCAGCGACGTAGCTTCGTGAACAACAAACAAGTCTCACGCCGGGAAACGAAACGTAGATAATTGTATATTTTAAATAGTTTTCATTGGTCATAAAATAAGCAATATAATTGGCTAGGCAAAATATTAATTGTTACCATTGGCAAATCAATAGTGAGCCAGCCATATAAATATAGGCAAGGTTGATGCAAAAGATATTCCATTCCGAATCCCATTCGACAGTACATTCATAAACATAAACAGTAGTTTCATTTCTCCACCTTAAAGAAAACCACTCGGAGTCTGTTAATAGTGGACAGTTCGTCTCTACTATTACAGTGGTGACCCCGTACGAACACCGAGGGGGAAGATCCGGTACGAACACCAAGAAGGAACACCCTGCGACGTACCACTACTATTGCACGAACACCGCGAAGGAAACCCGTACGAACACCGAGAAGGAAGACTTCAGTTTATATAAAATCAGTGTAATCAAGCCGTCATTATGGAGCAGGAGGCAAACACATATACATCAAACCCGGTAAAGGAACCAGAAATCGCCGGTATATCTCTATCGTTAAGAATACCACCGTTTTGGAGAGACAAACCACGACTTTGGTTCGTCAGTTTTGAAGCCGCAACGAATGGTTTAAAGAAGAGCCAAGCGCAATTAGCACAGATGGTGATAGCCCAACTTGAGAAACAAGACATCGAACAAATTGCGGACCTGTTGTACAACCCACCAGCAGTCGACCAGTATAATTCACTGAAGGATCGTCTGATCTCCGCATACGAAGAATCCGACAGTCGACAGCTACAAAAACTTCTATCAGAAATAGAACTTGGAGACCAGAAACCCACACAACTCCTACGCAAAATGCGTACTTTGGCGCGAGATAAAGTTCCGGATTCAACACTACGGCTAATGTGGGTAAACCACCTACCACCACATATTCGATCGGTAATAGCAGTCAGCGAAACATTCAGCACGCAGACGAAGCTCGACGAACTGGCACTCCTGGCGGACAAGATGATCGAAAACAGCAGTAGCTCACACATATCGATCATCGAAGGCACTTCAACAAAGGCCAATGATACCCAGTTTCTTCTCGAAGAAATTCGGAAGCTATCATTCGAAGTCGCCGCGCTCAAAGCTTCCCAGCATCATACCTTTTACCAGCAACAGTACAACCAGCGCAATCAGCAACACCGAAGATCACCTTTTCGTCGCAACCGCTCAGCAAGTAGAAGTCGAATAAGCTCAACATCAAGATCCCCTTACTGCTACTATCATCGACGTTTCGGGGTCGAGGCAAGAAAATGCACAGCACCGTGTACATTCAAAAATGAAAATACGAATACGGAAAACTAACTAGTACGCTCGATGCGACGGGATCCAGCGTAACAGCGAAGTCCTACCGTCTTTTCGTCACCGATAAAAAAGCAAGCTTACTTTCCTTATCGACACCGGAGCAAATATCTCAGTGTTACCGTCGAAGCAAGGACAGAAGTTGAAGCCACTAGATTTTCAACTCTATGCAGCAAACAATACGGTTATTCCTACATATGGAGAAAAAACAATGGAACTTGATTTTAATCTACGCCGACCATTCAAATGGAGATTTATCGTCGCTAAAGTCAGCAAACCAATCATCGGTGCTGATTTTCTTCAACATCACCAGTTGGTCGTCGACATCAAAAATAGAAGAATCATCGACGGGAAAACCAATCTTGCATCTCAGTCTTTTGTACAAGCAACCAATCTGCCCACAATAAGAAGCATAGATGTGCAACAACCGTATCACAAGATCCTCGAAGAATACCCTGGTATCACAAGAATAACTTCAATGAAATTAACACCGAAGAACGACGTTGAGCATTTCATCGACACCAATGGACCACCACTTCATTGTCGTGCACGTCCAATCGCACCACACCTATACGAGCAAGTTCGAAAGGAATTCGAAAACATGATTGAGCAAGGAATATGCCGTCCAAGCAAAAGCCCTTGGTCATCACCACTTCACATTGTACCGAAGAAGAACGGAGAATTACGAGTTTGTGGAGATTACAGAAGACTGAATTCTATTACCACTCCTGACCGCTACCCAATACCGCGAGTCAGGGATTTCACTCATCAACTATCAGACAAGACTATATTCTCCACCATCGATCTCAACCGAGCTTACCAATAAATAAGAGTCCGCGATGAAGACATAGAGAAGACAGCAATAATTACCCCAATGGGATTATTCGAATTCCCAAGAATGATCCCAGGATTAAAGAACGGAGGTCAAACTTTCCAAAGATTCATACACGAAGTACTTCATGGACTGGATTTCGTTTTCGCATTTATTGATGATCTCCTTGTTGCAAGCCCTGATAAAGAAACGCACGAAACCCATCTACGCACCGTGCTACAGCGATTAGAAGACAACGGAATCACAATCAACCCTTCGAAATGCATATTTGGACAGCAAGAAGTTCAATTTCTTGGTTTCACCGTCAGCAAGGAAGGAATAAAACCGCCTGCCGAAAAAGTCAGAGCAATCATCGATTATGCAAAACCTAAAACTATCGAAGAGCTAAGGCGTTTTCTTGGGATGATAAATTTTTACAGAGAACACATACCTAAAGCCGCTGAAATCCAAGCACCACTTCACGCCTACCTTCACAACACGAAGAAAAAAGATAAAACGTCAATCGAATGGAACGATGAAGCCACGAAGGCATTTGAAGCTTGTAAAATTGCGATCCAAAATGCAGCTTTACTCGCTCACCCATCACACGAAGCAACCCTTGCTATCTTCAGCGACGCATCCGATCTCTCAGCAGGAGCAGTTCTCCAACAATACAGCAATGGGAAATGGCAACCACTTGGATATTTTTCGAAGAAGTTCTCCGATACTCAACGTAACTACAGTACATTCGACCGAGAGCTACTCGCTATTTACATGGCTATCAAGCACTTCAGAAAAACGTTCGAGGGTCGAAACCTGATCGTTTTTACCGACCACAAGCCATTAACATATGTACTTCCAAAGAAACCATCACTATCGGAAACACCACGAAGAGCAAGACAACTTATTTTCATAAGTGAATTCACGACCGACATACGTCACATCAGTGGAAAGGACAACATAGTTGCCGACGCACTCAGTCGCGTACCAATCGACAGTGTAACGTGCCCTACATCAATCGACTATCATAAGATCGCCGCAGCACAAGACAGAGATAGTGACAACATAAAACATCTATCGAAGCAAGGTAACTTGTCCATCAAGCAAGTTACAATGCCAATGACGCATCTACCAATATACTGTGAAGCCTCAACGACAACCATGCGACCATACATACCAGAAGAATGTCGTCGCGAAGTCTTCAATGCACTGCACAACATTAGTCATCCAGGTGTTAGAACAACAAGAAAACTCATCACTGAAAAAATTCTTTTGGCCTGCAATGCAAGCGGATGTTGGCAACTGGGCGAAGCAATGCATTCAATGCCAAAAATGCAAAGTACAAAGGCATACATCAAGTAGTCTAGCTACATTTCCACCCACGGAGAGATTCGAACACTTGCACGTTGACATCATTGGACCATTACCTACTTCACCGCAAGGACATCGTTATCTCGTAACAATGATCGACAGAACAACAAGATGGCCAGAAGCAATACCTACCGATGATACTTCAGCCGAATCCGTCGCGAAGATAATTTATGAAAATTGGATTACTCGTTTCGGATCACCTAAAACCATCACAACGGATCAAGGAAGGAATTTCGAAAGCAACCTATTCCTCAAACTTCTTCAAACTATGGGAATACAGAAGACGCGTACAACAGCATACCATCCTCAGTCAAACGGAATAATCGAACGATGGCATCGTACATTAAAGACTGCACTCAAAACTCGTTTATCTCAACATACAAAGTGGATTGATGAGCTACCTACAGTGCTACTCGGACTACGAGCAACACCGCGTGCAGACACTAGTCTTAGCGCCGCTCAGCTAACCTACGGCTGCAGCATAAGGCTACCGTGTGACTTCTTCAGTTCAGCAGCGTCAAACAAACAAGAAATGGATTACGATTTCGTAACTAAACTTCGAGAATCAATTAACAAAGCCTTATCGTTGAAATGCACCGAAATGCAATCACACAGAAATAATAAATCAGTATTCATTCACCAAGATTTGAAAACATGCAAACAAGTTTTTGTAAGAAACGACGCAATGAAAAAACAGTTTCAACCTACCTACGATGGACCGTATAAAGTATTAGAGAGAAATAGCAAGACTTTTAAACTACAAATACCCGGAAGGAAATCTACGATTATATCGATCGACCGACTAAAGCCTGCCTATATTATTAACGAGGATACTGCAGAGGATTCATCATCATCATCAAAACCACCAGCGAGGAAGCTTGAAACTTCATCATCTACATCAACCCAGTTGAAACCTATTTTAAAAACTACGAAATACGGGCGAGTCGTCAAGCCTCCGGTACGCTTTCGCTGGGGGGAGAGTGATGTAGCAGCCAGATTAATCAAACCGAAACGGGAATAAATAATATATACTCCGCTGCTACCATAACGCGGAAGGCGAGAATAAATAAAAAAAACATTTTATTTCCTAATTATTCTTGGCTACTGGGATACTGCGGACTGTATATAGATAATTTGACGTTCTTATAAAGAAACAAGAAGCAGCCGCAAATATCATTCAGCGCCACACCGTCTTCACACGCCGCTATCGTCACGTATCCGTCGACCAATGGTGAGCCGTTTCTTCAACGCCGCAGTTCGTTTCCTCTTGCTGTTCCGGAGCTGTATTCCACACCGCCGCCGCCCGCCGACTACGCGTGCGCACCGATCTGCATGTCTTAAATAGCCCGGTCCAGCGACGTAGCTTCGTGAACAACAAACAAGTCTCACGCCGGGAAACGAAACGTAGATAATTGTATATTTTAAATAGTTTTCATTGGTCATAAAATAAGCAATATAATTGGCTAGGCAAAATATTAATTGTTACCATTGGCAAATCAATAGTGAGCCAGCCATATAAATATAGGCAAGAGATATTCCATTCCGAATCCCATTCGACAGTACATTCATAAACATAAACAGTAGTTTCATTTCTCCACCTTAAAGAAAACCACTCGGAGTCTGTTAATAGTGGACAGTTCGTCTCCACTATTACATGGGAGTGTTTCGGCCACTTAAAGCGGCATGGAGAGCAGAGTTACAAAATTATAAAATAAAACATCCCAGCTTAGTACCCACAAAACATGATTTCTACAAATTTCAAACACCGGTCTATGAAAAATGTTTCACACCAATCAATAATCGAGCAGGATTTAGTAAAGCTGGAATTTATTCATTAAATAAAAATGCTGTATGCCCAGACGCTATTGCACCTTCCAAGTTATCCGATCAACCTGTAATTACTGGACAAGAGTCAATGTAAGAAATAACTATCGGTATTGACTACGATGATGAAATTCCTCACTCTGGACTACACAATGACCCTCTGTGTGACGGAGAAGTCAAAGAAAATGAAGACCCTTCGATCTCAAGTACTAGTCTTTTTGAAAAATCTCAAACACAGAATGATGAGCCTCTTGTATTACAAATGGAATGCGAGTTAGAACCAATTACCAATACTGAACAAAACATTTTAACCACCGACTACATATCAAGACCTCAAAACAAAATTATACATGATAATATTAACATTACCAAAGTGAAAACCAAATACCAAAACACAAAAAATGAGAACTATTCCCAAAGCTCAGTGTTTAACACCGGTTGCCACAACATCATCTGCAACCGTATCTGTAAGACATGTCAAAAAAAAAGAAGATATACGGCGGCAGTTATCCCTTCAGCAGGTTAATAAACCAAAATCACGAAGACAAACAAACGAAAATGTCAAACAATCTTCTCAATCATCAAAGAGATCAAAATATTCCATCTCGAATGATGATTGAATTTGTAGCACGTGCAATGGGCTATACTCACAAGATGTTAAGTTACAAAATGGAGCCGACTGGATAACATGCTCGTTCTGTACAAATCCTTATCACACCCATTGCCAAAGTCAAATTATAAGTGACAACCAAGAAATTTTTTATGTGTAATTGTTGTAGTATTGACGAGTCCAGTGGTGAAGAATAAAAAACAATTATAAAATCCAATATTGTTTTTTATTTTTCCCCACTTTTGATAGTTTCTCGTTGATTAATAAATACATAATTATTACTTTCAGTATGTTTATATTTTTCATTAATTTTATTTTTTGTTACTTTTGTGTTAAAAAATAATAAATACTCACTTAATTCGGTTATAACATAATTAGAGAAGTACTATCACCGAATTATGGTGTTTGTCGCAGAATCAGAAAAGTTATCGCGGTTTGATTAAGCTCATTGTACGCTGAGTTAATTCATATGTGTTAAGATTACACTTGCTTATATGATATATAGAAGACTGATTAATGTTCCTATTAAAAATAAAAATAAAATTTATAAAGTTTAACCTGTTTTTTTTCCACATTCTGTTTTGTCACAGAATTAGATGAGTTGATATAGCTAGAAATTAGCTCTCCGCGAGAAAGCGTCTATCGGCCTTGTACAGTAACTGACTGACTGAATTAACAGGAAGTTCCCAATGTAACCGAGAATAAATTTCTGTTAAAGCATAACAACAAATATATCGAAAGTACTCAAAAAATTGTGGATATCTTTGCGGAAAATTTTGAAATTGTGAACGGCAGATCCGGTAAGGGACGCCCTTGATGAAAGTTTGTCGACCAAATTGGCGATCTATTGAAAAGGGGCCAAATTAAGAGTACCCTTAAACGACGAGCATGTATGCGTAGGTAATATGGATGTGGAAGATGCGAGAGAGGTGTGTCAGGATCGTGCCAAATGGAAGTCTGTAGTCTCTGCCTACCCTTCTAGGTGAAAGGTGTGAGTACTTATGTATAAAATTTTGATCATGGCCTATCACCATCGACAGGTTCCTCAATCAATGAAGTTCCTTGAGCAAAATGTACAACCTTCCATAAATTATGTAAGTTGGGATCACTAGCACCTGCGAAAATAACTAAAGTAGTAAAAAGTATGGAAGACAAGAAGTCATGTGGTTGGGTTGACACACCAATTCCAGTCTCTGAGAAAAATATTAAGATCACCATTAGCGAGATTTTACAGGGAATGTTATGAAAAGGGCATTTTCCCTGGGTAATTAAAGATTGCAAAGGTATTACCTGTACATAAGAATGGTTCAAAAAATGATTCTAAAAACTACAGGCCCACGTCGCTTTTACCATCTATTTCAAAAATTTTTGAGACTGATTAAAATTATATTACCTAAACATCTACACAATAATAAAATAATAAATACACCACAATTTGGATACCAGCCAAATATAGGAAGTAACGGTGCGATAAATACATTAAATGAAAATATTGTTGCGCGCCTAAGTTGACGTCATGTACCCGGCACTAGCGCCATCTAGTGTCTATGTAACATATGGCAGTACAGCAGGTACACGCTCGACTGTGGACTGTCACAGTGAACTAGTGAAGCCGGCCACAGTCGCCATATGTTAGAGGAGTCATTGACAAGATTGGCTACATCTTGAAGCGTGCTTCCATCAAAACATACTTGCCGCTGCCGCTGCCGCCGCTGAAGAAGATTGGTCAGTTTTTACCATCAGTCAAGTGTAATGTCCCTCTGCAAGATGCAGGAGTGTACAAGCTTGATTGTGAATGTGGTCTCTCCTACATAGGACAAACTAAAAGATCAATAAAAACCCGCGTTAAAGAACATATAGCTGATGTGAAGAATCGACGCTCCGGGAAGTCTGCAGTCTGTGAACACGTACAGGATCACCCCAGTCACTACATCAGATTTGATAGACCACAAATCCTCGCTAAAGAACACCGATTCCTTCCAAGGATGATTCGCGAGGCTATTGAAATCAAAAAACATCCTAATTTCAATAGAGAAGATGGCTGGGTGCTACCATCTGCTTGGGATCCGATAATAAAGAAAATTACAACCCAACACAAGCATACAACTGTAAGACTTCAAGATACCATAAGTTCATACTGTATAGATCGGAACAAAATTTAAATTTTAATCTATGGTAACCGCGGTTAACTATGACATATGGACGTTGAACATCTCAGTCCCGCCCGTGACCATGAGTGCTGTAAAGCGTTCGAAACGTCGGGTATTTAAAAAGTTAAATATACGCGATAAAGTCCGTAAAAACTAGTATTATTTCAGTGTGAAATCATTATGTTATAATTTGTTACCTGCACATAGTTAGTGTTCTGGAAGGGTTGTCAGAGACAAGGCGAAGTTTACACAGCTGTCCAAAACCCTCTACAATAAGGGTTTCAAATATGACCAAGCCACCAATGTCGGCGAGGCCATCAAAATAATTCCGGCGTCTATAGAAGACTTCCGGAATATAACACGTCTCTTCACGGCCGAGCGTGTGTCCTATCACACATACGCTCTCGCCGAAGAAAGGAAAATCAAGGCGGTCCTCCGCGGAGTTCCTTATTTATGAACTCGAAAACGAGGACATTCTGGAAGACCTTAAGTCCCAAGGCTTCCCCATAGAGGATGTGCACAAGATGCACAGTAGCAGGGGCGGGAGATTTAACCTCACCCTCCTCGTTCTCACCAATGTGCCGGAGGCGAAGGCCATCTTCCGCGAGGTACGCACTGTGTGCGGCCTGTCGCGTGTAAAGGTCGAAGCCCCACATCGGCGCGGTTACCCAGCGCAGTGCCACCGCTGCAAACTCTATGGGCACGCGGCAGCCAACTGCTCAGCCCCACCCAGGTGCGTTAAGTGCCTAGAACTCCATCACTCGAAAGAGTGTCCTCGGCCCAAAAACGCCGAATCCCCACCCGCATGTGTCCTATGCAGACAAACAGCCCACCCGGCCAACTTTAGAAGCTGCCATCACGCTCCTCGCTGTCTTCTGAGCCACAAAGCTCTACCCCAGGTCAATGACCGAACTTTCCCGGCCCTTGGAAGCCACATGTCCCGCCAGGGCCAGTCCCTACCACAGCCCCCTCAGGGCTCATCATTTATTACAAAAAGTCCTTTCATTGCTCCCACATCCCTACTCCGACGCTTACCAGTATGGAAGCCACTATTACTAGATTAGCCATGACTGGACACCAGTCTATCATTATAGCCTCTTGCTATATCCCTAGCGGAACCTTCCACGTTAAGAGAGATTTCGAACCCATCCTTGCATTAGGCGACTCAGTCATTATGTTTGGAGATTTTAACTCCAAGCATACTGAATGGACCTGCCGCACTAATACTAGTAGTGGCAGGGTGCTGCTCAATATCACTGTCTCTCGACCTGACTGTCTACAGCCCCTCACTGTCACCCACTATCCCGACAACGTTAACTACGCTCCTGACGTGCTAGACTTTGCGCTAGTTAAAGGAGTCTCCCTTAACCTTAGAGCAATCGAGTCTCTCGATGATCTAGGATCCGACCACCGTCCTGTATCCCTCCTTCGTGGCCATCAGCCACCTCCAACTCCCACTTCCAAAACCTACACCAACTGGAAGGGCTTCAAGAAGTCTCTAGCCTCGGCTATAGACTCTCCGGACCCTCCTATAACCCTTTCTTCCGACGTCTTCGACAGTACGGGGAAAATAGACACCGCAGTCGCAAATCTCACCTCACTTACAACATCCCCTCTTAAAGAGAATGGAAAAGTCGTCCCGGTTGCTAAAACTAGTCTTCCCCTTGATATTAGCAACCTGCTCAAAGCCAATCACGGTCCCATCAGCCTCCTCAAGGCCATGGGCAAACTTTTCGAACGAGTTATTCTCGTGAGCATGAGGCGCCGTTTGTTTCCCACAGACGGCGACCCTCTTGTCATCCCTCAACAATTCGGGTTTCGAGCCACGTGCCACCAACAAGTTCACCGCATAGTGGAATATATCCTCAGCGGTTCTTATCCTCATCGTCAAAAATCCATCGCGGTCTTTTTCGACATTGCCAAGGCATTCGACAGAGTCTGGCACGAGGGCCTTATCTACAAAGTGTACGACTTAGGCTTCCCTGACTGTCTCATCCGCCTTGTAGCATCCTATTTGAAGGATCGTACCTTTCGCTTTAGATACGAAGGCACGCTATCCTCTACTCGTCAAATCAAAGCCGGTGTCCCTCAAGGCTCTGTGCTCAAGGCTAAGTTTGCTTAAAAATAGGACTTATTTTCTAAAAAAAATCGCCTAGTTTAACTGACTCTTAAAAAAAATTATACTACACTAGTATGGCAAGTAGCGTCAAAAGTTGGCGATAAGGATTCCAAAATGGTCCACTCGGTAAATTGTAGCTGCAATCGTGGACATTGTTGTTTTTTTTTTTTCGTAAAAACCCATTTTAACCTTCCGTGCACCATGTGGGGTCTAATAAACACCCAGCGAAATAAAAATTTCTGTAACTCTTTAAAATTCGCACGCTTGCTCTGATGCTTTAAGTAGCTGGAGTTGCGACGTTGCCAAACCGTCTAGTGACAGTGATTTAGTAAACGTGTCGCGGGCGCTGCGGACAGACGTATCCAAAGTGCTTCAGGGTCTCACAAACCCCACGTGGTTTGGGACGTCGTCTAAAACGTAAGTAGTATGTTTTTGTAGAATGCAGTAAAACTATATTATTTTCTACTTTTTGACAGTTTTTTTATGTTAACGTGTTATCAACAGGTGCCTTGGATTTGAAATGGCTCATCGAATAAGTGACAATGCAATAGCATCTGCTCTTTTGGAAGAAAGTGACGACGATTTGGACGAGCTCTTTTTACCTGGAAGCGAAGATGAATCGGATCATTTGAGTGTGAAGTCTGAATGTGAAAGTGAAGAAGAAGAAGAATAAATTACTTCGGGTGGTGAGTTTTCTAGTTCTCATAAGTTTTATACGGGTGAAGACTGCAAAACTACATGGCTAAAGGAACCGCTATATTCATACAAGAAATGAAAATATAATTACACATTTACCGGGAGTAAAGAGTCAATATAAAGATAAAAAAACCCATTTGGAATGTTTTGAAGCATTTATTTCCAATGAAATACTAGAGATAGTTGTAAAATATACCAATGTAAGAATATGCTTATCTAAACCACAGTCATCAGATGGCAAAAACATAAATGCGCTGTACTCTGAAACAACTAAATCTGAAATAAAAGCTGTTTTAGGGCTTTTATTTTTAGCTGGATTGTATCGATCTAGTAGACAAAACCTCAATGATTTATAGGCTCATGATGGTACAGGAATTGAAATGTTCCGTTGCACAATGTCGAAAAATCGGATCGGACAAGGGAAGAAAGAATAAAGACTCATCGATTGGCAACAATCCGAGATATTTTCGAGGTCTTTGTCCAAAGTTGTCGAAATGCGTATACACCTTTTGAATACCTAACACTAGATGAAGGGTTAGTTGCCTTTCGGGGTAGATGTGGTTTCCGCCAATATATTCCATCTAAACCTGCCAAATGTGGAATAAAAATATATGACTTAGTAGATGCAAAAACATATTACAACATGCATTTAGAGATTTACTGTGGTAAACACCCAGATAATAGTCCTTTCGCGGTCAGCAACAAACCCTATGACATCGTCGATCGTATGGTGAATTGCGTTTCTGGATCTTCAAGAAATATAACAATGGACAATTTTTTCCCCAGTTACGAAGCTACTGAAAATTTACTATTCAAACATAAAGTAACAGTAGTAGGTACCTTGAGAGCCAATAAAACTTGCATTTCACTGTGTTTCAAGCTAACACGAGAGGAACGTTCTTCAAGATTTGGTTTCCAAAAGGATATAACTCTGGTTTCTTATGTACCAAAGCCACGCAAACACGTATTCGTAATGTCGTCTCTACATCATGATCAAGAAATAGATGAGAATACCGGCAACCAGCAAAAACCATCCATAATTACATTCTACAATAAAACTAAAAGTGGAGTGGATGTGGTGGATAAACTCGCGAGGACATATGACGTGTCTCGTAACTCTAGGCGCTGGCCACTTACTGTATTTTTTTCGATGCTCAATCACGCGGGAATCAATGGTATGATCTAACACATGTTGAATAATTGTATTGAAACAGTAAAAACTAATCATAGAAGGAGATTTATTCGCGATTTAGGAATGTCTCTGATAGATGAGCATTTGAGAAACCGTAAAGACAATCCACGGATTCCGAAAGATTCTCGTAAACGCATATATGATTTATTTGGTGAAGCGCCTCAGGAGCCGCTAAAAAAATAGCAAGATCTAAAACAAGGTGTTCGGAATGCGACAGGAGAAAAGACCGAAAGACCAAGTACAGTTGTGAGAAATGTGTAGTACCTATATGCTTAGAGCACGCACATTTTTACTATAAAAACTGTAACCCAGGATCTCATGAAGACTGAATATATTAAGCCACTTCTTAATGTTTTTTATTTTTTATTACGTTGGCCTTTAAGATAAAGGATATAAAGGTTTTTCAAAAATATTTTTTATTAATATAGGCTATGCCAAAGAAGAGTATAATTTTTAGTTTGTGCAAAACTCACTTTTATGTTTTTTATATGTGGGATTTTGGAAGAACTCTTAACAAAATCGAGAATAATCAATATATTCTTTTAATTTCACTTTTTAACACCTTTTTTAGTTTAAGTCACGCACGCTTCCCTTCCTCGTTCCAAAAAAGAAAAGGCCACCTTCCTCCCTCTCTCTCTCTCACCTCACGTCCTCCTTCTCACACACTTACGTTCCGTTTCACTCCATTAACTTACGTTCCATTCCTACATTTCGGTCATCCTGCATCTCATATCTGCCCCAGATATGCTCTTCTCCCTCTTTCATCATTCATTCATCTTACACAATGTAAGACATTTAACATTAACATCTCTAGTGCCTAGAATCTTAACATTACAAAATAAACTTTAACCATTGCCATGTTTATTTTCTGTTGGAGTAAACAGTTAAACTATGCATATCCTGCATTATACATCAGAATAAGTAAACATTACATCTTTCATGGCACTTTAAAAAAAAATTAAACAATTACTGACACTAGTCAACAATGTAGATAGACTCTTTGCATTTCTACAACTTACTAAACACATGCAATACAAGTATGAGATAATATGACATAAGTAACAGCATAAAATAAAAAGCTCGCACACTTGCTGAAAGTTACGAAAACTTATTTGCATCTTTACCAAAACAAAAAGAAATTATACATCTTAGACTTAATATAACACTATAGTGCTCTGCGAGATCTGTTTATCTTTGACAATACAAAAAGAAATTACATAATAGTCTGAACCTTAAGATATTACATTATTACAGCTTTATGAGGTCTCGTAATACTACACTGAGGGTTCCACCTTAAAAATAATAAGTATCAAGTTTACCTAGTATTAATAATTCAGTCTCAAACTTTCACACCTTGAAACAACCAAAAAAAAATTATGAACAAATATTATTACCCAATACCTGTTTTACTCGCAGTCATCTTCTTCAGGCCATCTCTTCATGAAATCTGCAGATGTCGCTGTACTGTTCGGCCCCTCTGTGCCTTGATATAACTTCACAACATCGTATCGGTCGTTGCGTTTCACCTTGACTACCTTATAGGGTCCGAAGAATTTCGCTTTCAGCTTGAGCCCTGGCCCAAACTGTGTCCTTTTAATTGCGACGAGATCTCCCGCCTCATACTGAGAGCTCCGCTTCCTTTTCTTATTGTAGGTATTTCTATTTTCTTCCTGTATCTTTCGAATTTGGTCTCTGGCCTTCTGCCTTAAACTTTCTCTGCTTTCACTGTATTGCGCTATAGTTTGGACTAGCAAATTTAATATCTCTACATCCTCCTTGCAGTTCATCTTGGTTCCAATGAGCAGTTGGAACGGTGTGGTGTCTATGCTTCTCTGGTAAGTACTGTTGATTGCTCTTTGCACACGTCCAACATGTTTATACCATAGCGACTGGTCTTCGATGCACAGTTTCGTCAGCATGGGTATTATTATCCGATGAACCCGCTCTACTTGGCCATTTCCTCTTGGTATGCCGGTTGTAATGGTGACATGCTGTATACCTTCATCTTCGCAGTACTTCTTAAATGCTGCACTGGTAAAAGCTGTGCCTCTGTCTGTTATGATACGTACAGGGTTTCCAAACGTCTCTTGGTGCAACTGTAGCTTACTTATTACTTCTGCACTAGTTGTTGTTTTTGTGGGGTACAGCCACACAAATTTAGTAAATCCGTCAACTGCTGTGAGTATGTGATTGTACATTTTTCGTGTCTCAGTTAGCGGTCCGACGTGGTCCAGATGCAAAGTATGCAGCGGAGTCCCTTCTTTTCCAATAGGGTTTAAATATCCCTCCTGTTTGCCTTCTTTCCGGGTTGCTAGCAGACACGGTATGCAACTGGTAATCACTTCTTCAATTTTTCTGTCCATATTCTTTATAAAAAAGTCTTTGCTTATTGCTTCTTTCATTTTCTTCATAGCAACGTGACCATTGCTATGTACTTGCTTGATTACTTCTTTTTCCATTAGCTTGGGGACCACCAGTTGTCTCTGATCACCTTTGTAAAGCACTCCTTGTTCCACATAATAGTCATTATACTGGCCATCTGTCAAAATCAGCTGTTTTATCGCCTTGAGGTCTTCATCTCTTTCTTGCGCCTGGCTAATCTTCTCGTGCAATGTTACCACTGCAGCTACATATGGGATTCTGCTGAGCGCATCTGCGTGTGGCATCCTGCATCCCGCTCGATGTTCGATATCATAGTCATACTCGCTGAGAAGTAATACCCACCTGGCCACCTTTGGTGTTAGCTCCTTCTTCTTCAAGGTAAGCTGAAATGCCTCACAGTCTGTGACAATCTTAAAGTACCTGCCAAAGAGGTAGTGGTGAAACTTTTTCACGCCTTCTATTACTGCGAGTGCCTCAAGCTCATAGCTTGAATAACAACTTTCAATGTCATTCGTCCTTCTACTCCTGTAATGTACAGGGTGCATTTCTCCTTTTGCATTTTTCTGCATGAGAATAGAGGCTAGAGCTATGCTAGATGCATCTGAATGAAGTTCTGTGTGCAGCTTCTGGTCAAAAATCATCAGTACTGGTTCACTCGTTAGCTTCTGCTTCAAAATGTTGAACGCTTGTCGCTCTTCAGGCCCGAAAACAAACTTCACATCTTTCCTCATCAAATCTGTTAGCGGCCTTGCTATCTGTGCATAGCCTCTTATGTACTTTCTAAAATAGGAAGTCAGCCCGACAAAACTTTGGATCTGTTTGACATTCACAGGCTCGGGGTATTGTGCGACTGCTTCAATCTTATCCGGACTGGGTTGTACCTGCCAGTCTTTGACCAGATGTCCCAAGTATTTAATCTCGTGGTGTATCAGCCTCGCCTTCTTCCAGTTGATTTCAAGTCCATACTCAGCAGCCACCTCCAGCACTCGTCTTAATTTCTGTACAGCATCTTCCTCCGTCTGCGCTGGAATAACAATATCGTCTATGAATATCATCATAACACCTTCTTGTATCAATTCCCTAAATATGATGGTGATGAACCTCATGAAGTACTTCGGCGATACGGAGAGACCAAATGGTGCTCTAAGAAATTCCCACTGCCCATGATGCGTGACAAACGATGTGAAGGGTATGGACTCCTTGCTCATTCTTAAATGGAAGAAACCATTTTTAAGATCTAGGACACTGAACACCTTAGCATCTTTCAACTTATCAATTAGGTCCTCGATCAATGGTAAGGGAAATTCATCCTTAACCATCTTCTTATTCAACTGCCTATAGTCAATGCATACTCTAGCTGAACCATCTTTTTTCTTTACAAGGACTACAGGGCTAGTATATTCAGAGAAACTCACCTGAACAATTCCTTTGCGTAACCACTCGTCTACCTGATCCTCCACTATCTTCTGTTCCATCAAGGCAAGTCTTCTTGGGCGCTGCGCCACTGGGATGTCATCTTTAAGTATAATCTTGAGTTCGATAGGCGCCTCTTTCGTCTGGACCGGGTTATACTGCGTCACGAGCTGCTCCACCTCTGCCTTAATGCCATCGTCGTGGATGTGACCTGCAATATCAACCTCACTCACACAACAATTCACTCTCGTCAACCATTCCTCACCTTTAGGTAACAACAATACGGAACCCTCACGCATAACCATGACAACTTTTTTAGAAATTCCTGACCTAAAATCACTTTATAGGGCATACAGTCTTTAGGTACGATGTGAAAAATAACCCCGTCGTAACATCTTCCGTCGATCGAAACACTTTCGTAAAACTTTCCACACGATTTTATTTTTGACAGTCCGAGTCCCGCTAAAATCGTGTTATCTGCGCACTTGTCCACGTTCAGTTCATTATACACGTCACTTGCCATCAGATTAATTTGACTGCCCGTATCGATTAACGCGTCCATGTCCATTCCGCACAACTTAATTAATTTAACCGGCGTATTTTGTTGCTTTTCGTGTTTGTTTACATCTCGCCAGTCGTCGTTCTCGTTCGCCATATTGCAGCTGTCATGGCGGCCCGCAGTGCCCGCTCTTCTATTGGCCGAAAGTCCGAACATGGCCGATTGTCGTTGCGCTTCCGCCGTACTCTGCTTTACCGACATTTGTTGTCTCCCTTTCTCTACCGGGCCGCTTACGCGATACTCGCGAAACTGCTTAACCGACGATTCGCCCATGTTTGCAACGCCGCTGCTCTGCTCGTTCGTGCACTGTGTACCAATATGGCCGAACTTATTACACCGGAAGCATTTCGTTCCATTCGTACACGCTGTTGAAATATGACTTGGATCGCCGCACTTATAACATCTTTTATTATTATTAGGTTGCTGCCGACTTACTGAACCCGACGATGAAGTCGATAGATATGATATGGATGACTTTCTTTGTTTTTCAGGAACGATCTTCGTCTTCATTTTTTCATAACAAACGAGTTTTTCTTTTAACACTGAATATGATGTAATTCCATACAACATCATCTTGTTTATTTCTTGATCTACGATGCCGTCCACGATGTACTGGATCGAGACGTAGTCTGGGAATTTAGCTCTTTTGCCCAGTTCCTTCATAATCAGCATATACTGATAACAAGTTTCGTCCCGCTGTTTCTTGCGCGACGCCATTAACTCGTGCATCTCTTTTGCGTTAAGTGAGTCAGGGAATTCTTTCTGTAGTGCTGTTTTGAGCTCTTCGAACGTCTTATAAACTTTTTTCTGATCGTAGCCACAGTTCAGCCGTGCTTGTCAAGGATCTTCTCGCTACTATTAATGTTTGCTGATTTGTCCAGCTAAAAACCTCCTTATTGTCTTCGATGTCCTGAGCCCACTTTGTTGACGAATAAGTCTTATCATCACCGCTAAACTTCACGATGCTGTCCACCATGCTTGAAAAGCCTTCCGCCGCCATTTTTACGTCTTGTGAATCTTTTACAGCCTTTTCTTGCAGCGCGTCTTGAGCTGTAGTCTTCTTAACTTCGTTAACGTCGTTATTTTCTCCCATCGGAGAACCACCTTCTTACTTTAATGTGCTGCACCGTCGCCGCCTTGCGCTGGTACCGCTGCACGCCGTGACCACGTGCCGTCGTAACTTGAAATCCCACTTATTTTGAGACAATCCCACTTCTGACACCAAAATTGTGTGGGATTTTGGAAGAACTCTTAACAAAATCGAGAATAATCAATATATTCTTTTAATTTCACTTTTTAACACCTTTTTTTAGTTTAAGTCACGCACGCTTCCCTTCCTCGTTCCAAAAAAGAAAAAGGCCACCTTCCTCCCTCTCTCTCTCTCACCTCACGTCCTCCTTCTCACACACTTACGTTCCGTTTCCACTCCATTAACTTACGTTCCATTCCTACATATATATAAGAGTATTAAAATGTTTATTTTATTTCACAAGTTTATTTTACGTTTATCCAATAATAAAACAAAAACACTATATACACAAAAAACAAACAAATAATTTAAATCAACACATTCTATTCCTTTAGGCCTATGTTCAGCAATGGACTTGTGAAGGGCTGTAGTGATGATGATGATGATGATGATGATTCTATTCCTCGATAATAATCAGGGTCCAGAAAACCCCACGTGGTGCAGGATGTAATTTTTATCCGGGTGGTTCACGGAAGGTTGAACAAGTTTTTCTTACTTGGTTAAAAATTATTCTAACGTACCCAATTACAATTCCAAAACCCAATTCAAATTAATTAATTTTAGAAATGATTGAAATTTTAATAAATCCTAGAATTAAAATAAATTTTTTTTCAATTAAAATTAAAAGTTATTTTACAAAAAAAAAATGGTGCCAATACCAATGCACACAATAAGAGAACTAAACTACATTTTGTTTCATTCAATAATGATAGACAAGTACTGGTACAATTCAGTTTTTAGCCAGTAGCAAAAGCAATAAGCAAATAGTGAGTAATTTACTATGGAAATGACTCCTTTATTTCATAATAATATTTCATAATAAATTTTGAATCAGATAATGAGTGTAAAAATGAATACCAGTTTTTTTGTAGAAACAAAATTATCACACTATATTTATTTAAAACAGACAGAAAAGAACATATTGGAATGCTTTGCATGTTTTTCATGGGCGACGGTAATCACTTACCATCAGGTGAGCCGTATGCTCCTTTGCCCCCTCCTATTAAAAAAAGTATGAAAAAACATTTTTAACAGCATGGTAGCGATCACTTCATTCCCAGGTGGTATTATCAATCACGTACTCTTAGCGATAAAATAACCCTTTATTAAACATTTTTTGCTATCTCTAATCTAAGAGAGCTAATTTGAGAGTTGAGATAATCTGCACAACTCTGTATCATGAATAGCAATTAAAACTCCTCCATGTCCATTTATGTTATGATGAACATATTTTATCTGCCTTTTTACAACATCATACTATATTACTGCATTCTATTTCTCTCCATTTTTGCCATCAGTCTCTTAAAATGTTGATAATTGTGCCATGACCCTGAAAACATTATAATTTATTAAATTTATGGATAATAAATGTATGTAAAATATTAACATTTAAAACATAAACAACAAATAGTGCTGATAATTAGCTCTTTTATTAGTACAGCAAGTCTATCTGCAGTTGGAAATGCTCTGGAGAAATAGTGGGCTATGGTCTGTTCCACCGTCTATCATCCTTACCACCTGGATGATTGGCGCTCCTCTGCTGTACGATTAACGTTTATTTTTAAGCTATTGCATAGCTTTTATCGCGGGCTTTCAGCGCGGCGATCGAACCAAGAAATTCCGTAACGAAAATAAACTTAACACCCCCCCACTCCGACTGACACATCGGTGCGGCGTTGAAAGCCGTGCATCGTCTAACGTCGTTAAAGTTCAGCAGACTTCGGCACGGTGTTTGTGTGCGTGCGACTAGACGTATGCGTGTAGACTAGTTGCATGTATTGTAAGATAATAAAAATATTTTAAACAATAATATAGTTTATTGCAAGAAGCATATTCTTTAGATTTATATGAGTCTAATTTAGAGTATTTAATAAACACAGACTTTATAGAAAATTATCGTTTGTCGGAAGAACTCGTTAATAACTTGTTAGAAGATATATCAAAGAAAAAAACAAAGAAAAACAAATACTACATAAATAAAATAAATAAATAATTATAATTGCATAAGTTGACAAAAATGCTATGCAATAGCTTTACCGCGGCAGTCCCCGAGTGCCACACGTATATTTTTTTTCAGTTTTGTTCCTCGCACAACTTCTTTGTGCAATCGACTTTTTCCAGACCGATGCGACTTAGAGACATTCAAGAAAAGAGCCTACTCTTTTTTAAAAGTCCGGAAACACCGGTACTGCAGTTATTCATGGGCGGCGGTAGTCACATACCACCACGTACGCTTGTTAGCCCCCTCTCATATAAAAAATACCAACAATTATAAATGCTTATAAATATGATGCTTTGACTATAGAACAACTTCCTCGTGTACGAAACCCTTCAATGAAATCTTTTGGGTAATACAACACTTTTTTTTAAAAGACATTTCATCAAATATCAGTATAAATTGATTGTCTGATGGTTTTATAGTTTTTATGAAATCTGCGAGCACCTTAAAAACTGGTTGATTGAAGGGAAGAACCATGCTCTCACAGAATACCAGCGTAAATAGCAGCTTAATGTGACTGTATTTCGTATGTTGAGTGTAGAGAACTGGAAATCCTTTTTTGAAATGAGGCATTTCATCTTAATCCTCAAGGGTGGCAATGCATCTGCATTTTGATTCCAAAACAAGGATTGATGTTTGTCTACACATCAATCCTTGTTTTGGATGGACCACAGCATCCACTTACCATCAGGTAGGCTATGTGCTCGTTTATCACTCTTATTCTATCATCATCACAGCCCTTCACAAGTCCACTGCTGAACATAGGCCTCCCCCAAGTAATGCCACAAAGCACGGTCCTGAGCCACCTGCATCCATCGACATTCTGCATATCTTACCAGGTCGTCACTCCATCTAGTGGGGGGTCGCCCTACACTACGCCTACCGGTACGAGGCTGCCACTCGAGAACCTTTCTTCCCCATCGGTTATCGGTTCTTCGAGCTATATGGCCGGCCCATTGTCACTTCAGCTTACTAATCCGTTGGGCTATGTCGGTCAATCTGGTTTTACTGCGGATATCCTCATTTCTGAGTCTATCACGCAGAGAAACTCCGAGCATAGCCCTCTCCATAGCTCGCTGAGCGACCTTGAGCGTCCTCATACGGCCAGCAGTGAAGGACCACGTCTCTGATCCGTAAGTCATCACTGGCAACACGCACTGGTTGTACACTTTAGTTTTCAGAGATTGAGGTATACCTGACGAGAAGATATGTCGTAATTTCCCGAACGCTGCCCAGCCGAGTTGAATCCGTCGATTGACCTCTCGGTCGAAGTTGGACTTACCTAGTCGGAATATTTGTCCCAGGTAAACGTACTCGTCAACAACTTCGAGCATAGTGCTTCCAACAACTACCGGCATAGGTGTGACATGGACATTAAACATAATCTTTGTTTTGTCCATGTTCATCTTAAGACCTATCCGTTGGGAGGCACTATTGAGGTCATTGAGCATAGTGCTTAAGTCCTCCAGCGATTCTGCCATAAGGACTATATCGTCGGCAAATCGAAGGTGGGTGATGTACTCGCCATTGATGTTAATACCGTATCCTTTCCAGTCCAGTAGCTTGAAAACGTCTTCCAAAGCAGCGGTGAAGAGTTTCGGGGATATAACGTCACCCTGTCTTACACCTCTCTGCAGTTGGATAGGTTTCGAGCTCTGGTTCTGTACTCGGATAGCCATCGTAGCCCTACTGTACAAACACTTCAGCACTTCGATATACCGACAGTCAACTTGGCACCGCTGAAGGGACTGCAGCACCGCCCAAATTTCGACGGAATCAAAGGCTTTCTCATAGTCCACATACGCCAGGCAAAGTGGCAAATTGTACTCTTCAGTCTTCTGTACAATCTGCCGCAGGGTATGTATGTGGTCTATGGTACTGAAGCCTTTTCGGAAACCGGCTTGTTCGGGAGGCTGGAAGTCATCGAGTCTGCTTGCGAGACGATTCGTAATGACTCTCGAAAACAGCACGTAGACGCGGCTTAGAAGGGAAATCGGTCTGTAGTTCTTCAAGAGAGCGTTGTCGCCTTTCTTAAAGAACAAGACCACCGCACTTCTGCTCCACGCCTCTGGAGTAGTGCCACCATGGAGGACGGAATTGAAGAGCTTCTGAAGGACTTCAAGTACCGGTGTTCCACCCGCTTTCAGAAGCTCCGCTGTAATTCCATCCTCGCCTGGGGCCCTGCCGTTTTTAAGGTGCTGGAGAGCCATTCTAATCTCGCTTAGACTGACGTCCGGGATATCATCGGAATAGTGTCGGATAGGACTTGCTCTTGGATCGTTACTCACACTTGCGTGTGGCTCCAACGATGATGTGTACAGCTGCCCATAGAACCTCTCAATCTCACTCAAAATCTCAGGTGTCCCGGAAACGATGCTGCCACACTCAGTCTTCAGCCTTGACAGTTGGCTCTTTCTGGCAGACAGATCTCTGGCAAAGACTTTGGAGCCCTGGTTCCGCTCGATCGCTTCTTTAATACGAGCAGTATTAAAGTTGCGTAAGTCTCGCCGCATGCATTTGGAGATCTGTCTGTTCAGTTGCCTGTATGCTGTCAAATCTGTTGACGATTGCAGCCTCATCTCCCGTCTAACAGCCATGAGATTAAGAGTGTGATCGGAGAGTTTTTGTGTTCTTCTGCGGCGGGTCTTGCAGAACTTAGCTCCGACCGCATGGACAGTTTCCACGAGCTTGTCATTCATATCGTCCACTGCATTGCAATCTTGTAGGCACTGAAAGCGGTTGTGTAACTCGAGCTGAAAGTTTTCGGGATTTTGGATCAGAGCACGAGGGGGGACGGAGCGTTGACTTCATTAGACGAGACCTCTCCAACTTAACGTTTAGGTTCAGTGTGCCTCTAACCATTCGGTGATCGCTGCCAGTTTTCACCCTTGCGATCACTGAGACATCACTGAACAGTTGGCGTCTAGTCGTCATAATGAAGTCAATCTCATTTTTTGTCGAACCGTCGGGGCTCGACTAGGTCCACTTCCTGTGGGGCCGCTTCTGGAAGAAAGAGTTCATCATAAAGAGTCCCTCTTTCTCCATAAAGTCGGCCAGCTGCTGGCCCCTTCGGTTCCGCTGCCCTACTCCAAATTTCCCTAACTTCAGCTCACCGTTTTCTCTTGTGCCTAGTTTTGCGTTGAAGTCTCCCATCAACACCGTGTAGTGGGTTTTGGAGGAATGTATGGCTTTGGAAATATCCTCATACATTTCCTCCACCTCCTCATCGGAATGTGCCGACGTTGGTGCGTAAACCTGTATGACCTTCAGCGAATACCGTTTGGTGATTCTGAGTATCAGGTACGCGACCCTCGTCGACACACTCTCAATCTGTACAACGTTGTTGACGAGAGACTTGTGGACGATAAATCCGACACCTCCTTGGGACAGATGGTCGCCCTCCCGGTGATAGAACAAGTTGCCGGATTCGAGAATCACCGTGTCCTCCCCCTCTCTTCGGACCTCGGATAATCCTATAATACTCCAGCGCAACTTGTCTATCTCTTCTTCCAGCTCCAGGATCTTCTCGTCAGTCCTCAGTGTGCGTGCGTTAAATGTTGCCAGGTCGAGTCGTCGTAGGTGGCAACCGAACCTCCACCGGAGATTCTTAACACCCCCTGCCCCGCCGTTACCATGGTCGCCACCGTAGCCAGGAATAGCGGGGCCGCCGGGGACTGGGGGCCGTCTATTTGTGTAATTGTTCATGGGGGGGTATATTGCCATAGTTGCCACGCTTGGCGAGCGGGTTGGCAACCGCAGTTTTTTTTTGTCGTACAGTTGCTGTTATCAGGAAGATGCTGCTGCCCATCTCCTGGCCTGTCTCCCTCTGTCGCCTCTTACGACACCCACGGGAAGATATGGGGTAGTGGATATTCTTAACCGCCACTACACGGCACATTCTATAAAAAAGACCAATACAAAATAAATGAATAGGACCTTCAACTCTATTCAACTTGCTCTATAATAGAAAGTTAAAACAATCAAACACATAAATGCTCCAACACCTGATGACAGGTATGTATAGTGTATTTATAACAACAAAATAAAATAGCAATTACAATAATTACATGAGGAAAAGAGAAGTCATGTGTTTATCTGTTGCTTGAGAACCATTGGATGTATTTTTTGCTGTTCTACAACTTGTGCTTTAATCGTCCATAAAGGTTTGTAGAAAGCAAAAAAGAAAAAAATATATCTATGGTTTGGACAGGTCTATGATTGGGATTTGACGTTTATTACGTAATATGTATGGAGTGTAGAAGTAAGGAGTACCAACTCCCATAGTAGAATAGTTGAAAAAGTGGCCATCTGTAAGCAGTAAATAACAGTTCAAAAACTCTCCACAACAGCGCTGGAGTAGCTACTGGGATGAAATGAACTTAGCAGTTGTCGACGGTTTAAGTGTGCTGCTAAACTGCTCAGTAACTCTAAAATCTAAAATAATTTTGTTTAGAAAATATAACCTCGAAAAAGTCGTCTATCCCACTAATATTTTTCGGTGCGTTCTTTAAAATTTACGCCGTAGTTATTATAGTGGCGCCACCCTTAATAACGGTTTTCTATGGACAATTTTTAATACACAGTCCGTACTCCTTACTTCTACACTCCACAATAATATAACAGAAAACAGATAAAAGTATTCAAGTCTCCTAATAGACGGCAGTATTAAAATTAAATTAAAAAGGTAGTAAAACTATGAGTGTCAAATACTTTTGACACCCGGATTGAGTGAGCAATTTCGGACGTAGAGTAATGGCAACCTGTTAGTGTTATGCTGTGCTCCATACCAGGTGTGTATTTAGTGTTCGTTTCTCGAAACAATTTGTCATAATAATTTTCAGTAAGTATTTTGAATTTTCTGATATTTATATACATATTAGAAAAATTGGTTATAATAATTTAAAACAATCATATTTATTGTGTTTTAGTTACGAGCCGTTTTATTTAGTTCAAATATGTCTGACGATGGGGATATGTCGATAATAACGATAGAGTATTAGTAAAGGATGATGAAATTATAGAAAGTCTCCATGATTTAACAATAATTCCAGTTCAGAAGTAGAGTACGAATTGGATGAACCACTAGTTGCCAATAACTCCAACCATTCGGACCACCAGTCGGACTCCGATGAAGAGGAATCTCTTCCGCCACGCTTTCAACCAGGCCGTCCAAGAATTCTCCAAGCCTGGTGCAACGACAAATATGATGCTACTAAACATAATTTTAATGAAACCAGCAGTGGCCTTCACATCAAAGATTTAACTTTTCGGTGCATGCTGGACGAAGTATTTGAACATTTTTTGTCTTCATATATGATTTTAAAAAAATTTGTCAATTTACCAACAAATACGCAAAAAAGGGAAAATAAGATTATCATCCAACCATTCGATAAAATGGTCTCCTGTTACAGTGACAGAAATGTACATGTTCATAGATTTATTCTTTTTGATGACGAGAAATAAAAACTTTAGAAATACACGAGTATTGGTCGAGTCATAGGTCTATAAACCAACCCATATTTGGTCAAACAATGTCTCGAGACCGCTATAGAACAATCTTGTCATTTTTGCATTTTAATATCAACAACAAAACCTTACAGACAAGCTGACAAAATTGAGACCATTTTTAAATGAAGTGCTGATTAAATTTAAATCATCCTTTAACTACCAGGAAAATATTTGCACCGATGAGAGCTTTGTTCAAAAGAAGGTTAGGCTTTAAACAATATAGTAGGTTTGGTGTAAATTTTTTTGTAATGTGCGATACTTAAATAAGTTACATTTTAAAATTTATTATTTATGTTGGAAGTTCAACGGAAATTCAGAATGATTTTAATTTGGGATAATCAGGTGCAGTTTTGACAACTTTGCTCACAAAAATAATATTTCAGCAAAGGACATACATTATACATCGATAATTGGTTCTCAAGCCCCGCATTATCTCGTGTTCTTCTTAATGAAACAAATGTTTTTGCAACGCTAAGAAAAAACCGTGTAGGAATGCCAAGTTTCAGTAAGGTCGCATAAGGAGCTGTGGAAGCTACATACAGATAACTTTATGTCGTTTAAATGGCACGATCGCTGCGATATGCATTTCTTGTCCAGTTTTCATAAAAATGTTTCACTGGATAGTGGTAAAAAAGATCACCTTACTCAACAACCTATTACGAAACCTGAAGCCATCCTGGATTACAACAAAAATATGGGCACTGTGATAAAACGGACATGCTTTTAAGTAATATCTCTTGTCTCCGAAAGACGAAGAAATGGTATAGAAAAATAGGATTTCATATGTTGGACCCTATTTTACTAAACTCGCATTCCGTGTACAAACATTTGATTAACAGAGAATCGCAACCACAGGTGATTTTCGTTTTTTTTAATAGAACAGTTGTTATTAAAAAAATCAGTGCCCTGTACCAAGACCCAGCAGAAGTCAAAACGCTTCGTTAATGAGACTCGTAAGAAATTTTCCAGCACTCATCCCTCCAACTGATAAAAACCATTTCGGCGATGTTATGTTTGTTCACATACAGATTTAAAAGCAAAAAAAGAAGCATGACTCATTACGTGTGTAACGAGTGCAATGTCGCGCTGTATGATCACCCTTTTTTTATTATATGCGAGCAGCTATGCAGGTCTAGGGAAAGAGACCAGTACCACTGCGACCTATGAGATCTATTGTGATCGCTGCTATGGCTATAGTTCACGACTAAGCCCTATGTCTTCAATGAATAGAAGGAGTTGCTTAGCCGTGAGCAACTTCACTTCTTCTAGGCGGAGTACATAGTTTCCCAGATGAGTGTTACGTTTGCGCATTAAGGGTCCGCAATCAGTTAGGATGTGTAGAGGCGTTTCTTCCGTTATGGAACAGAACCGACACATCCTTGAGTTGCTTAGTCCCAGGATGGAGATGTGCTTTTTAAGACAACAGTGTCCAGTTAGGGCTCTTGCCAGAATGCGCAATTATTTTTACTTAATCCCAGGGCTTCTGAAGCGAAATTACAATCAAAAGTCCGAATTAAGGTTTTAGAATGATGATGACCCTTGCTTTAAACATTACCATACTGTACTTTATTATACGGATGCCCGATCTAAATCGATTTGTTGGAAGATCGATTCACGACCATACGATTTACTGTTTTTTGAATCGATTCAAGGGAATGCGATCATCACCCAGATGGATCGTATGCCTTTGAGATCGTATGAAAAAATCGTATCAACTAAAATCTAAACTTCAACTGAACCGTAACATACTAACGTACGAACCGATCTATGCAAAACTATCGTATTGCCGGGGAGGGGGCAGAATAACTAAAACATTGAATGAGAGTAGCTTCGAGTTACATCAAAGCAGTAATGAAAGAAATATAAAGGTAGTTATGATAGCATTTTGTTTATTTTACTATCAGGTTTTAAGTAGTAGAGCCATGCTGCAGCTATATTAATAGTATAATTGTAGCACAAATGGGTCGGCTCGACCGGGGAAGTACCACGCTCTCACAGAATACCAGCGTCAACTAGTAGCTTAATGCTGCTGTGTTTCGTATGGTGTGTGTAGAGAACCGGAGACCCTTTTTATTGGAAACGAGGCTTGGGCTTTTTTATTAAATGTGACATAGGTGGACAATGTAAAATGTGTAAACAGATGTGTAAAACTATTAGAAATACCACCAATTTAAAAATTCATCTTAGCTGACATCAGATAGGCACTTATTCTGAGCTAAGCAAAAGTTAAGAAAGTTCTACTACAGCAATTGCTGAAATCGTAAGTATCTATTTTCTACACAATTTTTATAGAAAAATAAAATAAAATTGAAGTGTGTATTTGTGTGCATCATAGTATCTGACAATTATTGAGGAGCTGGCGAACAAAACTAGACATGTCCTCTGTGAATTTTTTTTTTAATTTTTCGGGCTCTCCAAGTACACATCAATAAAATCACGAAATATTTTCATTCAAAACCAGTTCGATCATACGTTAAAAACATGTCTTCCTAACAGTTGAATAAAATTAAATAGCTTTTTTATTTCCAATCAACACTAGACAAATTTCATAGCATTATTAATCCTACGACTTGTTTTCAAACAAAGCTGTACTTGTCAAATGAAATTTGCTAATTATTGTTTCTGCTATGGTATCCCTGCTTAAAAGTATTAAGGGGACTACAGGAGCTAAACGCAAGTTTTATATTGACTTAAAGTATATGATCCAATGCAGTAAACTACATTAGAAAAATATATGATATTTTTTAGTATATATGCTAGTTAGATACTGTGTTGAAAACATGATACTACTAATTTGATACGATAGAAAAAAATCATAAAGATACCTCTAAAAATTAGTTTTATCGAGTAAAAACCATAATAATATACATGCAATTATTTTGAGTTTTTGTCAGATTATTCTACAAGCAACATATTAACGTAATAGTGTTTTAATTTTTTAATCAAATTAATAGATTTTGTTTAAAATCGCATTTTCTTATTTCTGAAATAATACGTACGGATGTGTGCGTAAACGCCTGTATACCGACACTGCTGGCCGAGGCCCGATGCTATATACACGTGTCGCTCTTTTTTGCCGCATTACTTACGTAAATATTGTTTAATGTTTTGTATAATTTTATTTTTAAATTCATTGTTTCATATTCATAAATATTCTTCTTTTCATAAACATTCTTCTTTCGTATAAATATAATATATTTTAAGTTCAGATTAATTTAAATTAAGTTAATAATTATAATTGGTAAATATGGGAAATAAAGTGAAACCCGTTACGAAGACTAAAAAACGTTCATATAAATCAAATGCCCAACATATGAACGATATTAAAAGGTAAGAACATTTTATTTTTACTAAATGTTTATTTTTATAACAATAAACTTATGATTTGGAAACGTAGTGTATACCTGAGTACCTGGGTTCGAATCCAGGAATATGAAGTCTAATTTAATTTAAAACTTTTATATTTAAAGTATTATGTATTTTGATAAATTTAAAAATATTTTATAAATAATAACTATAACAATATATATTTATTTTTATAACAATAAATCTATGAATTTAGGAAACGTAGTGTATTACAGTAGTGCATTTTTTAGTGTACGGATTTGCAGTTTGCACTCGAGAGTACCTGGGTTCGATTCCAGGAATATGAAGCCATATTTTCATTTTTCTTTTTTATTTAATATTATATATTTAGATAAATTTATTAAATGCTTTTATAAATTATAACTAAAAAATACATATTTATTTTTATAACAATAAACCTATATTTGTAGTTTGCACTCGAGAGTGCCCGGGTTCGATTCCAGAAATATGATTTCAAATTTTCTTTTTTATTTATTTATTTTTTATTTTTTTTATTTCTTTTTTATTACATATTTAAATAAACTTATTAATTAATTTTTTTAAATAATAACTAAAAAAAATCGTTTGAAATGGAATGATTTTTTACAGGAGAAAGAAAGTTGAAAATATCAACACAGAAGTTAGTATTTCCAATGTGTAAGTAAATACAACTTTTCTTTCTTATAATAACAACAAAAAAAAACTTAAAATACCTATTGTTTTTGTTAAAAGACTGCGGCTTATTGATAAATAACAAAAGGGCATGACGAAATAACAGAATCATTTGAAAATTGCGATTTTACTTATCATATGTAGGAGTTTAGGTTTATTGATTTTGTTTATAATTATGAATTATAATTATGTATGAATGTTAGGTATTTTACTTATGGCTTAACAATTTTTCAAAGGCAAATACAAAAAATAAACGAAATGCAAATTTTTATTACATATCTTGTGAACCATAGAGCTAGAATATTTAGAATTGACATATCTACATAATTTGAAATATTTAATTTTTTCCATAGACTGGAAACAGTACCACAAGAAAATCATCATTGTGAGGTTATTGATATAAGTAAATATTATCCATCGAAGCATGTACTGAAAGAAGCCTATAGTACACAGGTAATATTCATAACATCAGCCGCACGTTGTAATGTAACATAACCTTGCCACAAACACGTTTAGTTTTAAAATTAATTTTGAAAATAATAATGGAATAATGAAATTTTAGGTGGCTTGTACTCCTGAAAGGCAATTTGATGTCCAACCTAAAAACCAAGAAACAGATATATTAAATTACAGTATAGAAGTAAGTTTTTCACTCTTTTATAAAGAATACATCGTTACATAGAATTCTTTTAGGTTTAAATTTCAATGTTTTATACGAACAAATATTTATCTTATTTATCAAAAAATAGTATTCATATTCATTTATTTTTCAGATGGAAAACTATACTTCTAAGAAGAACATCCAAATTTGACGGAGAATTATTAACGTTTCCCATTTTTTGGAAAAGATAAATGAGATCTCAAATCACGGACCATTAGACTGCGGACTATCTTGTATCGAATTAGTTGGCGAAAAGATTCACGGTTTATCTTCCAAATTTACTTTTTCATGCAAAATGTGTAAACGACAATTTGTGATCGATAACGACGGTGATAATTTTTTTAAATATGTGCTGAAATGGCGCCAGTTAGGCGCCATTTCAATCGGGTGTGGTTATTCTCAGTTACAAGAATTTTCATCCGCCATGAATTTACCAATAATGTCTCAAAAAACTTACCAAAAGAACCACAAATTGTTGTCTGAGAACTGGCAGCAACTTGCACAACAGTCCATGGACCAAGCAGCTGAAGAAGAGAGGAATATGGCTATAGCAGAAGGCAGAGTCACTAGAAATAGCACGCCAATCATAGATGTGATAGCAGACGGTGTGTATGGTAAAAGGTCATACAAAAAAAATTATTCGGCTTTATCCGGTGCTGCCGCAATTATAGCCAGAAAAACAGGCAAAATTTTGTATTTGGGAGTGCGAAACAAATACTGCTACCATTGTGATCGTGCTGCCAAGAATAAAAAAACAATTCCTGAGCATTTCTGCTCTAAAAACTATACCGGTCCGTCCACAGGAATGGAGAGTGAAATTATTGTGGAAGGTTTTAAACAATCTTTGGCTACCCACGGTCTGATATACGGAAGACTCATATCTGACGGTGACTCAAACACTTATTCCAAAATTTTGCAAGTAAGACCATATCAAGATATTATAGTTGAGAAGGTTGAATGCAGAAATCATTTACTGAGGAATTTTTGTAATAAGATGCAGTCACTTCAAACCGAAACTAAATATTTAAAAAGTCACAGAAAACTGTTAACAATATCAAGAATCATGTATATGAAATCCTGCATAAAAAAAACAATTAAAAAGAACAAAAATAATCCCTGCCCAGAAGAGCAATATTTATTTGATGACATTTTGCAAGCACATCATCATGCTTTTGGAAATCACCTTGAATGCAAAACACATTTCTATGATAAAACAGGAAATGTGGAGCAAAATGATATTCCAAGTGATTTTAAGCTAAGTTCTCTGTGGCAGAGAATCTGTATTATGATTCAAGGTATTGCCAGCCATGCTCGAAGTTTACTTCATGACGTGGACAGCAACGTGGTGGAACGCTATCACAGCATCATTGCGAAATATGTAGGAGGGAAGAGAGTTAACTTTTCCCTCAAAAATTCGTATGAGACGCGATGCATTGCTTCAGCAGTGTCGTTCAATGAAGAAAATTCACTGTCAAAAGTATATAAGAAAAGTACTAACTTAAAACTATATAAGGTAAGCTGAAGATGTGGGAAGAAAGAAAACGTAAATAAAAAGTACTTAGTAAAAGGTATACAAAAAAGAAAAGACGACTAGTTTTCAGCCAAAAATGCAGTGATAAGGATTATGGCCAGTCATGTGAAAAACCTGATATGCCGGTAGAAGTACTGGATAAAATGAAAAACGATTTCATGAAATCTTTAAAAAAGACGGATGAGTAGCGAGCAATAATTGAAAGAAAAATTATTTTACAAAGTGCTAATGGAGAATGGCTTGAGATGAGAAGATCTTTATTGACTGCATCCAATTTCGCCAGGGTTATAAAAAAGGCGTACTAATACACCATGTGCTAATTTAGTAAAAGATATATACCGAAAAAAAAATTGATCACGTAGAATCCATAAGCCATGGCCAACAAAATGAAAAAACCGCCCTTGCACAATTGGGTGTACAAGAACATATAACCATTAGACCCTGTGGTTTATTTATAGACCAAAAATTATGTTTCTTCGGTGCAACGCCTGATGGATTAACTGGAGAACATACTGTGGTTGAAGTAAAGTGTCCTTTGACAGCCAATAAAATAGGCCTTGCAGCAGCAATTGAAAAGAAAAAAGTTAACTTCTGGCAAAAAACAAAAACAGGTAAATTTGTCATTAACAAAAAACATGCTTGGTATTACCAAGCTCAAGGGCAGCTACACGTGACTCAAAGAAAATATTGCCTATTTGCCGTATGGGAGAATGAAAAAGAAAAGCTAAAGACGGAAATAATTAAACGAGATGATAATTTTTGGGAAAAAGAAATGAAAGAAAAACTATCAAAATTCTATTTCGACTGCATATTACCTGAGATACTTGATCCCCGAATGTCAAGAAATATGACAATTCGTGAACCATACATAAAAAATAAAAATACGGACAAAGACAAAAGTGAAAAGAACGACAAAAGTGAAAACAAAGACAAAATCGAAAACAGGGGTAAAATCGAAAAGAAAGAAAAAAGCGAAAGCAAAGATAAAGATAACGACAAAATTATGCCAATCCAAAATTATGACGAAAATTATTCACAACAAATATCAACGTCTACACGTTACTTAGATTTTAGTAGAATTTAGGAACAAAAATAAATGAAAATTATTTTATAACACATTTATTTAATAATTGTATATATACGTATATAAACACATCAACAGAATCTAGGGATATTTTATATTTCATCGAATACCTAAAAATCTATGAAGAATTTTCAGATATAGTAAATGGAAAAATTATATGTTATTTTAAGTTCTCTAATATAAAATAAAAAACATTTCGTATTTTTTTTTTGTTTTAAACAAAAATATAATTTTTTTTTAATCACCGTATATTTGTATGATAAAAAAACTTCATACCTTCTTATAAAACTAGTATTTGTAATTAAAATTGAAAAAAATCTTATAAAATCTAATAATTAATAATCAGTGTTGCCACCTCTTATTTAATTACACATCGACATCGATTGTTTATACTTAAAATTAAATTTTCAATGTCTTGCTGCAGTATGAGATACCATGTTCTTTGCAAGTGTTCGTAAAGTGTTTGTTCCATACACATATACACACGCACACAAACACACACTCACACACAGATACACATACATATACATATATTTCTCAATTTTGTATTTAATAATTTGAAAACTAGATTTTGTTATCATTGTAGCACTTACAACTGTAAGTATGTACTTATTATATACCTACTATTACAGGGATTGAGACTGTTACTCCTTAACATATGTTATCCTTTAACCTAGCTAGGAGAACATCCACTAGATTGAATATAATATTTTATAGATAGTACATACGATGTAATGTCCTACCCATGTACTACAATCACTTTTATATAAATAAAGTTTATTACTATTATTATATAAATAAAAATGTTTTAAGTTTCATCGAATCAGCTTTATTTCAAAATCGCCCACATCCTTAAATTTTCAAGTAACATTAAATTAAAATTAAAAATAATTTCGTTGTCCCATCTATTTCTTTGTTAGATCTTTATCCTACCTGCGTTTCGTCTATTATAACACTCCGGCGTAACCTCGCTAATCCGTTAGTGTTAAACCTCACTGTCGTTAGATGGCGCTCACATGGAATGTGTAAATGTGTGCGTGCATCTTTCGAGGTCACTTGGCTCTTGTAGTCCTCTTAATACGGCATAATGGCATGAAAAAAAATTGATTGACTCTGCAGGCCATCCCTGGTACTTCCCGCCAATTTCAAATGCAAAGCGCTCCAAATTTCACCAAATCATGACGTTGAATATGAAATATCGGAGCTATTTAAAAAAAAATATTAATAAAAGCGCAAACTTGCTCGGTTGCGAAATCTCAAAGATATGTTAAAAAAAAACTTTTTTTTTAATTCTTACTCCGATGTCTCACGAACGAATGAACTGATTTTTATTTTCCAAACGGCATCCGACGTTATTTTTTGAGGTTAAGAGCTGATTAGTTTTTGAAATCGATCAGTAAAGCCATTTAAAAGTTATTCCAAAAAAAAAACAGTTAATCAAAATTTTTATTTTTGAGATTTCTCAAAATTTACTCGTCATATTATCACTCAGTTCATATTATCACCAATTCCATTCCACAATGAGATCTTTAGAACTCCGCAAACCGCATCTTAATCAACATACATCCGCACGGACGTCCACGTGAAATTAGTCAGAATAGCTTTCTGGGATCTCAAAACGAAATCTGATGAAAACTCGATTTTCGAAAATCGGAGTGAAACCAATAACTTCTCTATTTTTGAAAATTTTAATTTTTTTAGCGGGAAGTTAAAAATATGTCAGCAGTGCTAGTGAAAACACTTTTCAGATTTTATGGTGATTTATAAGATTTTTTGTTTGATTGTTTTGTGATGGAGGACTACAGTTGGTAACCATACAGACCGTGTCTTCGGCAGAGTAGAGAAACGTTTAACCCGCGAGTAGTCGCGCATGGATCGAAAAGACCCAGTACCTTGTTTCTTGTTCCATAACTTTTTAAATGTTAGTTACTATTCAAGGTCGCGCTCAGTACCTTTAAGCTACAATATAGGCTACCCGCACGCCCCGCCCCACAGTTCACGCGCGGCGTTTGGACAGCACGAACGTATAAAGTGAGTATGGGTCGTTTCGACCCTTACGCGACGGTTTATGTAAGTGTATTATTTCTCTTTAAAAATATTTTTAGTTTATTTTTTCTTCGCAGAAATGTCGCGTAATATTTTAGACGATCACAGAATTCAAGAAATTCTAGAGGAAGATGGTATTGAAGGAGAAGTCTCTTCAGAAATTGAAGATAAATTAGAGATCGACGATGACGACTCAAATTCCAGTCAAAGCGGCGATGATGATAATTCTGAGGCCGAAGATTTTTCAGCAGGTAATATTTCTGCCGAAATGTTACACAGAAGACCTGATCTCAGTGATGTGCCTCTGAGTTATATCCGTCAAGGATACTATGTGGGTAGAAATGGCTCCACTAACTGGAGTATTGAGGAACCCCCTATAAATGTTCGTACTCGTAGCCACAACATTATATTTCATGCGCCGGGACCGATTAATGAGGCAAAAGATGCACTTACGCCTTTGGACTGCTGGAGTCTTATGTTCCCTGACAGTCTTTTAGACATGGTTGTGACATATACCAATAGGTATGTATATTGACAGTATCCACGATAACTTCGAAAGAGAAAGAGACTGCTTACCTGCGGATTTGGTAGAATTGAAGGCTCTACTTGGGCTTCTTTATTACTGTGGATAACTTCGAGGAGCGCATTTGAACACCATGGATTTTTGGGCAACTGACGGCACTGGATCAGACGTGTGCACAGCTACCATGTCACGACAAAGATTTCATTTTTTACTTCGTTGCCTTACGTTTGATGATCCAAATACACGCGAACAGAGGAGACAAAATGATAAACTGGCTGCAATTAGAGATTTATTTACCAAATTCGTTGAAATTATAAAAAAACATTACTCTTTAGGGGATACAGTAACTATTGATGAAAACTGGAGCCATTCCGTGGTCGTTGTCCATTTCGCCAGTACATGCCGAAGAAGCCTGCCAAATACGGAATAAAAATATTTGTAATGGCTGACTCAAGAACTTACTATTCGGCATGTTTAGAAGTATACACCGGAAGGCAAAATTAAGGACCACATGCTGTAACTCTCCTCCAGATGTGAAACGTTTGGTTGAGCAAATAAGAGGGTCTCATCGTAACGTGGTAATGGATAATTGGTTTACGAGTATCCCATTGATGACAGAATTGTATGAAGATTATGAGTTTACGGTTGTAGGGACTCTTCGTAAAAATAAACCAGAAATACCCCCATGCTTTGTTGCTACACGAGGACGAGAAGAATGGACTACCTACTTTGGCTTTAAACCTAATTGTACATTAGTATCGTACTCACCAAGAAAGGGAAAAGTGGTGCTTCTTGCTTCTACAATGCATCATGATGCGAAAATAGATGTTGATACAGGAGATAAACGCAAGCCAGAAGTGATAATGGATTATAATATGCATAAATATGGAGTGGACGTGGTTGACGAGATGTGTGGTACATATTCTGTATCAAGAGTTAGTAGAAGATGGCCACTAACGATATTTTTTGGACTTATGAATGTGGGATGTATAAATGCGTTTGTTATTTATAACGCAAATATAACGCATATAAATCAAGAACCCCCCGAAAGACGTAACTTTTTAAAAGACATAGCTTTATCCCTTGTTAAACCACAAATAGAAAAGAGGTCTTCTATTACGACTCTCACATATATATCACATTCGGAGCAGATTGTTTCAAGTACTTGGCAGAGAACAAAGTACAGATCAAACGGCATCGGCTGGGCCGTAACAGTAACATTCGTGGGAGGTGTTCCACCTGCCCCCCCCCCTAAAAAGGATAGAAAATTCAAAACTCAATACCAAATATGTAAATCTTTCATATGTAGAGATCACACCGCATTTTTATGCATTAATTGAAATCAGAAAATGAGACAAAAATAAGATAAGACGGCAAGAAGACTAATTAGAAATATTTTTATGAGAAGTTTGAAAGCTGATTATAAAAAAACTTGTTATGTTAAATGTTTTATTTTATTGATTGTTTTAGGATAAAATTTATTAGTTTTTTGTAAGAATAATGTTTTTTTTTTCAGTTATACTAGAATAAAAAAGTTAGACTGTGATTCTGGTTCCTATGCATAAAAAAGTAAGATTTAACTCTTTGCTATTGTGATAAAAATAAATCAAAATATATAAATATTTGTGACTCATTATTGTTTTAGTTACCCTTTTCTTTTACGTTTATATAAAAAAATATAATTCCCTTTATTGGCATAGAATAATGCATTTAACTTTGGGGTCTTTTAGACCCTCACGCGACCGCTTATGTCACAAAATGAGACGCGAGTACCGGCGGGTTAATAAAGAAGCCATTTACCCTTCAACCTGAAACATATCACGAGATTTATGCAAAGCATGGAATTGTACACACCTTGGGTAAAGACTGAAATCTTTATAATGTGAAACAACTAGAACACTCCTACAAAAAAGTGGATAGTATCAGAGATGCAAAGCGTATACTGATGCAGAGAAAGTCCACCTTAACACAACCTCAAAATGCAGCTTCTACACCAAACACAAACATTCAAGGCCGTGGTGGACATCATGGAAGAGGATCCGGCCACCGTTGTGCAAGAGGACATGGCAGAGTTCGTAGAAATTACGAGCAGAGTCCCGCATTAACTCACATAAATTACGGCATGAATGTCTCGAACTTTTACAATGCCCAATAACCACAAAATGCAACATCTTTGCTAAAGACATCAAAAACCAACCCTACTCTTCTCCAAAAGCTTGATTTTGGAAAAGCAGTTTGGAAGTAACTGGGTTGTCTGATGTCATCTTTTTCCTATCACTTTATCGATATTGATAATAAGAGTCGTACAACAATAACATGTGCAATTTGTTGACATGCATGTCTCAGCTGTATTAGAGATATGGTAATGCACCCTTCTACCATTGGTACATAAAAATCTACTGTCATTGCAAAAATCCAGCGTAGTGGGACACATCTAATTTAATCTAGCCTATAGCGCCCCACTGCTGGGCGAATGCCTCCCCTTCTGCTTTTAATACGCATATAAATAAAATTAAAGGAAAACTCTGGATAACACTAGATTGGTTTTTATACTTATACTTACAAGTTTACAAGAAAAAATAGTCGAACGATTAACTTTATTCTACTCGAACATTACTCAAATTCCTTTAAGGTACCGTGGACATGAATTCATCTCGACGAGACCGTTGAGTACCGCAGATGTGAATTCATGTCCGCATTACGTGCTGCTATTTTCTTCATTAATTTATATAAAAATACAGTATATTTTCAATGGAACTCTATTTCATACGATTCTGAACGAACTAAAGAGTATTCTGAAGAATTATATTCACTCTGTTACATATGCAAAATCAAATATAACAGCCATTCGCTTTTGTGCTGTTGGTGCTGTTTGTTGCGTAATCGTTGAAGTTTTGTGATTGTGATTTTAGTTGGATTTTCTTTCAAAAAACTGTAAGTAATGTTATTTATCTTTACTACGTAATGTTTTTGAATGATCTAAGTTACAACAACAGTAACTTTTTATGTTTCAATTGATAAAAAAGTAGAATCAAAAAAACCTCTACGCGAATAATTCATTACGGTCAAGATTTCTAATAAGATAATAATAGTATATTTCTTATTCGAATACCATAGTAAATACTTTTACTAGGAATTGCTAAATGTTATATCTATATGATTGTATAAGAAAAATAAAGGAAGACGCTATAATATATACACAAAAAAGGTTTTGAAAATGAGGTTACAAAGCGCGCGCAAACTGTCTATTGTCGAATTTTTAGCAAATGTTTGCAAGTTAAAAAGTAGAATTATTATAATTATTACATGCATAATTTCGGTTCATTTAGGAAGAATACGTTGTATTGATTGTAAGGACATAAAAATAAAATAAAAACTTATGATATTTCATTCATAAAATAAAATTTGTTGTCAGTAAGTACACTTTATCAAGATCCGTTAGAAACAAAGAGCTGTACAAAATAAAATAAACATTTAAATGTTATGGTTATTGTTTCTACTTATCGAAAATCTTATCGGCTTTAAATAACTGTAACAAAAACATCTTTAAACATAAGTGAGAAACATAAATGTTTATAACAAGTGCCGCCAGCTGAGGTGACAAAGCTGTTTTTTGTTACGGCGGGCGCAGTAAGAGAAAGGTTAAATAAACAAATTACACTAGACTTACCAGAAGATACTGCTTGTTTACTACCGACTAGAAATATGTGTATGCAGTTAAATAATGCTATGTTAAAAGCAATTCCGCACCCCGAGATAAAGTTAGTTGCTAAAGATTCCTTGGATTGTTCAAAATGTATGATAACGAAAGCCCGGGCGTGTTTACAAAAATATGAAGATGATGCGTCGATGACTGCTGGACTGGAAGAAACTATAATCATTAAAGAGGGAGATAAAGTAATGCTTAGGATAAATATTGATGTTAGTTTAGGTTTAGTGAATGGGTCATTAGGCGTTGTACAAAAAGTAAGGTGGGACCCGGAAGACCAAACAAAGCCTAAACAATTGGTAGTAAAATTCGCTAGTAATTTGATTCACGAATTATTTCCTATTAAGTCAAAATTTGAGATCATACCCCGGGCATACGTGTACAGGGAACAATTCCCAATCTGTGTGGCGTATGCCCTAACAATTCACAAGAGCCAAGGTCTAAGTCTAAATAATGCCCTCATGGACATTGGCGCCTCCATATTCACTTGTGGCCAAGCCTACGTGGCGCTTTCACGAGTAACCAATCTTCATGGGATGCACCTCATAAATGTTGACTTCAAGAGTATAAAAGCTCAAGCTTCAGCGATCACCGAATACAACCGGCTTAGGCGTAAATACCGCGCCGATCTTTCAGATTTTAAACCGTCTAAACCGTCTAAAAGAATAAATAATGAACGCGAACTGGCAATACGAAAAACTGTTGCTACTGTACAAGAATCAGAACCGGAAAAAAAAAGATTTGTAATAATAAAAAAATTACTCCTAAAAAGAAAAAGCATGTGTCGAATAAGAAAATCTAATAAAATAAATCAATGTGCCCACGTTTCTACAAAAAGAAGTAAAATCCCACCAAAACATTCTGTAAAAAACTAGCCAAGTCTCGATGGAGTTGCTTGTTTATCTCTAAAAAGTAATGAAATCTAGACAAAGTCGTGCCAAGTCTAAGGTTCCTTACTGCGATTTCTTTATTATTATAGTTAATGTTGTGTGACTTGGCCGTTGAAGGGTACACAAGGGTACAAAATCAGGTGCTACATGACACCCTTGCACCAATCTGTCGCCAGAACCGCTATCCATTGACGATGGAAAATTGCCACTTGGAAAACGTTGATTGAATAACCAGTCAATTGTAGGCTTGATAAAGCTGCGTATTTCAATAATACTTTTGTATAGGCGAGCCTGAATCAAACAGTATAAAAAATTATTTCCAGTACAGGCGGACTTCGAATCATTGATAGAAGTCCGTCTGTACGTCTATTTTATGTTAGATCGGTGGTCGATTTGACGCCTAGGTTTTTGTTACAGTTATTTAAAGCCGATAAGATTTTCGGATAAGTAGAAACAATAACCATAACATTTAAATGTTTATTTTATTTTGTACAGCTCTTTGTTTCTAACGGATCTTGATAAAGTGTACTTACTGACAACAAATTTTATTTTATGAATGAAATATCATAAGTTTTTATTTTATTTTATGTCCTTACAATCAATACAACGTATTCTTCCTAAATGAACCGAAATTATGCATGTAATAATTATAATAATTCTACTTTTTAACTTGCAAACATTTGCTAAAAATTCGACAATAGACAGTTTGCGCGCGCTTTGTAACCTCATTTTCAAAACCTTTTTGTGTATATATTATAGCGTCTTCCTTTATTTTTCTTATACAATCATATAGATATAACATTTAGCAATTCCTAGTAAAAGTATTTACTATGGTATTCGAATAAGAAATATACTATTATTATCTTATTAGAAATCTTGACCGTAATGAATTTTTCGCGTAGAGGTTTTTTGATTCTACTTTTTTATCAATTGAAACATAAAAAGTTACTGTTGTTGTAACTTAGATCATTCAAAAAACATTACGTAGTAAAGATAAATAACATTACTTACAGTTTTTTGAAAGAAAATCCAACTAAAATCACAATCACAAAACTTCAACGATTACGCAACAAACAGAACCAACAGCACAAAAGCGAATGGCTGTTATATTTGATTTTGCTTATATAACCGAGTGAATATAATTCTTCAGAATACTCTTTAGTTCGTTCAGAATCGTATGAAATAGTGGCAATTTTCCATCGTCAATGGATAGCGGTTCGGGCGACAGATTGGTGCAAAGGTGTCATGTAGCACCTGATTTTGTACCCTTGTGTACCCTTCAACGGCCAAGTCACACAACATTAACTACAATAATAAATAAATCGCAGTAAGGAACCTTAGACTTGGCACGACTTTGTCTAGATTTCATTACTTTTTAGAGATAAACAAGCAGCTCCATCGAGACTTGGCTAGTTTTTTACAGAATGTTTTTGGTGGGATTAACGTTTACTGTTTATGAATCAACTAGTTGAATTCGTCAACAACGTTTATGAATTCAACGTGTGCGTCTCGTTCAATAAACGAGACGGACTGACCAAATAAAAAAAGTTACGTTGAAAATACCTCATAGACTGCGAGCGACGGTCTAGTCATGCAATTTGAATCCTAAGTGAAGAATAAAAAAGAGTTCATTTTAGAAATATTTATTTTAAGAATAGTACTTATGACGATATTGGTGGAATGGTGCATCCCCCTCGTGCCGCCCCAGAAGAACTTGTTTGTTTACGTTTATGAACAATATGAAGTTCGCTTTCTTTAATTTTTGATTGACAGTTTGTGACAAGTTGCGCAGAAGGTCAGAAGTTTTTTGCGGCTTATCGTAAATATTTAAACTTTTTAGTTAAAGTTTATAGTAACAGTGTAAATTGGTTTGTATTAATATAACTGTATATTTACATAAAATAGCATTACTTAAGGTACAAAATTGAAAATTTCGGGACGTAGGAGTAACAGTGAATTGTGACCAGTTCAAGGGGTATGAATTAAATGTAAAATAAAACAAATTGACGAATTACATAAAATCAACATAAGAATTATGGAAAAAAATGAAAAAACAAAAAAATATAAAAAAACATATTGTAAATAATAATTGATTAGCGTAAATAGAATCAGATAATCCTTTAAATACGCCTGAGTAAAATATGGTGTAGATCCATCAATCAAACATTTTCCAATATATATATATATATCAAGTTTCTAAACTTGAACTTTGCAGCGTTGAATAAAAACCGTTCAATGAAAGTACTGTTTACGTTGAAAGTTGACATTAGTAGTAAGTTAACTTGTTAAAGGATTCAACTAGTTGATTAACTAGTTGACAAAAAGTAAATCAACGTTAACGTTTCGTTAAAGGAAAAACCGTCAACGACCCATCTCTAATCTACAGTAGGGTGGAATACGACATGTGAGTTACAAAATATAAACTTTACTAAACAGAATGCGTTTTCCGGCAACCCTGGATAAACTCCAATAACATTTTTCAACTTCTTCTTCGAAGATGATTTTCTTGCTATGATTTGCGAAAAAACTAATTCTCAAGCTGCCAAGTTATTAGGAAACACCGTATTAGCAAATTCAAGAATAAATGCTTGGAAGGAGTTGAATATTCCTGAGCTGAGAATATTCTTAGGCTTATTATTATTTCACATGGGGTTCATTCAACTACCCCCGACCCCCCGCCTACAAGATTATTGGAAAACGAACTGTTCATTTTCAATACCTATTTTTGGGCAATTTATGAGTAGAAACAGATATCTGCTTATAATGAGATGTCTCCACTTCAGCTCAGAGGCAGTGATTGACCCAGACCCACTGTACAAAATACGCAGCGTCATAGATTATTTCAATCAAAAAATGGATAGCTGCTATTATCCTGCGAAAGAGTTGTCTTTGGACGAGAGTATGGTGCTATGGAGAGGGTGTCTCAAATTTAGACAGTACACCAAAAATAAAAGACATAAGTAGTAAGAGTCAAACTGTACATGCTGACTGAACCTGATGGTCTCATTCTCAAATTTCGTGCAGGGAGCCAAGACATTGAAGTGGCAAGAAAAGGGCACGCAGAAAAAGTTGTGATGCAATTGATGGAAGAGCATCTTCAGAACGGCCACTCATTGTATATGGACAACTATTACAATAGCTTCCATTTGGCAAAGCGTCTTTTAGAAAATAGAACATACTGCACTGGAACCTTGCGAAAAGATTTGAAGGAAAATCCAAAGGAAGTTTACCAAAAAACACTGAAAAAAGGTGAAAATATATCACGTTTTCAAGAAAGTGTACACATCGGAAAGTGGAAAGACAAACGCCCAGTGATGTACATCACCACAGAATATGAAGACAAAAAGGTGCCAGTTGCCAATAAACGTGGCCAGATCAGTGAAAAGCCAGAAGCTATTGCAAAATATAATGAGTTTATGTCTGGAGTTGTAGACAAGACCAGTTGCTCGCATTTTATCCATGTGATAGAAAAACACTATGTTCGTATCTGAAGTTAGCGATCCATAATACCTTTCAACTTCTCTTCATAAACTCATACAAAATTTATAACAAATATTCTGGCAAATCGAAAATGACACTATGATTACCGTTTATCTGTGATAAATGAGTTGTTACCCGAAAACAATACTTCAGTGGTTGCTGGTTCAAGCAGAGCAAGAACAAGTAGAGAAGTGCTGCACAAAATCAGTAAAATTACTGAGAGAAATTCCAAAGGATTTCTTAGGCGTAAAATGTACCGCATGTGCTCAAAAACACAAAAAAAAACGTAAAGACTCTATGTGGCATTGCGAAATGTGTAAAGACAAACCTAGTCTATGCTATGAATGTTTCGATGAATACCACTTGTCCATCTAAATTTAATTAAGTTTTTTTTTATTTAGTTACCAAAGCTTTGGTTTTTGTATCCATCAGCAATATGATTATATAGCATTAGAAGTTTTATCAGTAATTTTTTTTTTATTTAGACCGCAATCATACAGCTGGCTATTTTGTGAGTTGATTTTATAAAGTTCTAACAAAACATTATATAGAATATTTTATTATTAGGTATTTATATATTAGGTAGGAAGTTTATTTTTTGTGAGTTGGGGAAGCTGTGATTATTTTTAGAGGTTTTGTGTTTAGTTTTACTTAGAATGCTGTAATTCAGCTATTTTTGCAATCGTAGTTACTTTGAATTTTTTTTTAATATTTTATACTATTTTTTGTAAGATTATCCTGTGAAAGACTTTAGTAAATGTTACCAAAGGTATTAGAATTTAAGCAAAATACTATTTTCTTGTGTTTAAATACCATAGATAATTTTAAATAAAACATAATACATAAAAGAAACTACTCCGCAAAATTGCAGACTTGGCACTGGGGTTGAAAATGTCAATCTTAGTGCCTCCAGGTCCTCCAGGTCCTCAAATACGCGGATTTTTTTATTACCAATTTTTTTATTACCTTTTTTTTATTACCAATATTTTCTTACCAAAACCTTCTAAAAATAGTTAAATATTTCCAAAATAACAATATTGAAACGTCCTTCATGCATATTTTACAAAAAAAAACAATGGATTTTCCTATGAATTCACCATATTCCAGTTGGCAGCGAAGCTGTTAAATCTGATAAACCTATGACAAAATAAAGTGATAATTATGTATTTAAATAAAGTGATAATTATATATTTAAGTCACTACATCAGATTTGATAGACCACAAATCCTCGCTAAATAACACAGATTCCTTCAAAGAATAATTCACGAGACTTTAAATTAAAAACATACTAATTTCAATAGAGACGATGGCTGGGTGCTACCTTCCACTTGGGATTCTATAATAAAAAAATTGAATCCCAACCCCAAGCACACAACTGCAAGACTTGCAACTATAAGTTCATCTTCATCATCTGTGTAGATCAGAACAAAAATTAATAACTTTAATCTGGAGGTAGCCGTGGTTAACTATAACATTGGGAAGTCAAACACCTATGTCCCCCTGTGACCATGGGTGCTGTAGTGCTCGAAATGTCGGGAAAACAAAATAAGATATTATACATGATATACTCCATAAAAACTAGTTTTAGTTACTATTCATATGTAGTGTTCACGTAAACTTAATAAATCATTAGATAATTATGTAATTATGCATTGAATGTGATGCCTGAGCTTTTCTTTAGGTTTTTGTTGTTTTTAAAAAGTTTGATTAGTAACTATGAGTATAATGTTACAAACTCAAATTATCTATAACAAAGTAAGGGAATTATGATTTTTTTATAAGACTTGTAATTTTTAGATTCCTGCCCTGTGTGTATTTATTATGTCTGAATAATCCTAGTACCAAAATAAAAACTTCTTCACAAAGTTTTACATTAATAAATTAGAATTAATTGAACAGTAATCAATTTACATTAACTTACATCTCATGGGAGTGTAGTCCTTAAAAGCTTTTTCTTGGTTGCATCAGTGAAATCTCATCATCAAAAATCATGATTTTTTTTTCACACAGCATTCTGAGTTAATTATGTAGCTTTGTCTGGAAAGCTGCAGAAGTATATAGTACTGCTCTTCAGCAGAAAACAAACATATCAAAACAATAAATATTATTACTAAAATACCCTTGCTTGGTTTTTTTTTATTAAATTTAGTAACAAATTATACACTGATGAAACATGAAAAATATTTTTTGATCTTATTGACATAATAGAAAAAACTGAACTGGTTATTTGAATAAAAAATCATGAGTGCAATTAGTTTAGTTAAAATTTTCGTATTTTTAAAAAATACTAAAAAAAGGGCTTGAAATAATAGATTTTCACACAAAAAAGGAACCTGAAAAAAAAAAGGAAAATAGTCGGACCGAAGACTCGAAACTCCCTGGACACTAAATTTTATGAAAATCATTGGAGCCGCTTCCGAGATTCCAATTATATATATACATCCCGTAACTTATTTTACGTCCACTATGGCCAATTTTGCATATAATGTGGCGTTAACCTGCTTACGACGTCCAATATACGGACGTCAAATAGGAGACTTAGCGCAATGTTCGCAAATTGTCATGCTGATCACAGAAATGTCAAAACCTAAAAAAAATGGACGTAATTTTTCTTCCAATCTTGCTGAATATTTTCGTTGCAAAAATAATAGCGCTGCTGTCGATTTGTAAATACTTTCATTTATGGCCGTATTTGACTTTCGCACAAAATTAGGAGATGCGGCGTTACCGTTCCGTCATCGTTGCCAACGTGTTACTTGTATTTGGTGATATATTATGGTTATGACTGCCTCGTTGGTCTAGTGGTTGTAGTAGTGCGACTGCTGATCGTGAGGTCCTGGGTATGAATCCCGGGTCGGGCCAAAAAATAAATTATTGAGTTTTTCTGTCAAGAAATTCTCAATAACTGCCCGGAGTCAGGAAGTTGACGGTATATCACTCCCGTGCCTCGGAAAGCACGTAAAGCCGTTGGTCCTACGCCTGATCTCTCTCCGGTCGTGTCAGTTTACCGTCCCATCGGATTATGAGAATGAGGGAATAGAGAGTGGAATGAAGGAATAGGCACCTGTGGTTGCGCATACACTTGGGCACTATAATCCTGTCCTGCGCCGATGGCTAGTCTCTGTTGAGGCAGGCCGCCGCGACAGTAATTCGGTCATCATCATCATCATCATTACAGCCCTTCACAAGTCCACTGCTGAACATAGGCCTCCCCCAAGTAATGCCACAAAGCACGGTCCTGAGCCACCTGCATCCATCGACTTCCTGCATGTCTTACCAGGTCGTCACTCCATCTAGTGGGGGGTCGCCCTACACTACGCCTACCGGTACGAGGCTGCCACTCGAGAACCTTTCTTCCCCAACGGTTATCGGTTCTTTGAGCTATATGGCCGGCCCATTGCCACTTCAGCTTACTAATCCGTTGGGCTATGTTGGTCACTCTGGTTTTACTGCGGATATCCTCATTTCTGAGTCTATCACGCAGAGAAACTCCGAGCATAGCCCTCTCCATACCTCGCTGAGCGACCTTGAGCGTCCTCATACGGCCAGCAGTGAAGGACCACGTCTCTGATCCGTAAGTCATCACTGGCAACACGCACTGGTTGTACACTTTAGTTTTCAGAGATTGAGGTACACCTGACGAGAAGATAAATCGTAATTTCCCGAACGCTGCCCAGCCGAGTTCAATCCGTCGATTGACCTCTCGAGTTGGTCTTACCTAGCCGGACTATTTGTCCCAGGTAAACGTACTCGTCAACAACTTCGAGCTTAGTGCTCCCAACAACTACCGGCATAGGTGAGACATGGACATTAAACATAATTTTTGTTTTGTCCATGTTCATCTTAAGACCTATCCGTTGGGAGACACCATTGAGGCCATTGAGCATAGTGCTAAGGTCCTCCAGCGATTCTGCCATAAGGATTATATCGTCGGCAAATTGAAGGTGAGTGATGTACTCGCCATTGATGTTAATACCGTATCCTTTCCAGTCCAGTAGCTTGAAAACGTCTTCCAATGCAGCGGTGAAGAGTTTCGGGGATATAACGTCACCCTGTCTTACACCTCTCTGCAGTTGGATAGATTTTGAGCTCTGATTCTGTACTCGGATAGCCATCGTAGCCCTACTGTACAAACACTTCAGCACTTCGATATACCGACAGTCAACTTGGCACCGCTGAAGAGACTGTAGCACTGCCCGAATTTCAATATATATATATATATATATATATATATATATATATATATATATATAATATTGATTTTACATCCTTTCATTACGCATCTTTGTAGCGTCCACCACTTGTAGGCAATTTTTATACATTATGACAGCGAATATTGGTCCATTAAATAATTTCAAAGATAGTGTTTAACTCATTTCTTTGAAAATTTACCATATGTCGATATACAAATATTCGTATATTGCCAGACAGAGGGAAATCGATCAGGACTCCCTTCCATATTACAAATTATCCAGAATCCCCGTAATATACATAGTTTTTAATTCATTCTCAATTCCTTTGTATGGTGCGACGTTGCCACTCTTATTAGTTATTCCGCTTTGTAATATTTTATTTATAGTAGGTGATATTTTATTTATGTAGTTATTCAATAGATTTCTATAGTCTGTGTTTTTCGCAGGAGACAAAAATAACATCTTTATTAGATTTGTTTAGCACGAATATAGTTTTTTTGATTCTGGTTCAGATTAGATTTAATTTTAGTCACTTAAGTTTCGGTACATTGTTCAAAATAATGAAATAAATCCACAGAATGTGCAGTTACGAAAAATACGCAATATCATTTTTATCTCCGGCGAAAAAAAAACAGATAGATATCATGATTAATTTACCAACTAGTTATTCGTTTACTAAATACGAAAAAATATCTAGGATTGCCCAGCCGTAATACATTATAGATTGATTATATTATTATTTATTTTACTATTGTAAATAAGTACTAAATGTAGATATTGACAGGTTTAATAGAAGTTCATTTTCTTATATTGTGACTAATAACCTAATATGACCTTGGGAAGAAACTCATTTTAATATAAGGTTTTACTGCATTAACTGCCAATGGGTTGTTAATTTCTACAATAGACCGTGGCGTATTGTTGCTGACATGAATAACTCCGAAAATATAATTTATTTACTTGATTGTATTGAGTGTTGGTGCTCTCACTGCGAGTTTACTTTTTTATGATCACTATCTTAAATTTGAGCGTCTCAAATTCGCTCAGCAAGCTATGGAGAGGGCTATGCTCGGAGTTTCTTTGCATGATAAACTTAAAAAGGATATCCGCAATAGAACCAGAGTGACCTACATAGCTCAACGGATTAGTAAGCTGAAGTAGCAATGGGCTGGCCATATAGTTCGAAGGACCGACAATGGTTGGGGAAAAAAGGTTCACGAGTGGCAGCCTCGTACCAGTAGACGAAGTGTAGGGTGACCCCCCACTAGATGGAGTGACGATCTGGTAAGACATGTAGGAAGTCGATGGATGCAGGTGGCTCAGGACCGTGCTTTGTGGCATACCTTGGGGGAGGCCTATGTTCAGCAGTAGACTTGTAAAGGGCTGTAATGATGATGATATATATATATATATATATATATATATATATATATATATATATATATATATATATATTATAATTTTATCAAAAAGGGTGTTAGCATTTAGGTTAGTATTATTAGATGATGCCCAGTCAACTATATTTTGAAGACCTTTTAGTAATTATTTTTGTTCTCATACAGTATTTGATACACCAGCTACAACTCATTCAGTTGATGCTAAATAGTGTTTTCCTTTTAAGATGACAAAGTTCACTAATGATTTAAGTTCTGTGAACCCTGGAGATGCAGAAACTAAGTTTAAGCTATTCGTATATCGTACTCCTTGCCAAGCTAGAGAGTTCAACTTTTGTAAAACATTAAGACATGCTAATCATTCAGGTTTTGCGTCCACAACATGTTTGTTATTTTTTACTTCTGTGGTAAATTCACCCACATCAACACATGATCTAGATGCAGATGGGACCAAAAAGGGCTCAGTACTAGTAAAATTGTCAGTATTAGATATCAATAGTTGCGACAATTGCATTAGGTAGTTGGAAATGCAACTTACCTGTGTCAATAGAGAATTTAAGCGTGGGACAAAATTAGGGGACACAAATTTCTCTCCGGGAGATATCCTTAGGCGTTAGTTAGGCGGTTGCACCGTCTCTTCCTCCGAGGAAGATGTCGCTTTGACAAGACCTTTTTTCTCCACTTGACGCCACAATCTCGTTTTCTGCACTTTGACCGCTCATTTTCGTAGTTTGCCCTAACAATTTACGAAAAATGTTCTTACAGCTCTTATATATTAGTTTTTATACACTTTTACAATGTTTATAAAAAGTTCACAGTTTGAAAAAATTTTTAACGACGAAACTCTTTAACCCATTCAACCAGGCGGAGGTGAATGCAGTTGGTCCGTGCAATTTGTACTCGGAGATTGAGACCATATTCTTTGTCAAATCTTTGTCAAAATTGTTGACTGCCACAAACCATAGACTAGATAGTGTAGGTTGTGTTGGAGTACTTGCTAGATAGAGAAACTAACACCAAGTCATAGAGTAGAGTAATACATAGATTACTGTATATATACTAGAGATAGATGTGTGACTCAAATTTAATTTTAGTTAAAGTTCTTGTTTTGCCTAATAGATGGCGTTAAAATATTGGTGCTTTATGCTCGCCCTTTTTTTGCACTTTAATATTTTTATTTTATACAAGTTACATTTTTGCGCAAGTGCTGCAATGTAATTAATAGTTGTTTATGTTTCTTGTGGTAATTGTAAGTTCCTATACCAAAAAATAAAAAAGGTTATTTTTAAAACGTTTATTGTTTAAAAATTATTTTCTTAGTTATTGAATAACATTAGATGTGTTAAATTTAACAGTATTTGCACAATATCAATTGATTTCTTTATACAATATCCCTACTAGTTACTAAATATCTTATATTACAGAGAATAGAACATTTTTTTTAATTAAATATAGATTGTTACATAATACTTATTGGAAATCGTGTTTTATTTACCACTGATGCCACTGTACTGGGAAGAACCAACAAGAAACCCAGCGTGACTTTTTTTTAAACATATTTCACTTTACAATATCATTTTTTAAACAAATTTTAATAGTACATACAAGCATGATTGCGATCACCTCATACCCAGGAGTTATTTTATGTATTCTTTGATATTATAATAACACTTTTTGTACATTTTCCTTTAATAAAACATTTCAATATGTTAATTGACAAATTTTGTATTAACATTTTCTTGACAATTTTGTTGTAAAAGCGTATAATACATTGCCCCATAAAAGCACTACTGATACAGTGGATTCTAGTAACTGGTATTATAAGCCTATTTTTGGTCCTAGTGTTTAAAGTATGAACATCTTTATTCTTATGAAGGCTATTTATAACAGTTTTTGTACATTTTTCCTTTAATAAAACATTTCAAGTTGTTAATTGACAAATTTTGTACATTTTCTGCAATTTTGTTGTAAAAGCGTATAATACATTGCCCTATAAAGCACTACTGACTCAGTGGATTCTAGTAACTAGTATTACAAGCTTATGCTTGTTCCTAGTGTTTAAAGTTTGAACATCTTTATTCTTATAAAAGCTATTTATAACACTTTTTGTACATTTTTTCTTTAATAAAACATTTCAAGTTGTTAAATGTCAAATTTTGTACATTTTCTTCAATTGTGTTGTAAAAGCGTATAATACATTGCCCACATAAAAGCACCATTGACTCAGTGGATTCTAGTAACTGGTATTACAAGCCTATTTTTGTTCCTAGTGTTTAAGGTTTGAACATCTTTATTCTTATGAAAGCTATTTATAACACTTTTTGTAAATTTTTCCTTTAATAAAACATTTCAAGTTGTTACTTGACAAAGTTTGTACATTTTCTGCAATTTTGTTGTAAAAGCGTGTAATACATTGCCCTATAAAGCACTACCGACTCAGTGGATTCTAGTAACTAGTATTACAAGCTTATGTTTGTTCCTAGTGTTTAAAGTTTGAACATCTTTATTCTTATAAAGTCACTTCGTCCGCCGCCACCTCAGCCGCAACCGCCACCCCCGCCGCGCACCCCGCCAGTGCCGTCGCTCCTTCCGTAACACCATCCGCGGCGATGACGCTAACTGCGGGTGTGAAGGCCAAACAGCTGATGAAGCCGCCCGCTTCTGTCACCAGAGCAACTCGCCGAGAACAGAAACTGATACAGTGAAGCGAGCCATAAGAAGAACCGCCGGTCCATCGAAGCAAACCAGATTACAGGAACCTCGCCCGCCCAGCAAGAAGGGAGGAGGAGGGAGATCTACACGCAGTAGAACGAAGCAGCTCAAGCTTGCAAAGGCGAAAGAAGATTTGCTACGCCTTCAAGTGGAATAAGCAGCAGCACGTCTTGCTACCTTAGGAAGGGAAGACTCAGAAGAGGAGGAGGAGGAGGAAGAAGAAGATGACGCCTCCCTCTACTCGAGATCAGAAGTCAATGCAAGAGTGGACGACTGGTTGGAAAATCAAGTGAATCGCACGGTGTTAGCAATCACCAACGAACCTCACCATGCCATAGAAGAACCAACAACCGCCCACGCAGAAGAAGCAAGGCAGAAAAAGAATGAAGAAACATATCAGTCACCGGCGGGAGGTCAAACTGACGTAGCCCTCTTAGCTGAAGCCATCACTCGGGCTGTCAGCGCCGCCCAACGACCTAAGTTCGTCGAGTTACCATTTTTCAGTGGGTATCATCAGGAATGGCTACCCTTTCGCGCCGCCTACTACGAGACAGAAGCAACATTCAGCGCAGTTGAAAATACGAATCGACTCAGGAGAAACTTGAAAGGGAAGGTCAAGGAAGCAGTTGAAGGCCCACTTATGACCAGCGCATACCCGGCTGAAGTAATGAAGACTTTGGAGTCAAGATGTGGAAGACCAGAGTCAATAGCCATGCTGGAGATGGAGACGCTTAGAGTTCTGCCACGCCTTACTGAGTCACGAAGAGACATATGCATATTCGCCACCAAGGTCTCCAACGTAGTGGCGACACTGAAGACTTTGGGTTGTTTTAACTACATATAAATAGTAGACAAACTGACGCCAACTCAGCGTTATAGATACTACGACTTCTCAGCCATGCAGCCACGTGAAGACCCTTGTCTCATCAAGATAGAGAAGTTCTTCAAAAGGGAAGCAGAATTGTGTGGACCCTACGCGCTGCCCGAACAGATGACACCGCCTACTACAGCCGCACCACAAAGGAAGACTAAATCAACAACGTCACTGAGAAGACATACATACCAAGGTGCGTCGTATGTGAAGATATGGGACACACCAACGCCACAGAATGTGAACAATTCAAGAAGTTAGATGCAAATGGAAGATGGAACATGGCCAAGTCCAAGCGCCTCTGCTTCAGGTGTCTTCGCTATAGGAACAAGACACACCACTGCCGACCCAAGTCATGTAATGTAAACAGCTGCAAGTACTCCCACCACAAGATGCTGCACTACGAAAAGAAGTCGGAAGACACAGAAGCAAAAGAAAATCAAGGGGCAACAGAGGTCATCAACTCAACGTGGACCGTCAAGAAGCAATCGTATTTAAAAATCCTACCGATCCAGGTTAAAGGACCAAAAGGAGCTTTCAACACCTTCGTATTGATGGACGACGGCTTAACAGTCACGCTCGTCGACGATAGCATAGTAACAAGCGTCGGAGCAACGGGCCCCATAGACCCACTGAAGATAGAAACCATCAACGACAAAAAAGTATCGGAACAAAGTTAATTTTTTTAATCGATATTGGTCAGAATCAAGGAGAGTTACCATCAAACTAAAGGGGCTCAACGATCATGAAGAGCAAATACAAGCACGCACAGTGAAGAACCTGCAAGTCTCATCTCAACGGGTCCCACAGGAACTAGTGGAAGAGTGTCAACACCTCTCTGATATCCAAGGACATCTCACATATGCAAACGCAAAGCCACGAGTGCTGATCGGTCAAGATAACTGGCATCTTCTGCTGACATCAGAAGTAAGAAGAGGAGACAAGAACCACCCAGTGGCATCTCTCACGCCACTAGGTTGGGTACTCTACGGAAGCCAGACACGAAGCTTCGGACGGAACATCAATTTCGTGTCACACATCGCAGAGGATCCAGACGAGAATCTAGAGGACCTTGTGAAGCGATACTTCGAGATGGACGCACTTTGCATAAAACCCAAGAGACCGAAGACTGATCCAGAAGAACAAGCACTTCGTATCTTGGAAAAGACCACAACAAAGATAGAAGAAGAAAGATTCCAGACCGGTCTTCTCTGGCGCAAAGACGATGTCAAGTTACCAGACAACTACGAAAACTCGCTGAAGAGGCTCTTCAATATAGAAAAGAAGATAGATCGTGATCCTACGTTAAAGAAGAAATACGTGGAACAAATGGACGCTCTCGTCGCAAAGGGCTACGCCGAACCCGCCCCAAAACAGAAGATAGCTGACTTGGTGCCTACCTCACTTTGCAGCAGTCAACCTAATGAAACCGGAGAAATTGCGGGTGGTACACGATGCCGCAGCCAAGACCAAAGGGGTGGCACTTAATGACATGCTACTCAAAGGGCCTGACCTACTACAATCGCTACCTGGTGTCGTCATGCGCTTCCGACAACACATGATCGCGGTTACGGCGGACATCAAGGAGATGTTCATGCAAGTCAAGTTGCGAGAACAAGACAGGGACGCACTGCGTTACCTGTGGCGTGGAGATCGACGAGACAACCAACCTCTGGAAGAATACAGAATGACATCGTTAATCTTTGGAGCATCGAGTTCGCCTTCGACAGCAATATACGTCAAGAACCTGAACGCCAAACAGCACGGGGAAACTCACCCAGAATCCGCAGCTGCCATCATAAAGAAGCACTACGTCGACGACTACTTGGACAGCTTCAGAACCCTCGAAGATGCCAAACGCATCACGAAGAGTGTACGAGCCGTGCACATGAAAGCCAGCTTCGAGTTGAAACAGTGGAAATCGAACTCAGCGTCAATCCTAGAAACACTTGGAGAAGACAATCAGACAGAAGACATGGAACTCTACAAAACAGAAGAAAAGATGGAACGAGTTCTGGGTGTTGTCTGGAAGATCAACTCAGACGAACTCACCTTCAACCTCAACTTAGCCAGAATACCCTCAACACTCCTAGAAGGGAAGCAGCCGACGAAAAGGGAAGCACTGAGAATAGTGATGTCGCTCTTCGACCCGCTCGGGTTCGACTCACCTATCACCATCAGGGCAAAACAACTACTCCAGGAAGTCTGGCGTAGAGGAACGGTATGGGACGACAAGATCGACGAGGCCCTGGCGGAGCAATGGGAAATGTGGATGGAGCATCTGAAAGGCCTCCGCGAAGTAGCAATCCCGCGGCAACATCTTCACTACAGCGACGCGGCCTTCCTAGAACTCCACGTCTTCAGCGATGCCAGCGAGTCAGCCTACTCTGCGGTTCTCTTTTGGAGAGCTGTAACAGCAGTAGGCGAAGTCCACCTATCCCTCATTATGGCGAAAGCAAAGGTGGCACCGTTAAAATTGACGTCCATCCCAAGATTGGAACTACAGGCAGCAGTCATGGGCACCAGACTCGCAGAAACAGTAGTCAAAGAACACGAGAGGAAACCTGACCGCAAAGTATTCTGGACGGACAGCAAGACAGTACTAACCTGGATAAGGACAGGGTCATGTTCATATAAGCCCTACGTGGCTCATCGTCTAGCAGCAATAGAAGAGAGTTCCAAAGTCAACGACTGGCGCTGGGTGCCGACAAAGCTGAACGTGGCGGACGATGCCACACGAGACGTGCCAGCAGCATTTAATAAAGACCATCGATGGTTCAAAAGACCTGACTTCTTATACATAACAGAAGACTTCTGGCCGACGGAAACCACAAGAGCAACAGCGGAAGAACCTTCCGACGAAGAAAGGACACATCACGTGAGCAACAAAGGAAGATTGAAGCTTGCAGAAGGTCTACCTGATCCAGCGAAGTTCTCCAACTGGGACCGACTCCGATACTCAGCCGCACGTGTTCTACAGTTCATTCAACTCTGCAGAGACACCAAACAGAGAGTCAACTACAAACGAACAAAGAAGAATAAAGAGGCTGATCCCACTTGGAAAAAGAACAAAGCTACAGTAAAATATCAGGCGCACACGACGACAAAGAAGCGGTCGCCAGAAGACATAAAGCCGCTAATGGTCTCAGCCGAGATGCTTAAAACAGCTGAAGAACTCCTGATGCGATCCTCTCAAGAAGAATCCTTTGCGGAAGAAATAGACAGCCTAAATAACGGGAAGCCGATCAACAAAGAGAGCCGCCTTCGCCAGCTCAGCGTCGAGTCAATAAACGGCACACTACGACTTAGAAGTCGTATTCGAGCGGTCTGCGACATGGAAGAAAAATTCAAGAGCCCGATGATAATTGACGGTTATCACCATACAGTCAAGCTCTGAGTGCAGGCTATACATCGGCAACTCAATCATGCCGGTGTAGAGGCCACAGTCAACGAGTGCCGGCAGCAGTATTGGGTACTGAGACTGCGCCCTATCGTACGCACAATACTACGAAGATGCCTATTCTGCAGAATGAAGACGCAAGTACCGCCGCATCCGAGAACCGGGGACCTGCCAACATGTCGCTTAGCTCACCACAAGCGCCCCTTCACCTACACCGGGGTGGACTTTTTTTATAGAAGAGGGGGCAAACGAGCATCTGGCTCACCTGATGTTAAGTGACTACCGCCGCCCATGATGAACCGCAACACCAGGGGAATTGCAGGTGCGTTGCCGGCCCTTTAGAAAGGAGTAAGCTCTTTTCTTGAAGGTCCCCAGGTCGTATCGGTCCGGAAAAATCACCGGTGGTAAATTATTCCACAGAGAGGTTGTACGCGGAAGAAAACTCCTTTTGAAACGTACAGTGGTGGACCGCCAAGCATCCAGATGGTGTGGATGGTATCGGGACGTTTGCCGTGTAGTGCGTTCACGAAATTTGATGGCTGGGATTAATCCGAACAATTCCTCAGAGCACTCCCCGTGATAGATGCGATAAAATACGCAAAGAGATGCAACATCTCTTCGCAGCGCCAGTGAATCGAGCCGATCGGAAAGCACTCGGTCGTCGACGATTCGAGCCGCTCTGCGCTGGATGCGGTCAAGTGGAAGGAGCTGGTACTGGGGAGCCTCAGCCCAGAGATGGGAACAGTATTCCATGAGCGGCCGAACCTGCGCCTTGTAAAGTTGCAGGCGGTGTGCCGGCATGAAATACTGTCCCGCTCTGCTGAGCACGCCAAGCTTTTTAGAGGCCAATTTGGCCTTCCCTTCCAAGTGACCACGAAACTGCACGTCACTCGATATGTCGACGCCGAGGATTCCGATACTGGCTGAGGCAACAAGGGGAGTGCCTTGAAACTGAGGAGATACGACAAAGGGGTTCTTTTTAGCGGTTAACGCGCAAACTTGTGTCTTCTGGGGGTTAAACTGGACTAGATTTAGTCGCCCCCAATCCGAGACTCTGTCCAGCAGAGACTCGACTTCAGACACAAGTTTGTCCCGGCACTCAGAGACGTTTTCCCGAGAAATATTGGCTCGGCCGGTGTAAAGAGCATCACCAGTGCTGTCATCTGCATAGCAATGAATGCTACGGGTTTGCAACATATCATTGATATGCAGAAGAAACAGCGTTGGCGATAGCACGCAGCCCTGTGGAACACCAGCATTAATAAGCTTGTAATCGGAGCTTGCACCGTCTACAACGACCTTGATGCTCCGATCTGCAAGAAAACTGGTGATGCAATCGCACAATTTCTCGGGAAGCCCATAGGAAGGGAGCTTCGAAAGAAGCGCTTTGTGCCAAACCCGATCGAAGGCCTTCGCAATGTCCAAACTAACGGCCAATGCCTCCCCCTTGGACTCTACTGCCTCCGCCCATCTGTGAGTTAGGTAGACCAGTAGATCACCAGCTGACCTACCACGGCGAAAACCGTATTGGCGGTCACTAATCAGCTGGTGATCCTCAAGGTACCTCATGAGCTGGCAGTTTACAATGGACTCCATTGTTTTGGAGAACAAGGAGGTGATGGCGATAGGCCGGTAGTTGGACGGGTCTGAGCGGTCGCCTTTTTTAGGGATCGGGTGGACAAAAGCCGTCTTCCAAGATTTTGGGACTACGCCTAGGGAGTAGGAGTACCGGAAAAGACGCGTTAAAACCGGTGCCAACTCTGGAGCACACGTCCTCAGCACAATTGGGGGGATTCCATCAGGCCCACTCGACTTATAGATGTCCAGGGAGAGGAGTGCTTTGCGAACCGAGCGCTGAGTGAACTGCACTTCCGGCATGGAGCACTCACACCGCGGGATGGTCGGCGGCGTACCCCCCCGTCATCGAGAGTCGAGTTAGACGCAAAGAAAGAGCCTAGAAGATCGGCTTTCTCCTTTGCGGTGTGGGCCAGTGAGTCGTCCTCCCTGTGCAGAGATGGAAGAGATGGCTGACAGAAATTCCCCTGGACAGCCTTGGCGAGAGACCAGAATGCACGGGTTCCAGAAGGAAGACGAACTAGTCTCTCGCCAATTCTGCCTATGTGCTCTGACTTTGCCTTGGCAATAACTCTTTTGAAGGACCTAGAGGCGGAATTATACTTCTTTTTTAGAGCGCTGGTGTTTACATCCCTGGACGCTGATGCGTCAGCCCAGGCTCGGTAGCACTCCTGCTTATAGCATGATGCTATTTTACAGGAGCGACCAAACCATGGCTGAGATTTGCCTCCAATGGGCACCACAGAGGAAGGAATAAAAAGTTCCATACCCTGAAGTACCACATCAGCGACAGAATCCGCAACAACGTTGGGATCATCCGGCGAGAAGCAAACCTGCCCCCAAGGGTAGGATGCAAAGAAAGACCGCATCCCATCCCAATCGGCTGACCTATAGTGCCAAACACGGCGGCAGCCTGCAGAATGCAACCGCGATTTCAGCGTGAGTGGCACCACACTCCGGACAAGACAATGGTCCGAGGAGCCTAAAGGGGCGTCGACGGAAATCTGATATCCGTCCGGGTGAGAGGTCAGCAGAAGGTCCAACAGGGAAGGTGCATGATCCTCCACATCTGGAATCCGCGTAGGCGAAGTAACCAGTTGTGTCAGACCATATGCCAAGGCAAAATCATGAACAGATCTCCCCGCATGATCGGTTAAACGTGAACCGAGCCATTCGGCGTGATGGGCGTTAAAGTCGCCGAGGATCACGATCTCTGCGGAGGGGATCTGCTGTAGCAACGAATCTGCAGCCATTTGGACGTGGTCGAAGAGTCGGTCTGTTTCGGCATTACCGCTATGGGACCTATATAGGCACCCGTAGACGCGCGGATGGTCGTCGCTGTCTACGCGTAGCCAAAGGATGGACAGGTCCGAACCTTCAAGTCTGCCGAGGCGTCGAGAACAGATGTCCTCTCTGACGTAAACGCAAACTCCAGCCCGAGGCACAAAGGAGTGTTCCAGTTTGTACCCCGGGCAGGAGAGATACGAGACATCAGCCGGAGAGGACACCTGCGTCTCGGTCAGAAAGAGCAGAGCCGGCCTCGCCGTCTCGAGATGGTAGTGGACGGCGTTTAGGTTAGAGTGAAGTCCCCTGATATTGCAGAAATTCACGGACAGCGTGGCAGGGGTCACCTTGGTCTTGTTGCTCCATTTGCTCCGAGCAGTTTTAGTCTTGAGCGAAATATTGCCCCCCCCCCCAGAATACGCGGGGCAGCCTGAGCACCCACGCTCAGAAGTGGAGAAACATGGTCGTGGATGCTCCGCGAGGGATTCTCCAGGGGTGCTGGTACCCTCCTGGGGTAGTCTATCATTTAATTCCGCTACCTTGTTGATGGGGGGGGGATTTGGGCCTCCGGCCACCTGTACTCACCAGACGAAACGCGGAAGCAGAGATTCCACTTCACGCCGGTATTCTGTGAGGTCGTGGTACCACCCCCGGTTTGAGCCGGCCCATACGTGCGACAGCAAAGCTGCCGCGTGGCTCTACCACTGTTGAATACTATTTTGGACTATTTCGGACCCCTTTCGCTGACCGTCGGACGAACTCGACAAAAGAGATATGTGGCCATTTTTAAATGTCTCACTACGCGATCCATACATCTGGAAGTCGCCGGCTCACTCAGCGCTGACTCCGCGGTAATGGCCATAAGGCGAATGATCGCGCGGCGAGGCTGCCCGACAGAAATATGGTCAGACAACGGCACCAACCTGAAGGCAGCCAATAAGGAACTACGACAGGCGGTCGACGCAGCGACCGCAGAAGAAGCAGCGAAGAGGACTATCTCCTGGCGCTACATCCCGCCTGGAGCTCCATTTATGGGCGGAGCCTGGGAGCGAATGGTTCGCTCCGTCAAGACCGCTCTCATCGCGACGTTGCACGAACGTCATCCGACAGAGGAAGTCCTCACGACACTACTAGTAGAAGTAGAATACACAGTCAACAGCCGCCCGCTGACTCACGTCTCAGTCAGTCCAGAGGATCCCGAAGCTCTCACTCCTAACCACTTCTTGTTGGGAGGACCGGGACGAGTACCACAGCCAGGCACTTTCACCGAACGAGACGCCCTCTTACGGTCAAGTTGGCGAGCTGCGCAGAGGCTAGCCGACATCTTCTGGCTACGCTGGGTGAAGGAGTACCTCCCTGAGCTCCAACACCGGCGGGAGCCCCACGGACGAGGCCAAGCAGCACGCGTCGACGACCTCGTACAGATCGTCGATCCCAACCTACCCCGCAACGTGTGGATACGAGGAAGAGTCATCGCTACATATCCGGGTCCTGACAACATCGTGCGGACAGTGGACGTGCTGACCAAGGGAGGTGTCCTATGCCGGCCAATAAGGAAGCTTGTGATCCTGCCTCTATCTACGGACGTCGAGCCCGCACCGGAAGCTGATGCGACGCGGTCGCACGGCGGGAGTGATGTGCGGGACAAGTGAAAACAAATAGTATAATACATAAATAAGGCAAACATTTTTATATTAACGGAATAAATATTATAGTTTAGAGTTTGTACTTAAATAGGATATAAGCGTTTTTGTTGTGTTAATAAAGATTATAGTTTAGAGTTACACATAAAAAAGGATATAAGCATTTTATGTTAAGAAAATAATAGTGTAGAGCTTATATTTGTATAATAGAATAAGTTGGTCACTTTGTATAATAAAACTAGCTTAAGGTAAACAATGTAACGTGACTTAGCATCGTCACTTGCTCTGTTGCGCGTCGCGCTGTTTACGGTACGTACACCGTATCAATTGGCCCAGCCGAGGTAGTATAAAAGAAGTGCGATTTTCGTCGTTCGACACAGTCGGTGGCCAGCTACCTCAAGGAAAACACCGAATATAGAAGATAGAAAATATCTCAGTGGTTTTATTCTCCACCAACCCAGCACACAATTGTGCCTGTAGGGCACACTTATGGAAGGCCTTTGAAAACCTTTCGAGTATATTTTAGATCATTATCAATTTTGATATGTATATATCGATCTAGAAATAAATTGATAATCAAATTTGTAATTTTTTTGGATATATTAAGCTCTAACATCTTTTCTCTAAGGATGTTAAGTCTGACATTATTGTAAGCAGAAGAAATGTCAAGGAAAGCAGCAAGGACCGATTCATTTCTCGATAATGCTTGTCTAATATCTGTGGTGAAGATAGAAAAACTGTCATATGTGCTTTTACCTTTTCTGAATCCATATTTGGTATTTGATACAATCCATGACGTTCGACATACCATTCAAGATGGTTCTTGATCATATGTTCAAAGGTTTTAATTAGAGTTGAGGATAGTGCGATCAGTCTATAGGAAGAGCCGTCGTTAGGATTTTTGTCAGGTTTCAAGATAGGAATAATTACTTGAGTCCGCCAAGAGTCAGGAACAAAGCATATGTCAAACAAAACGTTAATGATATTTAAATCATTACAGCCCTTCACAAGTCCACTGCTGAACATAGGCCTCCCCCAAGTAATGCCACAAAGCACGGTCCTGAGCCACCTGCATCCATCGACTTCCTGCATGTCTTACCAGGTCGTCACTCCATCTAGTGGGGGGTCGCCCTACACTACGCCTACCGGTACGAGGCTGCCACTCGAGAACCTTTCTTCCCCATCGGTTATCGGTTCTTCGAGCTATATGGCCGGCCCATTGCCACTTCAGCTTACTAATCCGTTGGGCTATGTCGGTCACTCTGGTTTTACTGCGGATATCCTCATTTCTGAGTCTATCACGCAGAGAAACTCCGAGCATAGCCCTCTCCATAGCTCGCTGAGCGACCTTAAGCGTCCTCATACGGCCAGCAGTGAAGGACCACGTCTCAGATCCGTAAGTCATCACTGGCAACACGCACTGGTTGTACAATCTAGTTTTTAGAGATTGAGGTATACCTGACGAAAAGATATGCCGTAATTTCCCGAACGCTGCCCAGCCGAGTTGAATCCGTCGATTGACCTCTCGGTCGAAGTTGGACTTACCTAGTCGGACTATTTGTCCCAGGTAAACGTATTCGTCAACAACTTCGAGCATAGTGCTCCCAACAACTACCGGCATAGGTGTGACATGGACATTGAACATGATCTTTGTTTTGTCCATGTTCATCTTAAGACCTATCCGTTGGGAGGCACTATTGAGGTCATTGAGCATAGTGCTTAAGTCCTCCATCGATTCTGCCATAAGGACTATATCGTCGGCAAATCGAAGGTGAGTGATGTACTCGCCATTGATGTCAATACCGTATCCTTTCCAGTCCAGTAGCTTGAAAACGTCTTCCAATGCAGCGGTGAAGAGTTTCGGGGATATAACGTCACCCTGTCTTACACCTCTCTGCAGTTGGATAGGTTTCGAGCTCTGGTTCTGTACTCGGATAGCCATCGTAGCCCTACTGTACAAACACTTCAGCACTTCGATATACCGACAGTCAACTTGGCACCGCTGAAGGGACTGTAGCACCGCCCAAATTTCGACGGAATCAAAGGCTTTCTCATAGTCCACATACGCCAGGCAAAGTGGCAGATTGTACTCTTCAGTCTTCTGTACAATCTGCCGCAGGGTATGTATGTGGTCTATGGTACTGAAGCCTTTTCGGAAACCGGCTTGTTCGGGAGGCTGGAAGTCGTCAAGTCTGCGTGCGAGACGATTCGTAATGACTCTCGAAAACAGCACGTAGACGCGGCTCAGAAGGGAAATCGGTCTGTAGTTCTTTAAGAGAGCGTTGTCGCCTTTCTTAAAGAACAAGACCACCGCACTTCTGCTCCACGCCTCTGGAGTAGTGCCACCATGGAGGACGGAATTGAAGAGCTTCTGAAGGACTTCAAGTACCGGTGTTCCACCCGCTTTCAGAAGCTCCGCTGTAATTCCATCCTCGCCTGGGGCCCTGCCGTTTTTAAGGTGCTGGAGAGCCATTCTAATCTCGCTTAGACTGACGTCCGGGATATCATCGGAATAGTGTCGGATAAGACTTGCTCTTGGATCGTTACTCACACTTGCGTGTGGCTCCAACGATGATGTGTACAGCTGCCCATAGAACCTCTCAATCTCACTCAAAATCTCAGGTGTCCCGGAAACGATGTTGCCACACTCAGTCTTCAGCCTTGACAGTTGGCTCTTTCTGGCAGACAGATCTCTGGCAAAGACTTTGGAGCCCTGGTTCCGCTCGATCGCTTCTTTAATACGAGAAGTATTAAAGTTGCGTAAGTCTCGCCGTATGCATTTGGAGATCTGTCTGTTCAGTTGCCTGTATGCTGTCAAATCTGTTGACGATTGCAGCCTCATCTCCCGTCTAACAGCCATGAGATTAAGAGTGTGATCGGAGAGTTTTTGTGTTGATATTTAAATGGTTGCATAAAATTTGATCATTACATTTGGCAAGTAGTGAATATGGAATACCGTCTAAACCAGAACCTGAATCGTGAACGTGAGAAAGGACGAGCTTTAATTCATATAAAGAAAATGGACGTTCTAAGGGTTCTAAGAATCACATGGAATACTTTGAGGTAGCTCCTCTCTCAAAGGAGCAAAAGAGGGGGCAAGTTTATCTAGAAAAGTGTTTATAGATTGAGAGGGAATGGCACCACTATAAGAACAAAATGAAAAACAACAGCGAAATTTTCTAATATTACGCCAAACAACTGATGAAGGTATTGAAGGAGAAATTGAGGAACAAAAGGCATGCCAACTTGTTTTTTTTTGTGCGAAGAGTATTTTTAGTCACTTCTTGTATACGTTGAAGGTATGAATAGTTTTCCAAACTCATGTCTAATTTATATTGTTTTTCGGCTTTTTTCCTATTACGAATGGCCTCAGTAAATTCAGAATCTCACCATGGAGGGGAGGGCCCACACTTATTATTTAAAGTTTTAACAGGAATTGTTTGATCTACTGCATTTATAATTACGTTTTTAAATGCTTCAACAATAGATGTTATATTATTTTCAGAAATAGAAGCGATTTTTAGAATTTCATTGTAAAGAAACATATTGTACAGGTTCCAGTCTGCTCTGTCTAATTTATATTTAATACATGGTTTTTTGTTAATTTCTGCCAATTCTTTGTTCGGAAAGGAAATCAGAATGGGAAAATGGTCACTGTCGTGAGAGCTATCTAGAACTGACCAATTTAAAGGAGAGGTTAAATCAGGAGTACAAATTGATAAATCTTCAGCACTTCTAGACTCATTAGGACGAGAGCGTTTGGTAATTTTACCAGTATTAAGGACGCCAATGTTAAGTTCGTCAATTATTTCAACTAATAAACTATCGTATTTATCAGTATTATCACCCCATAAATAATGATGACAATTAAAATCACCAAGAATTATAAATGGTTTGGGAAAGGAGGCTGTTAAAGATTTTATTCTGCGAAACGTATGGACAGAAGGGGAGGGAATATAAATAGAAACGAAAGTAATATTTTGAATTCTTACTGCTACAATATTAAAGTCAAATATTTCATCATATACGTCTATAATGGAATAAGTTATATTATTTTTTATAAGCAAAGCACATCCGGCATAACCATCAGATCTGTCACTTCGAACAGAACAAAAACCAGATACTTTGATGTTCGAATCCGGTCTTAGCCATGTCTCTGGAATAGCAGCGATAAACACATTGTATTTTTTAATAAATAAATTATTTCAGTATCTTTATCTAAAATGCTTATACAATTCCATTGAAGGATCCTTGTGAGTGTGAATGTCATGGAGAATTTTAGGTATAGAATTTAGTAAGCGAGCAACGTGGGACGGTAACTTCGACGAATACAAAGATATGATTATGTTAATAAGGAAACTTATAATGCTTTCTACAGAATTAAAATTACCCTGTGAAGTAACTGGTAGAGCACAACCATCCTCAAGTTGCGGAATTGAAAAATCTTCAATAATTTTTTGATGACTTTTTTGTCGTATCCTGTTTGTGAATGGTGCCGTAATGGTTCAGGAATATATAATGATTTCTTACAAGAAGTTTTATTAGATGTAGCGGTGTTGGAAGGAAAATAATCCGTTGTAGGATTAGTAGAAAGCGAAGAATATTCAGGGATTTTTGAAATCAAAACAGCACATGATTTTGAAGAAACTTGAGGATATTTTTGAGATGCTTCTAGGTATGAGATAGAATTTTGTGCCATTTCAATTTTAATATTATTTTGTCTTGTGTGTTCATGATATCTAGAATCTGTGGCTTTGTGGTTACCTGAGCAAAATAAGCAACGAAAAGATCCATTATCTTTGTCGCAAGAAGAAGAGGAGTGATCACTTCCACATTTTGAGCATCTTGGCTTGGGATGACTTAAATCATTAGTATGTCCAAATCTGCAGCACTGAAAACATCGTTGGAAGCTTATAAATTTCAACAGGTATGGAAGAATAGCATAAATAAACCCTCGAGGGAAGAATTTGACCGTCAAAGGATGGAATAAATAATGATTTCTTATATTTACGCGAACACTACACATTGAAATAATACTAGTTTTTAAGGAATTTATCGCGTATATTTAACTTTTTAATACCCGACGTTTCGAGAGCTTTACAGCACCCATGGTCACGGGAAGGACTGAGATGTTCAACGTCCAGATGTCATAGTTAACCGCGGTTACCATTGATTAAAATTTAACTTTTGTTCCGATCTACACAGTATGAACTTATGGTATCATGGAGTCTTGCAGTTGTATGCTTGGGTTGGGATTTAATTTTATTTATTATAGGACCCCAAGCAGATGGTAGCAAATGGTAGATAGATATTTAAACGGTGATTCTCACCACCATCCTTCACAGTTAGCTACCGTGGGTAAATCTTTGTTTCAGAGAGCACGAGGGATCTGTGACAGTAAACACCTGGCTGCCGAGCTACAACACGTCAAGCAAGTTTTGCATGACAACAAGCTTCGGGTCCCGCGCCTACGTCACAGAGAACGAGTGAAACCGGCCACAGTCGAGGGTGTACCTGCTGTACTGCCATATGTTAGAGGAGTCACTGACAAGATTGGCTACATCTTGAAGCGCGCTTCCATCAAAACATACTTCAAGCCGCCGAAGAAGATTGGTCAGTTTTTACCATAAGTCAAGTGTAACGTCCCTCTGCAAGATGCTGGAGTGTACAAGCTTGATTGTGAATGTGGTCTCTCCTACATAGGACAAACTAAAAGATCAATTAAAACCCGCGTCAAAGAACATATAGCTGATGTGAAGAATCGACGCTCCGGGAAGTCTGCAGTCTGTGAACATGTACAGGATCACCCCCGTCACTACATCAGATTTGATAGATCACAAATCCTCGCTAAAGAACACCGATTCCTTCCAAGGATGATTCGCGAGGCTATTGAAATCAAAAAACATCCTAATTTCAATAGAGAAGATGGCTGGGTGCTACCATCTGCTTCGGATCCTGTAATAAATAAAATTAAATCCCAACCCAAGCATACAACTGCACGACTCCATGATACCATAACTTCATACTGTGTAGATCGGAACAAAAGTTAAATTTTAATCTATGGTAACCGCGGTTAACTATGATATCTGGACGTTGAACATCTCAGTCCTTCCCGTGACCATGGGTGCTGTAAAGCTCTCGAAACGTCGGGTATTAAAAAGTTAAATATACGCGATAAATTCCGTAAAAACTAGTATTATTTCAATGGATGGAATAAAGGTTTTATATTTATCATTTACGGATGGATTATATAAAAATAGATTTGCATCAATAAATTTAGAGAATTCAACCGTTATTCTATTTTCCCCGATACGTTTTAGGCCTTCATTAACTATATTTTGTACATTTAATTGTTTCAAAAAGTGACCAAATGAAATAGCATTTAAAGTTTTATCAGAATTAAGAGAATCTTCTTTTACTTGAACATGAACGATAAAAGGACCTGAATCTGTAAAATTATAAGGACGAATAATAGATATATTGAAATCTTTGTGAATCTATTTTTTTTATTATCGCTATCTATATGCGTGTTAAGAGATTTAGAAGAGATATAACTATTGGTAGAATTTAATGTTTGTGATAGAGGAATACCAGATGATTGTGAAAGTGGGATTTCAGATGTTTGTGTGCAATCAATATTGGATGATAAAGACATGGGAGATTCGTAAGTACGTTGTCCTGACATGTTGACTTTGATAGAGTTAGAGCCTATAATTTTAATTTTAGATGATGAAGTATTACCAGTATCGCAGTCCGATTCGGAGAATGAGGAATTGGTGGAAAAAGCTGAAATTCTTCTATTTATGTCAACCCGATTAGCATGCTCTTCTTTCTTCCTTTCTTTCGTTTTATGTTTTTTTTTCTTTTTATTTGGAATAATTTTGAAGTTGTCATCAAAAATTTCTTGCGATAATGACTGCCATGGTTTTTTAAATGAACCTTCTAAATAATTTTGAATTTCAACATAAGCAGTAGGTGAGGAAATAATGTTAGTGTCAGAATAATTCGGATCCGGTGGCTTAGGCGGAATTGGATTAGACATGGCGACCGAGAGACTATCGCTACGTTAAACTATTTTGTGATAGTATGAAATTGTCGCTAAATGAGATACAGTATGAAAATGCAGATAAATATTATTAATATATACTAAAATATATAAGGAATGTAATCAGAATATTACAAGAAAACTTAAAATAATTAAAATCAATGATTTCAAAGGGAAGGATATGCCCATCTAAATATTTTACTCATAACTTTTTCATACAAGAAAAAGTAGCGCATCTGTCACAATACAAACGTCAAATCATAAACACGACGTAACCAGGGTCGGATTTCGTAGTATAATTACCCTAACTGTACCATTATTTCATAGTTAGTGTAGTAGTATATAGTGTCTGGTTGCGCGGAAAACCATTCGTATTTTATTTTATTCGAAGGTAGGCTTGCCAAGCGTTTTGTCCTTTCCATGACCTATCGTCCCTCCGACACACCGGGGTGGTGGGGTGAGAGGGGAAAGAAGAAAGTTCTAGAATGTCACGTGATTCTCGCAACCAATGAGAAGCGCGCCCCACCGAAACGTATTGAGAGAAGAACCGAAGCAATATAAGTGCGCGCACGGCCCTCGTGCGCTCTCTTCCCTTTGCGCCGCTGGTTGGAATCACACCGCCTAGGACAGGCGTCCTAGAGGGCTCTTGCCCACGCGCACCGCTAGTTCAACCGCACCACGCCTGGGGCAGTCGCGCTCCAGGAGTAACCGCCTCACCTCGTGTGAGATATAGTCGCGCACCGCTCTCTTCCATCGTACCACCGAGCAGGACCGCATCCCTGGGACCCCAGGAGATCCGCCAGAAGTCGTACCGCAGCAGCAAAGCCTCCAAGCCGTATCGAAGTAACACCCCGGTAAGTGCGCTTCCTTATTTACGTCCCCTGCTTGAATATTTGTGTTTTATTAGTTCATCCGCCCCAATTTCATTTCTCCTAATGTGATCAAGCAGGGTTCCTTCATAGACCTTGGCAAGCAATAGGTTTTTTTTGGAAGAGCGAGTGCATTGTCAGGAGTGCGTGCCAAATCCGCCATCTTGTTTAGGCATCATCCGCGTATACAGTCCACATAGTGTAACATCTCGCGTAATAGGGTCAAGGCTCGACCGGGGAATAGTGACTCGGCAACCTTAAGGCCCGCCGCTCAACCATTTTCTGATCCTTCGGCCGGATTTGGACTGGTACTTTATAGCTTCACCAACCATTGCTAGATTTATTTCATATTAGATTAATTCCTTAGACAATGCACTCTAATTTAATATTGAATAGATTTAAATAGTGTTCGTTTAGTTTAAGTTTAAACTTTGGTTAGTTATTCGCAAATAGAATTATTCATTTAAATAGTGTTCGTTTAGTTTAAATTTAAACTTTGGTTAGTTATTCGCAAATAGAATTATTCATTTAAAATAGTTTAGTTGCGTACGGCTTATTCGGCCTACCCGACATTTTGTAAAAAACAGTTTGAGTTTAGCGACCGACACGCGTCACCTCGGCTCGTTGTAAAGGTGTTCAATTTAACGACGTAATACGGCACGATAAGACAATAGTGTTGTGAGATATAGTTGTATTACATTGCGTCCATCCTCCAGCGTTGTGCGATTAATTGTGATTAATCTAATATTAATTATAGTAATTTAAAATGGCAGTTAGTGGAAATGAAATTAAAATTAAAACTCTTTACGCCAAGAGGGACATACTCTTCTCACGTATACAGTGTATAAGTGATTACATAAAGAATATTAACGTAGAAGCAGTGCGGGAGACGTTTTTATGTGAAATCGAAACGGTGGAATCTTTGCGGAAGGATTATGAAAGGATATTAGACTAAATTAATAATTTGGAATTACAAATCGACCCTAAGTATACAGTAAACTACCAGCCGCTTCTAGCATTTGAAGACATGTTGTGTCGCGTGAAAAGAACGGCGAAGCTCTTGCAGTCCCCATCTCAAAGCGAAGCAAAGCCGGAAGCCCAGGTACGCCCACGTGACTCACTCAGGTTGTCCCCCATAGATATCCCGGTGTTCAATTGCGATATTAAAACATGGCCCTTCTTCTTTAGTAGTTTCCAAAAAAACATACATAATAATCCACCGTTATCGGACGCCGAAAAATTATACTATTTAATTAGTAAACTGAGTGGTAGGGCACAGTCAATTTGCTCGGGTTTCACACCAACAGCAAACAATTATTCATTAATATTTGAATCACTTAAGGATAAATATGAAGATAAGCGAATGTTAGCCTCTTCATATTTAGACCAAATATTCGATATTAAACCTATATCATCCGCGAACATCACCGGCTTAGAGCAGTTTTTAGATAAATTTGTAGAATCGGTGGCTGCACTTAAGAACTTGAAATTTAATGACCTTATGTGGTGTTTCTCCATATTGCACTAAAGAAACTAGACTCCGACACCGTGCGTGCGTTTGAAATGGAGCATCGTAGTTCTGAGTTGCCCTCATTTGATTTATTAGCATCCTTTGTGCGAGACCAAATTAAAGTGATACAGCGCTCCTCGAACGTTAAACAAGAAGTTAAGAAAGGTGTCGACCGCAGACAGACTCCATCATCTAAAACCGCAGGGTCTCTAACGTACGTAACCGCCGCGCCTGTATCGCCCCATAGCGCCTGTGTTCTATGTAAAAATAAACAACACGGTAATTTATACAATTGTGCGACCTTTCGTAAACATTCACCCAGCGAACGTTATAGAATAGTAAGGACAAACAACTTATGTTTGAATTGTCTAAGCGATAGACATTTAGTTGCTAAATGCAATTCTAGCTCCGTGTGTAACAAGTGCGCCAGCAGACATCACACGTTATTACATTTCGAAAACGGCAACATGCCCGCGTCAAGTAAATCGAATAAGGAAATCACACCTACTAAAGTCGACGATTCTAGCGGTCGACCTGGTTCGCTCTGTGCTCATTGTCGAATGTAGGAACACAGTTTCCTTCAACCGTGTTACTGGGTACAGCCCGTATCGTAGTTAGGGATTCGCGTGGAAACGAACAAAGTGTCCGTACATTGCTAGACAGCGGATCTCAAAGTAGCCTTATAACGCGGCAATGTTGTCAGCGTTTAGGTCTGCCAATAAATAGGACACCTTCATGTCCCGTAGTCAAAGGCATCGGAGGTACAAATAGAATTACCCAGGGATATATATTCTATAGGGATATAAATTTTAAATTTTATTCTCGGCTAGATCGTAATGTTTACTTTGATATAAATGCGTTAGTAGTAGATAAAGTCAGTAAACGTCTGCCAACCGTTTCGGTTGACACCTCGGCAATGATTGATTTTGAAAATTTGACGCTGGCAGACGATACCTACGCCGTCCCCGGAAACATAGACATGCTCATTGGAGCATCGCTTTTCCCTCATCTTTTGTTATACAATAAGGTCAGGAGCAACTCCTCGCATACCGCGCCTTACGCACTGGAAACCGTCTTGGGCTATGTCATCGTTGGCTCCGCCCCTATTATGGATAATATTTCGGCAACGTCTTATTGTTGTATGGCTGTCGAACCGCTCGAGTCGTTAGTCCGCAAATTTTGGGAGATGGAGGAGGTGAACGTTCTACCTATAGTTAGCCCAGATGATAGATTATGCGAGGAAATTTACGTCCGCACGACCGTTCGTGATCGCGACGGTCGATATAGTGTAGCGCTACCCTTTAAAGGAGATGTTTTATCTCTCGGCGATTCGCGTCAAATGGCGGAAAAACGTTTCTACAGTTTGGAGCGTAGGATGCTCGCTTCACCCCAATTAAAGGAAGCTTATGACGGCATCATTAACGAATATATAAGGGAAGGTTACATATCACTTGTGACTCCGAAATTAGATAACTACGAGGATACACCGTTGTATTTCATACCACATCACGGGATCATTAGGGAAGACAAACTTACGTCTAAGTTACGTGTAGTGCTCGACGCTAGTGCTAAAACTAGTAACACCTTTCTCTTCACGATATCCTCTACAGTGGGCAAAATTTACAGGGCAGTTTATTTAATATAATAGCAAATTTTCGTTTGTTTAGTATAGCACTATCCGCCGATATTCGCCAAATGTTTCTTTGCATAGGGGTCCGTGAATGCGACCGTCGATTCCAACGCATTTTATATCGTTTCAACCCAAAAGAACCTCTAATGGTGTTTGAATTTAACCGCGTTTTCTTTGGTTTAAAGTCGAGCCCACTTCATGCGTTAAGCACGGTGAGACAGCTCGCCTACGATGAAGGTCCCTCTTATCCTAAAGCTAAGAGGGCAGTTGAAAGTGGATTATATATGGATGATTTTGTGTACTCGGTCGATAGCGTGGAGGAGGCCACCCTAACCACCGCCGAGGTTATAAAGCTTATGAAATCGGGTCAATTCGATCTTGTCAATTGGACTAGTAATTCGCGTCCGGTTTTAGACACAATCCCACTATCACACCGTCTTTCGGCGATAAAGGAATTCGACGATTCTGATACGCACAAGGTGCTCGGTCTGTGTTGGTCACCAGAATCCGACGTGTTTAGCCTTAAGGTAAACCCGCCCGCAGAAACGTGCACAAAGCGCACAATGCTGTCATGCGTTGCTAGATTATAGGATGTCATGGGTTTCGTAGCCCCGGTGGTACTATACGCTTACGGAGATTGGGAGACTAATGTTAAGAGTCTGAAGAGTCATTTATACCGAGTAATAGGAGATCAAATTTTGTCCTTCGAAGAGTTAAGTACGGTGCTCGCTCAAACTGTCATGAATAGTCGCCCACTTTGTCGTACGTTGTCAAGCGACCCCTCAGAGCCGCTGGCTCTAACTCCAGCACATTTTTTGAATTTAACGCCTTTGAAGTATTTGCCCGCCGTAGATATGGACGAGAACAAACTTAGCATTTCCGCACGCCATAAATTATTAGACCGGTTGGTGCAATCGTTTTGGAAACGATGGAGGATGCAATACTTGCATACGTTGCAGTCTCGGCAAAAATGAAACACAGCAACTGAACCTTTAACTGTCGGAACTGTGGTTGTGTTCACCAAGGAAAATACGCCGCCTCTCCATTGGCCATTAGGGATTGTCGAAGAGGTTTTTTCCGGTTCCGACGGGGTAATTAGGGTAGCTCGCGTTAGGACCACGGTTGGGTCTTACATGCATCCGGTTGTCCGTTTGTGCCCCTTGCCCCTTCCATAGTTTAAATTAGCTTTCTAGATTAGAAATTGTAGTCGAAATTTAGGTTTAATCCTAGCGTTAGTTAGTTATTTTGTTAGTTTAATCTTAGCGTTAGTTGTTTTAGTTTAATCTTAGCGTTAGTTGTTTTAGTTAATTTTGAAGGGGACACTTCAAGCCGGGGGGAATGGTTGCGCGAAAAACCATTCGTATTTTATTTTATTCGAAGGTAGGCTTGCCCAGCGTTTTGTCCTTTCCATGACCTATCGTCCCTCCGACACACCGGGGTGGTGGGGTGAGAGGGGAAAGAAGAAAGTTCTAGAATGTCACGTGATTCTCTCAACCAATGAGAAGCGCGCCCCACCGAAACGTATTGAGAGAAAAACCGAAGCAATATAAGTGCGCGCACGGCCCTCGTGCGCTCTCTTCCCTTTGCGCCGCTGGTTGGAATCACACCACCTAGGACAGGCGTCCTAAAGGGCTCTTGCCCACGCGCACCGTTAGTTCAGCCGCACCACGCCTGGGGTAGTCGCGCTCCAGGAGTAACCGCCTCACCTCGTGTGAGATATAGTCGCGCACCGCTCTCTTCCATCCCACCACCGACCAGGACCGCATCCCTGGGGCCCCAGGAGATCCGCCAGAAGTCGCACCGCAGCAGCAAAGCGTCCAAGCCGCATCGAAGTAACACCCCGGTAAGTGCGCTTCCTTATTTACGTCTCCTGCTTGAATATTTGTGTTTTATTAGTTCATCCGCCCCAATTTCATTTCTCCTAATGTGATCAAGCAGGGTTCCTTCATAAACCTTGGCAAGCAATGGGTTTTTTTGGAAGAGCGAGTGCATTGTCAGGAGTGCGTGCCAAATCCGCCATCTTGTTTAGGCATCATCCGCGTATACAGTCCACATAGTGTAACATCTCACGTAATAGGGTCAAGGCTCGACCGGGGAATAGTGACTCGGCAACCTTAAGGCCCGCCGCTCAACCAGTATCGTAATAATACTAAGCGCAAATACCATCATTTTACCTAAAGATCGACTTATATTATTATTGGTTCCTTTTGCTTTATAATATTAACCCTACGATATCGAGAATTTCTGTATTGTACATGAGTACCGCGTTTTTTAAATATAATTAGAATTAGCTCCCTTTCTGGTCAATCGGTGCTCGATCGATTCATTTATGTTGCATCCTTGATACAACTATAATGAGGGGCTACCACAATAAAAACTCTATACTCCACAAGCAATCGGTTTGAAAACAGAATTTCAAAATATTTGATGAATCATATTTTCAGATTCAGTTAAGCAGATATGGTTCCTTTTATACTCTTTTCGTTTTACTCTTATTGAATATAAATTATATTAGGTACCAATATTCAAAATTAAACTTATTCTAAGTTTTTAGACAAAAAATAAAACTAAAACCGTCAAAAAAATCGTATAGTGATTTAGACGCGTGACGCCAAAATCCTTTTACATGGGAAAAAAGAAACATGAAATGTAAAATATGATATAATTTTTTTAAATAGTATAATTTTATTTTTCATGTACAATATTTTTGGGGGGTCTGAATCCAACCCTGGCCTAATATTGGTAACGTAACTAAACTAACTGTAAAATAAAACTTTAAAAATGCGTTCATATAATAATTTAATTGTAACAAAATTAATACAGGGTTATTAACCGATGATGCGATATCCCATGTTCCTTTTTAATCTTCGTATCGTAATTTTTGCATTCTTTTACCACGCAGCTTGACATATTTATGACAGATAAATCTGTACTGCACGCGCACTACTGTCGACCGATTCGCGTTTGCCCTAAACTATAATTTTAGGGCCAGCGTATTGTTCCGTTTTAGTTGTTCGGTCGGCCCGGTCCTTACGCTAGTAATATATAAGTCAATGATTAAAATAACCAAAAACGCGTAAAACCGTTATTGATGTTCAGTTGACAATCCACTAACCTTGCTCAAGATTAATGCTTCTATAGTGCGCGCAAGATAACTCTGCGCGCGACTGATGGCGTGCTTAATGTTGCCAGCTTAACTAATATTTTTTCCTTCGTTTAATCTTATTACTGGAATTGTATAATTATATCAAATTACATAAATTACCTAATTGATTACCAAATCTCAATTAAAAAAACTGTAATGTTCAGCCTAAACTTACAAAGACCTAATAATTTTTTAAACCCCATATTTATTGTTTAAGATCCGCGTAATAAATATATTTCTTGATTCTAACTTTCATAAGTTTGATACCTCACTACACAAGTTTAACTACGCCACTACAATTTTTTTTACACAATTACAGGTACCTATTATATGCGTGTATAAAAAGGACTAATACTAAGATTAATGACTACTGATATTTTGTCTATAATAAATTTTTCCAAAAAGGTATTTTGAAACAACTGAAATAGCATTATAATATTTATTATAAAGAACGAAATAAAAAGTCCAAGGAAACCTTGTAAATCTTTTATTGAATACCTATTATTATTTATAAATTTGGTGTAACAATGGTCCTGCAGTGGATCAACGCCTTCCATTCGCATATCTTCATCAGAATCCATGCTAGAGTCTTCATCAGATGACTCGGATGTGTCACCTGTAACATTAATTACAAATTCATCCATTTCCATATCCATCAGCCTATCTGATTGGAAATATTTATTTTCTATTTTTTCTACATGTTGGCATACGTTGAACCATTCTTCTGTCGTTACTGTTCTAAACGCCGCCTCAGTAATAGCAGCTATTTCGCTAGGAGCTTGAGTGATATTTTTCTCTGCAATGCTTCTCTTTACTATTGCCCAAATTTTTTCTATTGGATTTAAATCGCTGTGGTAAGGCGGCAAACGGAGAATGTCCATGTCCATGTTCATTTAACATTTTTTCTATTTCGTACTGTGGGTCTCCTTTGTATTTTTTAATTAATTCGTATAATTGCGCTTTTGTCCAACAGTCTTCAAATGTAATACCATTTCTCGTAAGCCATCCTTGGAGCTCTGCTTTTGTATTGCCAATTGTAGGCGCCTTGTTGATCTGTGTGCAGTGGTATGACGCATTATCCATCACTACAATGCAATTCGTTGGAAGATTCGGCACAATTTTTTCTTTCATCCACCGCATGAAGTTAGCTGAATTCATATCGTCATGATAGTCGTTCGATTTGGAGTTAGACCTAAACAGCAGCAGTCCGTTTTCAACAAACCCAGTTTTACCTCCACCATGGGCTATTATCCATCTTGCACCGACGCTATCAGAAGCAAGAATACCAGGCTGTTCCTTCGATTGCCAACATTTTTGAAGGTGGTATGAAGCATGTATATACGTTTCGTCAACATAAATTACCGGTCGATTTTCTTCCTGACGATTCTTGCGCAACCTCAGAATATATTTTGCTCTCCAAGCTGCAATATCACTGCGTTCTACCAATACTTTTCGTTTAGACTGGCACCTTTTGTATTTGTAGCCCATAAGTCTTTAAAATACTCCTCAACGATGTTCTGCCATATTTAAAACCAATATCAGTTTTCAATTTCAACCAAAGTTTATTTATGGTAGGAATCTCCTTCTTCACGACTTAAAATGATTGAATTAAATGCCTTATAGCGCACATATCGAAAACGTCTAAATCATAAATTTTTTTCCTTCGGTTCCTAGTTTTTCCCGGCGTCACAATTTTAGAAGATGAAGCTTCTGCTATATTACCCTCTTGACTTATCTGGGTGACGGTGCGTTCAGAAACACCTAAAACAAAATAAAAACAATGCATTATAAATACATGATATTAATGACACGAGGAAATTAAAAAGGAACAAATAGAGAAAATTGGGGAATTTTATTGTAATGGCATCCCTAAAAATTACCTGTTAAATATGCAACGCGGGCTCTAACTTTAAAAAATGGTACTGTAGTACTGTTATTGTCTCGTTCTTCTTTACAAAATGATTCACCTTCAAGATGATATCCCTGCCAGCACTTTTAATCACTTTCGGCATAATGATAACGATTAATTACTGCAAAAAAAGAATAAAAACAGGACACCTACCACTCTGTTTAGACACTTGCCATAAACAGTAAGATGGCGGCACACGATTAGTTTCAATTTTGGCCGCGCGCAGAGTTATCTTGCGCGCACTCTACCAGCTACTACGTCATGTCACCACCGTAAATGTTGAGTGACTTCTTGAGATTTTTTTGCGTTACGTAAAAAGGGTAGAAATTTATTTAAATCTATGGCAACATTAACAGTTATAAATAAGTTTTAAATGGGTGCGTTTGGCAGAAAAAAGCGCTAGCAAGCGGTAAGCGCTGTCAAATCGTAAGTAGCTATTTTCCTCCAGGACACGATGTTAGTTTTAACCGGGGAACCTAACCTAATTTAAATATATGTTTGTAAAGTATTCATATTAAAAACTTACCAATCATGAATTTTTAATAACATGTATACGTTTATTCACGTCATTATATTACTTACAACTAATATTGCACAAAACAACTTATAAACTCTACTTCAAAACAAACAAATTAAATAAGCAAAATGGCGGATTGTGTCAGCGCTACTGAAGTAGCAATCGTGTCCTGGCCGAAAACTATTTCAGCGCTTGTAAGCGCTTTCTAGCGCTTTTTTCTGCCAAACGCACCCAATGTGAAAACACCAATGGTTTTTTCTTCGTATTGTCATTCTTGTTTTGACAATGAAAAAAAAGATTGGTACTGAGAACGTCTATTTTGAATTTAAAATTACTTACTTACTTACTTACTTATCTTCACGCACAATCCCTAACGGGGTAGCCAGAGAGAACAGATCGCCAAGTGTCACGATCCTTACATACCTCTTTCGCTTCTTTCAGGTTCATTAACTTCTTCATACATGCACGTCTAGGTATCCGAGTACTCTTGACCCTCCCCTCTTCGAGCAATTTGCTCACATGGTCTTCGAAAGTTAGTCTCGGTCTACCTCGACACCTTTTAATATTTACTTTCGCTCTATATATTTTCTTCACCATTCGGTCTTCACTCATTCGTTCAACGTGCCCAAACCATTGGAGTACGCCCCTATCAATTTTTGTGATAAGGTCATCTTTCAATCCTGCCATATTGCGAATCTCTTCGTTTCGCTTTCGGTCGGCTATGGTAACGCCACACATTTTACGAAGAGATCGCATCTCCACTGCATTCAACTTGCTTTTATGCTTCTTCTGGCATACCCAGGTTTCGCTGCCATATAACAAAGTCGGTACCAAAACTGCGTTATGTATTGCAAGGCGTGCACTCTTCACCACGCCTTGCCTTTTTTACTAATGCATTCAGGGCACCATTGACTTTGTTTCCGGCAGCGACACGCCTATCCACATCTAAATCACATCTTCCATCCCGGCTGAAAGCACTCCCCAAGTATACAATTTCATTTACCTGTTCTAGACATTCCTGATTTACCCATATTTCACATTTCGTTCTCTCTTCGTCCTTTTCAAATACCAGAACCTTAGTTTTATTAGCATTCAAACGGAGACCTTTAATTTCACATTCCTCTTTCATACACGTGACTAATGCCGGCAGTTCTGCTTCTGATGGTGCAATAAGCACTGCATCATCAGCATACAGCAGACAATTAACTTTTATGTCACCCAATTTCACACCCAAACAGCTATTTTTCAGCTTCTGTAAACAGCTGTCGAGATACAGTATGAACAGCCAGGAAGACATGACACAACCCTGTTTTACGCCCGCTTGGACGCTAAACATGGGTGACAGGTCATGCCCTACCCGCACACAGGCTTTACAGTCATAGTAAAGTGACTGCACAGCCCTTAACAATCGACCATCCACACCATATCCCGACAACAGTTCCCACATTTTCTTCCTTATAACCTTATCAAATGCTTTCTCCAGATCCACAAAAGCACAGAAAATCCTCTGGTTAACACTCAGAAGCTTCTCCGTGATCATGCGGAGAGAAAACATTTGATCCGTGCATCCTCTTCCAGGTCTAAATCCGCATTGTGCCTCCCATAAGAATCTTTCCGATTTCTCTTGCATCCTACGTGTCAAAACCTTCGAGTAAACTTTACTTGCTAAACTGGTCAAGCTGATCGCCCGATAGCACCCGCAGTCAAAATGTGAACCTTTACCTTTATATAAAGGCACAATGACCGCGGATCGCCAATCATCCGGGACATCTCCCGTCCGCCAGCACAAATTGCACAGCAGATGGAAGCTGTCCCAGACGCGAGGCCCACCGTACTTGACCATTTCAGCAGTAACTCTGTCTAGTCCCGCAGCCTTACCACATTTCAAACTTCGAATCGCACGTTCAATCTCTTTCATGCTGATGACCTCAGTGTCATCGAGGTCCGTGTCTGGCGTGCCAGTCACGGCGTCACCCCGGATCCTTCACTAAGATCATGACACGCATACATTTCTCTATAAAATTCACTCCATCGCTGCATGACGTCCGATTTTTCTGAGAGGACGTCATTGGTTCTCGAAAGCACTTTGTTCATTCTTAAGGCTGTCGCACCACTCCGGGACCTTCCAACCTCTTTCCAGAAGAGTTTGGAGTTTTCCCTAAAGTTGTGCGACAACCTCTCGTCCGCTTCTATTCTACACCTTTCACGTACTTCCTCAATCAATGTTTTCGCATGAACTTTCTGCAGCTTATATCTTTCTTTCATCTTCTCTCTCATATGCTCATCGTTACTAGAGGCCAAGTAGTCTAACCATGCTTTTTTCTTCTTTTTTTACAGCTTCTCTCACTTCATCATTCCACCATGCATCTCTTCTTTTACTACTACCTCTTTTTGTCGTACCACATACTTCTTCCGCTGCACTTACCATTCCATCCCTAAGGTTCTGCCATGTTCTCTCCACACATTCTTTCCTGCCATCGATGGTGTCAAGCTTTTCGGCTACCCTCGTGTGATATTTGTCCCTAGTATCCGCTTCCTGAAGCTTCCAGCTTCGGATGCGACAGACCGACTGTGGTTCTGTTACTGCCGTCCGGTAGCGCCAACCCGCGAACAAACCCCTAAATCTAGTAATTACTAGATAATGATCCGTTCCCAGGTCAGCACCCCTGAACACTCGTGTATCCATCACCTGTTTTCGCAGTCGGTCATCCACCAGGAACAAATCAATCATACTTCTCTCATTCTTTCTTTCTCTAGTGTACATATGGATTTTCCTGTGATTAAACATAGTGTTTGTCACAAGAAGACCCTTTTCCTTGCATACAGCCAGTATAAGCTTGCCAGCATCATTAACCCTTTTATCGCCAAACTTTCCAAGCACCGACTCGTATCCTGGTCGAGCGATACCTACCCATCCATTCAAATCACCACATACAACAGTTCTTTCGTTTCCCTTAACCAAATCTAGAACTTCTCTTACATTCTGGACGACGAAGCTACCGGCGCGTAAACAGCCAAAAGGAATAACTTCGTCAGTCCCATTTTGAAGCGAACCCAGAGAAGTCTTGAGTTCACAACCTTGTATTCAGTCATAAAATCGACCAACCGGGACGACAACAGCACTCCCACTCCCCTGGCAGGCGTTCTCGCTTTCCGAGACTCCGGACCATATAGCTAACGTCCCGCCAGGGAGCTCTTCAGTACCACTGCCTTTCCATTTGGTCTCCGACATACACACGACATCTAATTCTCTTTCTTTCATTATTTCGATCAACTCATTCGTCTTATCTCTCATGCCCCCCCTAACATTCCACGTGCCAACTCTGCACTCCGTCCTCCACCTTCCGCCGTGTCGGGCTGTGCGTGACGGGTGGCGGTCCCCATCGCCGCTTCGCGCGCTGCATTCCACACCAACGGGGACGAGCTGGTGTGCGTCGCCTTGGGGGGGACGCCCTAACCCTCGTTTGCATGGGTGCGCAGCTGTGTAGAATTGCAGCCCTGAAAATGGCTGGCAGGGGTCGCGACGAGCACGCTTCTACAATGACCCCCTGAATTTAAAATAACTTGAGTTTTAGCGAATGTTCATTATATATTAGTGAATTAGGAGATAAAAGTAGTTTTTTAAGCTATTGCATAGCTTCTATCGCGGGCCTTGAGCGCGGGGACCGAATCCAAAAATTCCGTAACGAAAAAAACCTCACGCTCCCCACTCCGACGGGCACGGAGGTGTGGCGTTGAAAGCCGTGCATCATCTAACGTCGTTTCAGTTCGGCAACTTCCATTCGGCAGACTTCGGCACGGTGTTTGTGTGCGTGCGACTAGACGTATGCGTGTACACTAGCTGCTAACTCGATGATAAAAATTCCTGAATAACCTACATGTATTGTAAGATATTAAAAATATTTTAAACGATATTAACTTCTCATTTATTCAATAAGAGAAAAAAAATTGTTTTCTTATCGATCACCACGCTCAAAAAGTGTAACTTGATCTAATATCAAAGACTTAACTGCATAAATAAAATAATAATTATAATTGCATAAGTTGCTAAAAAATGCTATGCAATAGCTTTACCGCGGCAGTCACCGAGTGCCACACGTATTTTTTTTCTTTCTTTTCCATTGTTTCATCGTGTATTTGAAAAATAAAGTCACATGCACGCATACGGTCCGTTCGTTGGCATAGCAGTAGTATAGTACAGTTTTATGCATGATGCATAAGGAATAAATCACTCCAAAATGTATGCATGTCTAGTATTTTTTAATCTTTTTTACACTCATAAAGTTAAATTTACTATTCGTAATGTATTTAATTACAAAGATTTAAATAGTTAGATGCGCCTTCACCTTGAAAAACTGTTGCATTATTTTTGAATGTGTGCGTTTGTAAGACGCTGACACGCGCACACTAATGCAGTAGTGTCATCTCTTATTATCTTACAGAAATTGTGTATACTACTTTCTCTGTCGCACAAATGAGCACTGATTGCGATTGAGTGAGCTCACTCATTTGAAAATAGACCCATTTCTGAGTGGACATACTATGGTAAGACAGGTTAGTAAAATAGGGATGCCAGCTTCATGCAAAATGCCTTTAGTATGGGTAATAATAAGAAATTACTAACATTACGAATTAAAATAAAAAAGTACGTATCTCAGTTAATTTAATTTATTTTTTTATGATAATGTCTGTATTTGTATTTTATAAATATTTAATTTTATAAAATGATACAAATTTGGTGTCTATTTCAGGCATGTCGGAGAAAACCGTGAGTATAATATCTAAAGAAGGTGAAGCTGCTGCCTCTACATCTCAAAAACTCAAGTCTCCTGGAAAACACCATCAAAGACGTAAAACGTTGGATCTTGATGATTTCGATTTATGCGCAATAAGAAACAAAATCCATGAAATGTATACTGTAAGAAAAGTTGTTCCTACTTTAAATAAATTACTTGTAGAATTAAAGAATGACATACACTTTGGTGGAGGTCGAACGACTTTGTGGAAAATTTTAAAACAAATTGGATTTCAGTACAAAAAGTGTGGTTCGAACCGGAAAAATTTTATGGAAAGGTACGACATAGTTGCATGGAGATGCAAGTATATCGTTACTATGAGGCAAAATCGAGCAGATGGTCGGCCAATAGTTTTCTTAGATGAAACATACATTAACGCATCGTATGCAGTGAAAAAATGTTGGCAAAAAGATGACGAGAACGGAGTACTAATAAGTGATTCTGTTGGAATGCGGTGGATAATTATTAATGCAGGTGGAGAAATAGGGTTTATTCCTAATGCTCAATTGATTTTTAAATCACAGAGTAAATCAGGGGACTACCATGACGGCATGAACAGAACCAATTTTATAAAATGGCTTTCAGATAAACTTATACCCAATTTGCCTCCGAACTCCTTAGTCGTGGTGGATAACGCTCCCTATCATACCGTACAAGTAAATAAAGCACCTACTATGAATTCCTCAAAACTTCAAATGCAAAATTGGATAACAAATAAGGGATTGTCTTATATACCAACAATGCTGAAAGCAGAACTTTATGAAATTATAAAAGAGCACAAAGAAGCGCCGATTTATGAGGCTGACCAATTATTGCTTTCTCATGGCCATAAAGTGGTTAGGTTGCCCCCTTACCACTGTGTAAATGGATTGAGTATTGGAGGAGTAGCCAGATAATGTCGGCAAGAAGCTGGGAATAGTGAAGGAAGAGCTTTTCATTATACCCCTCAGGATTGGAAAAGCAGTGTGAACACGTAAAAAATTTAGAAGACAAGTTTTATGTACTTGATGGCTGTATGGATGATATTACTGAATTCATAATTGAATTAGGAAATGACAGCAGCACAGATTCGGATACGGCAGATGATGATGAAGACGTTTATGAAAGTAACAGTGATACGAGTATGTCTGGAATTGTTCCTTTCGACCATAATTATTGTCGGAAAAAATAAATCAATAAATAATTTAAAAATTAAATTGTGTTATCATTCACAACCTTACTAGTCTTATAACTAACTGTATATTTATTTAAATAAGCAAGGTAAACATATTAATCAGGGGTTTTCAAGTTTAGATAATTTTGCCAGCAACCACCAAGTGGGGTAAATGCTCCATATATTGTTGGCAGCACCGTAGACAATGCTGCCATTTCCCAAGGCAGGGGACATCTTACGATGAACGGGCTATACTAAATTGTATAGTCATTACCATAGAGTAGAGTAATATATACAGAAAGTCATTACTCATCTGTCAAAATGGGCGACTGCAGCGCCAAAAGGCGTAGTTGGTAAACTTGACTAAAAGCTAATAAGTCACTTTCGTATCTGTAGCTTGCTACATATACATATTTATTTATCTATGTAATTTACTAATAGGTAGTAAGTGGACTATGGATTAATTAAATATGAATGAATCCAATTCACGCTAATTTAATTTGTGCAATCAGTTTTCCAACCGTTATATACCACTAGTGACTAGTTTCTCTTCGTTCAGGGCCTTGTTTGTTTTCAAAAATGACGATCGAAGGTAACAAGGACGAAGCAGACAAATGTATTGAAATCGCCCAAAATGCTTTTTCTGCTGGTAACGTGGAAAAGGCCGAACGGTTTTTGTTGAAAGCCGAACGCTTATATCCTACGCCGCGAGCTAAGGAGCTTCTTAACCGCGTAAGAGCCGCGGGTCCGTCGAGTGCTGCACCAAAACGAACTCCACCAAGTTCGCCTAGTGCTGAGGATATCAGGCGAAGAAAAGCAGCATCACATCAGCCGCCTCAAAGAGAATACACTCAGGAACAATTAGCCGCTGTCCGAAGAATCAATACTAAATGCAAGGACTATTATGAAATATTGGGTATGTATCTTTTCCTTATACTGTAACATGATTTAAAATCAAATATTTTTCTTTTATTTTAACGAATTGTGTAAATTAATTGTCCAAAAAGCACATTTGCTTAATTAAGATTGTCAGAGAACATAATGATAATTCAAATGTCAAGGACATATTATTGTCTTTACATTTTGAAAGAGTGCTGCAGAAGTGAACGAAGCTTTCATCACAATTTTATAGTACTACAAGAGGACCTGACAGATGTTATTTAGTCCAATCTGTAAGGTGGTGCAATAGGTGTTGCTCCTAATCCACTCTGAACATTTTATAGTGTAAATATCAAATTTGTTAATTACTTTATGATAGTTACTAGCACTATTATAAAATAATTAACAAATGTGTACTACTTTATTACTAATAGCGATAGTTCATAGCATAGTTGAAACCAAAATATATACCAATTAAAAGACAAGATGGTCTCAACTAAAAACTTTTGTGTCATGTTACAATTAATAATAAATCAATACAATGTATATAAGGGGTTGGGTTTACAATTCGGTCGCCTGAATTTGAAGATTCTGTCAATGTGGGGGAGTCAAAGGGGTTTATCTGAAGCACCCCCACTCAATTTTTTCTGCCGGAGCAGCGTCGAAGTATTTTTAATTATTTTTTAAAAATATTGGTAAATGACTAATTTAATTACGTTTTTGACATTTCATCTGTCAATGTCATATCGATATATAGTATTGAATCGATCTAGTGAATCGATATTTCACCCTAGAGAATCGAGATCGAATCTTTTTCTGTTTTATTAAGATTTGCAAAATTATTTACAATTGGTTGAATGTACCCCAACTCGTAAAGAATGACAGTTTTTAATTTAATTATTCAATGTTATCTGTACTTTATTGTATCTTTTGATATCGTAAATATAAACTTTTAACGCAAATAAAAAAAACGATTTTTGCGAAATCGATCTTTAAGATTTCGATTTTTTTGTGAATCGATTCATCTAATTTCGATTTGAATCGATTTAAAAATATGTAAAATTATCGCTATGCCGGCCATTTTGTTGACAGCTTTTCATCATGGTGTTGCTTCCGAGTTTCAGAATTTTGGTGAATAGTGAAATATTTGTGGCGGCGGAATACTGCTAAATATCGCAAAGATCTTTTCTTACAAATGGTGGCAGCCATAAATTATGTTTATAAATTAAAGTAGTTACGAAAGTTAATAATTTGGTGTTATATCGAGTGCAATAGCGAGCGAAGCGAGCCTGGGACGTGGAGCACCCCGACTCGGACAGGTTAGGTTAGAAGAGGATGACGGGGTCGAGTGACCGAGCGAAGCGAGCGAATAGACCCCTCATCCTCTTCGTGGTTATTTTTTTGTAAACCACTCAGAAGTAGGAGCCCCGCGAAGCGGGGCTCCGTCGACCGGACTTCCCTCGACTGCACCACGTTAAGTGGCGTGGGGCTTCCATCCTCCAACTCTCTCTACCCATAAATCAGGTTAAAATTGTCATAAAAATTACGAAACATAACCTCAAAATGAGATTTTTAAAAATAAATAAAAAAAAAACTAAGCACGTCCGGCAGAAAGCGGAAGTAGGGGGTGACTCTACAACTCCTCCCCCTCCCCCCACGCCACCCCTCACCCCCAAATTCAGGCGACCGAATTGTAAACCTTACCCCTGGTGGTAAGTGAGCTGGTTCTTTTCTGGCTTAAAGTATTCAGCAAGGAAACACAGACATCGGTTTCAGCACTATACCACAATATTAATTACCATATTATAAAAACAACTAAAACTCCATGAAGTAGGGCTGTATTATAATTTAAGTTTTTATTTTACAGAAACTTCATAATTTAATGCACTGTGTGACTTCCATGAAATACTTGACACGGGCAAAATCAATTGCTAGTTTTTTTATAGGATAAGTGTGACAATCAAGCTCACAGTCCACCTGATGGTAAGTGGTTGCTGTGGTCCATAGACATTGACATTTATCCTCGTTTGCAAATCAAAAATGCTGATTTGTTGTCAGTGCAAAGGGACTCGACCCTCGTCTGTACAAACGCCATATTCTAGTGTCTCAAAAAATATGCACATCTGTCAAATGCCATAATATGGCGTCGAGTGATAAAACTATTTGTAACTTATATATGATATATATAACATATATATCTGTTATGCATAATCTGATAGCTTATTTAATAACTTTTCCATTGATATATGATTTTAATATACTTATTTAGTATATATATTATATACTTAGTATACTTGTTATATACTTACTTAGTACTTCGGAAAGTGCTCGACAGATGCACCATATTGGCCAAAATGACCCCGACATTTGAGTGGATATTAACAGCTTCGCTGCCGGCCTGACTATGGGGGTGGTTTGAGAAAATCCAAATTGTTTTTTTTATAATATGCGTTCGGCACATACCTAAAGAATATTTCAATAAATGTTTGACTATTATTACCATGTTTAACTATGAAGAAAAATTAATATTCCCGCAAATATGCGGGCCCGGCACTGGGGTTGAAATTTTCTATTCTAGTGCCGGGCCCGCAATTTAGCGGAGTGGCTTATTTTATGTATAATCGTATATTTATGTCATTTGGACACGACATTAATGTCCTTTTTCTTAATTCTAATACTCTTGAGAACAATAACTAATTTTTCACATAGTAAGCTTACAAAAATACAGTAAAAATTAAACACAGTAAAAAAAAACAGTTGAACAAAAAAACTTCTTCTTCAGCTTCTAACACAAAATAAAAATTCTAAAAATATCCTAATGAGATTATAAACAGAGCTGTAATATAATCCACAGCTATGATGTCAAAATAAAATAAAGTCTAGATGGACAAATGGAATTCGTCAAAACACTCAAAGCACAGACCAGGTTTGTCAATGCAAGTTTCGCAATGCCACATAGAGTCTCTCCGTATTTTTTGAGATTTTGAGCACATGCGGCACATCTTGCGCTTGATGTTTCCTTTGGAATTTCTCTCAGTTATTTTACTGATTTTGTGTGGCACTTCTCTGCTCGTTTTCGCTCTGCTTGGGCCGGTTGGAACAGACACTGCAGTATTTTTTTCAGGTAAAAGCTCATTTATCACAGCTAAGCGATAATCGTAGAGTGTCATTTTAGGTTTTCCAGAATATTTGTTGTACATTTTATAAGAGTTTATAAATAGTAGTTGAAAGGTGTGGATGGCTAACTTGAGATACCAGCGAAGAGTTTTTCTTTCGCACGGATAAAATGCGAGCAGTTGGTCTTGTCGGTCAACTCCTGACATAAACTCATTATATTTGGCAATAGTTGCAGGTTTTTCATTAATTTGGCCACGCTTATTAGCAACTGGTATCCTTATATCGTCATATTCCGTGGTGACGTACATCACTGGGCGCTTATCTTTCCATTTTCCGATGTGCACACATTCTCGAAACCTTGAAATGTTATCGCCTTTTTTTAGCATTTTTTGAACCACATCCTTTGGATTTTCTTTCAAATCCTTTCTTAAAGTTCCACTACAGTAAGTCTTATTATGTAAAAGACGTTTAGCCAAGTGGAAACTATTATAATAGTTATCCATATATAATGAGTGTCCATTGTGAAGTTTCTCCTCCATCAATTGCATTACAACCTTTTCGGCGTGCCCTTTTCCAGCAACATCATGGTCTTGGCTCCCAGCATATACTCGAAACTTCAAAATGAGACCATCAGGTTCAGTCAACATGTATAGTTTGATACCATACTTATGGCGCTTGTTTTTTACATACTGCTTGAATCTCAGTCGCCCTCTCCACAGAACCATGCTCTCATCCAACGACAGCTCTTTGCCAGGATAATAGCATGTATTCATTTTTTGGTTGAAATAATCAACGACACTACGTATTTTGTACAGTGGGTCATCATTCACTATCTCTGTCTCTGAGCTGAAGTGAAGACATCTCATTATTAGGAAATATCTATTTCTACTCATCTGTTGACCAAAAATAGGTATTGAAAATAACCGGCTCTTTTTCCAGTAATCTTGTAGTCGGGGCAGCTGAAAAGAACCCATGTGGAAAAGTAAGCCAAGGAATATTTTCAGTTCAGGAACGTCCACGTCCTTCCAATTAGTTATTCTTGATGATTCCGAAACACCGAAAAGAAATAACTTTCTGGCTTGAGCATTAGTTTTTTCACAAATCATTGCAAGGAAATCATCTTCAAAGAAGAAATTGAAAAATGCGATTGGAGTTGGGTCAGGCGCGCCAAAGAACTCATTTTGTTTAGTGAAATCAATTTTTTTTAGCTCACATGTCGTTGTCCATGAAGAAGTAGCTCCTTCCTCAGGTAGTGCTAATCTTTCTGGTTGTTGTATTGCTTCTAATGACGGACTCCTTCGACGAGTACGTTGCGACGCTAATTGTAAATCCATAGCCGCCATTTGCATAATATTTTGCCGCTCGATTTCCTCTTCATCATCATCTGATGACATGTCCTCAAGCTGGAAGTCATCATCAGAGTCGTTGCCCAAAAGCTGCTCTTCAATATCACTATCAGTTATCTTATAAACTGGCTCCATTTTCTTTCGTTTCGGCCGCGAGGGACCCGGTTGATCACTCATAATTGAACGCTAATTTCTTCAAATTAAAATTAAATTTTTTAAAACCACAACTTACACAACAATTTTGCAACATTCAAGCGCAGTGCCAACCTATAAACGTGTTGTCAAGAGCTGTGCCGGATGCGTACTGAGGCATACAAACTGAGCGGTGCTACTCCGCTAATTTGCGGGGTCGGCACCCCGCGCTCAGCCCGCCCCCGCAAATATGCGGAGTTGGCACTGAAGTTGTTAAAGCAGCATTAAGCTACTATTTTATGCTGGTATTCTGAGAGAGTGTGGTCCTTCCCCAATCAGACTGACCCATTTGTGCTAAAACTATACTGTTAATATAGATGCAACATGGCTCTACCATATATATAGTTGCCAAACTAGGAAAATAGTTTTTAATTTTAGTCCTTTTTTATTATGGTATAGCTTAAGTGACTTTCGATAAGTATTCCTGTAATTCTTACAGAATAAAAATGAGCCCGAGGGACTTGCAAGTGCAGATTAAATATTATTAATTGCATTAAGTGCAGAAAAAGTATTGACGGTGCAGTGGCGCAGTGGCTTAGCAGTTGCTGCGTTGGGGGCCGCGGGTTAGCATCCCGCATGGAACAAGTATTTGTATGGCCTACAAATAATTGTTCTGGGTCTAAATGTTTGTCCTTGTGCAATTTATGTTTGTAAACTGCCTCCTTGATACAGGAGAAATCTTAGTGTAATGGTAAGGTTTTTAAAAAAAATTCTGAACATCAAGCCCTCAATTTATTAATGAATGTCCTTAAGATTCAGGTGACCAGTCTCATTAGAGACTAGCCATCTATGCAGGACAGGATTACTTTGCATAAATGTGCATGCACAGGTGCACTCTCTATTCTGATAGAATTCGAAGAGATAAGGCAATCAACCAAGGATTTACTGGACTGGGTGAAATACCATCTACTTCCGAACCATTTGACCAGTAGTTGTGCTCATGAATTCGAGAACATTGAGACAGTCACTCCTCAATTTAATTGTTAATTAATTAACATATTGATATGCTTCAGGTGTGACCAAGGAAGCCACCGACTCTGACATTAAGAAATCTTACAAGAAGCTAGCTCTACAACTGCATCCTGACAAGAATCATGCACCAGGAGCCGCTGAGGCTTTTAAGGTAATGGAACTTTGGTTAAGATGTGCTGCCATCATTGATTAACATGGGCCACTCGGATGGACAATGTGGATCGGTGGAGTGTAGTCATATGCAGCTGTTCCCCGCTGTCGAAGCTCAAATCAATGTGGTCCTTTGCATACAATATTTACCTATGAAACTGAATATTTTAAAGAATGTTTCCAATTTCTCCGCTCCTCTCATAAACTTTCCCTTCGTCCTTAGAAAACCTTTTCCTTCTAAGTCCCTTGCACTCATCTACTTATCATAGTAAATATTTTTGAGTTCTTGGAGTGAAGCTTTGGAATTCCTTACCATTAACTATAAAACATGCTCAAACAATAAAATCCTTTAACAACCAAGTTTCTCCCTTCTCCTTTTATCTCTTCCTGCCGTTTTATGATCACTAGTCTGTCAATTAAGTAAATTCCGGCATGTTTATTAACTTACTTTTATATTTTAGATTATAATATTATTTATAGTGCACTCTACCCATTAATTAACTTTTCACTTATTTTTATTTCCTATTTAGGTTGTCTGGAAGAAATTGCTGCATAGCAATAAGACCGCCTTTTGTTTTTCTCTTTGTTTTTTCTTGTTATGTTATTTGTTTTCTTAGTGTACAATAAAGGATATTGTATTGAATAGATGTCCTACAAAACTGCAGATTTGTACTGTTTTTTTTGCAAAAAGAGATCTGCTTCATCAAATTTACATAAGGTGGCATTACCTTTCATATATTATTAGTTATTTTTAATTAATTTACTATTATTAACTTCTTTTTAAACTTAAAATTTATAATAATAATGGTAGTGTTGGGTTTCTGTACCAGGAAAAATATTAAACTCATCCTTATGGAAAATAATTATGCAATTAAAAACATAACTTGTAAAAAAAAACCAAGTCTCGCAACTCAGTTCTTCTACCGTAAAAAGTTGTGAGATCCATGTAATACCAAGTCGGTTAATTTATTCAGTTCCTACTTAAGGGTCCTTCTGTTTTAAGTTATTACGTAATTAGCTAACCTAACATTTTATAGTGACCACATCAATGTTAAAAGTCTTTTATGTTTTAAATATATAGATTGACTTGGCCATCGCATGAAACCACAATGTATCTCACAAGTAATACGTATTGTATTAAATTAGATTGCTTAATGCGATTGCCAAGTCAATCTATATATTTAAAATATAAAAGACTTTTAAAATTGATATGGTCACTATAAAATGTTGTTAGGTTAGGTAATTACGTAATAACTTAAAACAGAAGGACCCTTAAGTGGGAACTGAATAAATTAACCGACTTGGTATTACATGCATCTCACAACTTTTTACGGTAGAAGAACTGAGTTGCGAGACTTGGTTTTTTTTTACAAGTTATGTTTTTAATTGCATCTCATTTCTTTTTGTATATAAGATAGCTTAATTTTTTACCTTTCCAGTACCTTCTACTTCTTGAGTACCAACAACGTACCTATGTACACCTGTAATACATATACAAGGACACTAGTTCATTCACTGCAAATGTAACTTTGTAATTCTATATATTTATATGGGATTACAAAGTTATTTATGCATTTAGTGTATCTAGAAAACTGGACAGAAATTAACAAATGTTTTAGTTTTTCCTTGATTTATACTCTAAACACTAATTGCATTCTAAATTTGAAGCTTCTATGTCTGCTAGAAGTGCCTTAGAGTTTTGATGATCCGTCAGTCAGTGAGTGACAAAATTAAGAAAGTTTAACTGGTTACAATTCTCAAACTACTGGTTCAAATTGAATGAAATTTGAAATATACCATATCTATACAATGTTTACTTGGTTACTGAAAATTCAGGCTTCTAGTTTTATTGACCACGAAGTTATAGGGGGTCGAAAATGACCTGAACTGCTTCGAGAAAAGATGGTACGGCCGTGCCGCTTTTTTGCTCGACTTGGCGGGGGCACTGCCGTGCCCCCAGATATTAATATATGAACTACGAAAATTAAATTTAAAACAAAGTAGAAACAGACTATGAAGAACTAACTTTCAATAAAGTCATCATGTTGAATTTAACTATAGTCCATTCGCGTTTAGAAGTGAGATCGCTGTCCACTGGCCTAGCTATGCACCCATCCAATCAGGTAAGGCAAAAAATCTGAAAATCACGTCCAAAATATCAGATTTTGTGTTACACACTTTGTGTTACTTATATTTTAAAAATGAATACCTCACTTATTCATCCATACTAATATTATAAATGCGAAAGTGTGATTGTTTGTCCTTCTTTGACGTCGCAACAGAGCGTCGGCATGGCATGATTTTTTGTATGGGGATAGTTCGGTGGATGTAGAGTGACATAGGCTACTTTTTTTCCGCGGAAAAACATCTCATTCCCGTGGGAAAATCGAATATGTTGCACAAGTTTGTCCTTCTTTCACGTCGCAACAGAGCGTCGGCATGGCATGATTTTTTGTATGGGGATAGTTCGGTGGATGTAGAGTGACATAGGCTACTTTTTTCCGCGGAAAAATATCTCATTCCCGTGGGAAAATCGAATATGTTGCACAAGTTTGTCCTTCTTTCACGTCGCAACAGAGCGTCGGCATGGCATGATTTTTTGTATGGGGATAGTTCGGTGGCTGTAGAGTGACATAGACTATTTTTTTCAGCGGAAAAACATATCATTCCCGTGGGAAAATCGAATATGTTGCAAAATTAAATTCAGCTAGGTAGCGTCACCGTGATTCTACAAGACTGACGACGGTACGATGGACGAACACAGAAGGTCAGAATATCTGGATTATTATGTCTTTTTACCAAAATTAATATTAAAAATGTATGGATCTGTATTTTTCCACGCAGGACCGGGAAAACGTTTTCTTCAAACGTTTTGGTGCATTGTAATTCACAGAATAGGCGATAACCTCGCAGACGATATTAAGTAATCCGTTGATGCTCTGCCTACCCCGCAAGGGTTACAGGCGTGATTATAAGTATGGATCAGAAATGCTATCACCACCTGTCACGCTTTCACCCTTAACTTACCACAGTTAAGTAATACTGTGGTAGAAACAGTTCTTAGTAAGCCTTAGTAATATTTATTGAACGGAAATGAATACAGTTCTTATATGTGGTTATGAATGAATCGGTATTACAATAAGAAAAATTGTGCAAAATTATAAGAAAAATGTTTTTTGAGAGTTCTTATTAACTAACGTATACATAGTTTAAATTGATTCCGCTAGATGTCGTTACTAGGTTTTTAAAACGCGTTAACGAAATGTTTCCTGACATGTACTTAACTCCCGCCGTTGAGCCGCGCGTCAACTTATAGTGCATACGGTACCTATACGCTTAAATTGTTTCTATTTCGTAGTTTATTCGACTACCTGCTTTCGATTTCGGTTGTTTGTTATTTGCTTTGTGATTTGGTTAAGATTGAATGGATTTATATTGGCTTTCATTTTCGGATTTGTGTATTTTCTTGGATCGGTTTTGTTGATTTGGTTGGTATTCCTTTATACATATTTAGATTCTGGCTTTGATTTTGGATTTTGTTTATTTAGAATCGTGAATTGGTTTTGTTGTTTTGATTTCAAAAAATATTTAAAAGGAATATTTATTCCTTTTAGATATTTTGGATTTGCTTTTAAAAAAATATTTAAAAGGAAAATTAATTCCTTTTAGGTATTTTAACGTTTTTTTATAAGTAGGTTTTTTGTTACTTCATAATGCCTCGCAAACGTAAGTCCAGCCTTTCAAGAGTATCTTCTCAAAGACAAGCGAAAAGATTAGCTCCATCGCTAGAATTTTCAGAAGATGCTGAACTGAGAAGGCAAGAACAAGCAGAGCGTCAGGCTGCTTTTAGAGCATCTGAGACACGTTCTCAACGTCAGCAAAGGCGTCTTGAAAAGACAGTACGTCAGACTGCTTTAAGAGCTTCCGAAACACCTTCTCAAAGTCAGGAAAGACGTCTTGAACAGGCAGATCGTCAAGCTACTTTAAGAGCTACTGAAACACCTGCTCAAAGGCAGCAAAGGCGTTTTGAAAAGGCAGAGCGTCAAGCTACTTTAAGAGCTACTGAAACACCTAATCAAAGTCAGCGAAGGCGTCTTGAACAGGCAGAGCGTGAAGCTACACACTGCTCAAGTCAGAAAGGCGTCTTGAAAAGGCAGAGCGTCAAGTTACTTTAAGAGCTACTGAAACACCTAATCAAAGTCAGCGAAGGCGTCTTGAAAAGGCAGAGCGTCAAGCTACTGAAACATCTGCTCAAAGTCAGCAAAGGCGTCTTGAAAAGGCAGAGCGTAAAGTTACTTTAAGAGCTACTGAAACACCTAATCAAAGTCAGCGAAGGCGTCTTGAACAGGCAGAGCGTCAAGCTACTGAAACACCTGCTCAAAGTCAGCAAAGGCGTCTTGAAAAGGGGGTAAAGTTGAGCTTGATGCAGAGCGTCAAGCTACTGAAACACCTAATCAAAGTCAGCAAAGGCTATTCGAACAAGCGGAACGTCAGGCCGCCTTAAGACCCGCGGAAACACCTGATGAAACTCAACACAGACTCATTGAGCAAGCTGAACGTCAATCTACTATAAGGGCATCTGAAACACCAGAACAGACAGAGGCGCGAAGAGATGCAAATGCACAGGTCCAAGCTGAACGTCGACAAAATTTTCAAAGAAACAATTGGTCGATTTTTAATGACGCAGCATTCAATTATGATCCGTTGTTTGATTATAAAAATCACAGGTTAGTTGTTATCGGACTGATGCACAAGGCGTGTCGATTTTGCAGCGCTTTAAAATGGAAAGATGAGACCGCAGGCATGTGCTGTTCCAATGGCAAAGTGTCTCTTCCGTTACTTGGGGAACCAGAAGAACCTTTAAAAACTCTATTTTTATATGATGCTAATGAGTCACGGCGCTTTTTAAACAGGATCCGGAAATATAACTCATGCTTTCAAATGACGTCCTTCGGAGTTGACCGGGAAATAATGATGCCGGGATTTTCGCCTACATTTACGGTGCAAGGGCAAATTTATCATAGAATAGGTTTACTTTTTCCAGCTGAAAACGAACAGCATAAATTTTTACAAGTATATTTTATGGGTGACGAAGAAATTGAGGTAGACCGTCGTTGCCAATTTATCCAGGGAGTTGAGAGAGACACAGTGTTCAAAATTCAAAGATTCTTGCATGAACGTGCAACATTTAAATGCTGTAGAAAACCTACCTGAAGAGGATTATAAAGTCGTCATTCACGCAGATCGGACCCCTCGAGGAGAGCATGAAAGGGGCTACAATGCACCTTTGATAAACGAAATAGCAGCCGTAATTAGTGGTAATCAATTTTCTTCACGAGACATTGTCTTGCGAGCACGTGATGATAAGTTGCAACGGGTAGCCGATACACACAAGTTTTTATGACGCTCTTCAATACCCATTGATTTATTGCAAAGGACAAGAGGGTTATCATTTTCAAATTCCACTCATTAACCCGGTCACAAAGGAGCCTAATTAGGCGTCCCAGTCATGCTAATGCGAAATTTAGATGCTCCTCGGTTATGTAACGGGACAAGGCTGCGTGTGACACATCTTGGACGGAACATAATCGGTGCTACAATTTTGACAGGCGTAGGAAAATGTGAAAATGTTATTATACCACGGATCCCTATAATTCCCACAGATCTTCCTTTTCAATTCAAAAGGTTGCAGTTCCCTATTAAGCTCAGTTTTGCAATGACAATAAAGCGCAAGGGCAAACGTTACAGGTAGCGGGGGTCAACTTTTAATCAGAATTCCCACAGATCTTCCCTTTCAACTCAAAATTTCCTATTTAGCTCAGTTTCTTTTCAATTCCAAATGCTGCATCTCTGACGGACCTATTAAGCTCAGTTTCCTTTCAACTGAAAAGGCTGCATCTCTGACGGATCTTTTATTTGGCTCAGTTTCCTTTCAATTCAGAAAACTGCGTCTCTGACGAATCAATTTAGCTCAGTTTCTTTTCAAAAGTCTGCATCCCTGACGGATAATTATGCTCAGTTTCCTTTAATTAAAAAAATATCCCATTTCCATTTGGAATAAACAGGCTATTTTCATACTTTCCTATACGCTGCGTTTCAGAACATTTAAATAGGCTGACGAATCAATTTTGCTCAGTTTCTTTTTAATGGCTGCGTCTCTGACAAATCTATAAAACTCAGTTTTCTTTTAATTCAAAAAGCAATGGATAGTTCATTTTCCAGTGACCATGCGGGCGAAGCCGCGGGTAACAGCTAGTAAAGAATAAAATTGGATTGAAAATTCATAGTGGAAGAAAATAAATTACATATTTATAATGTTTTTTAATTAAGTTCTTTAAAATGTGTGATTTAAGTATTTCTGTGGAGAGCACAGTACTAAAAATAGCAAATGCATGTGCTGTGTTTTCGAACACAGCACATGCATTTGCTAGTTTATAAAATTATTAGAGAACAAAAGGAAAATAATATTATAATCACCAGAGAAAAAAACGAGTTCACAATTGATAAATTAGATAAAGTGAACTTAAAATATATTAACTAGCTGTGCATGTAACTTGGTATGCATCGTTTTTAATAATTTATTATTATGCTACTCTATTTAAATCGAATTGATCACAACTACATGAGTTTTAATTTTTTGCGTGAAACCCTAATTCTTTTTCTAAAAAAATATTGTTACTCCTTATTACGTCAGCCATCTGCCGGTGAATGTCCTATCGAAATAGGTCCAGCCATTTCGGAAATTACCCGGAACACACACACAGACAGACAATTTTTTTTAAATTGTTTTTCTTAGAAGTGCTGTATATACATTGATATGCATTTAGTAAAAAGCTATTATTATGTTAATTTGACATTACAAACACACACTTCAGTTTTATTTATTTGTATGTTGTTGTCATTTTAATTTGATATATTAAGTTGATTTTAATACATTAAACTGAATCTTTTCTAAAACAAATTTTTCGAACATTTTACTGCACTGTGAATACACCTTTACCTACTATCCTGCAGTTGCACTAATTTTTTTAATAGAATAAGGGTGACATACGAGCACACAGTCCACCTGATGGTAAGTGCATGCTGTGGCCTATAGACATCTACATCTAACCTCGATTAAGAATCAAAACGCAGATGCATTGTCACGCCTGAGGACTAAGATGAAATGCCTTGTTTTCATTAAAAAAGGGTCTCCGGATCTCTACACTCACCACACGAAACACAGCAGTATTAAGCTGCTATTTTACACTGGTATTCTATGAGAGTGTGGTCCTTCCCTGGTCGAGCCGACCTATTTATCCTCCAACCATAATATAGCTGCAGCGTGGCTGTACCACTATTTTGTTATTGAGAATGGACTATGATAACTGGGCAATTTATCTGAATCCTAGGGGATGACATACATCTGATTTTTTACTATTATATGATAAGAGATGGTGGTATCTAAAGCCTACTACATCTCACTATACTCACTGTCAGTAGACAGTGTGTATGTGTGTATTTTTTAGCTGTGTTATGTTTATTTTTCATTAGAATTTGTAATTGTATATTTTTCATTAGAGTTTAATTTATTTTACATTAAATTTACACATTGTTTTACACAGATTGTAGGATAGCAAACAAAATGTGATACAAAATATCATAATGCATAACATTTAAAAAAAACCCTTACACTATGATATCGTGGATTGTGGAGGTAGTTTACAAACATAATATTAAACAACTTTTTTTACGTATAATACATGTCCACTTATCTACAAGATAACTCACAAGCTTATTCACTCACACATAACATTCACAACAAAAAGGCAAATAACAAATATATAACCAGCCGAGCCAGCAATTTTGTGTTACCTGCCGTAAGAACAAACTATGGAAAAAATAACATAACGTTTGGGGGAGCACAGTTATACAATCAACTTCCAAAACATGTGAAAGAATCGACTTCGACAATCAATATTTTAAAAAGAAGATTATTTGAATATATTTATAATGATGAAACTATGCGTTAAATTTATACTTGGACCACCGCCTTATAGTTGATAGGAACACAATGAACTCGCTTCTTGGTTAACAATCGACCGATGTAATTTTTTTTACTACCCACACGCACTAGAATTATGATATAAATGTTATTGTTCTCATGTAAGTGGCAATTGTCTTAATGAGAAATAAAGTTCTGTAAGCCGAAATTGCACAAGGACACATATACAGACTCGGAACAATTATTTGTAGGCCATACAAATACTTGTTCCGTGTGAGATTCGAACCCGCGGCTGAATCAGCGCCACAACTCATTGCTCAGCCACTGCATTAGTATAGTATAGTGCATGAAGGTTAGAGAACAGGAGACCGATCACCGTAGAAAATAGTGTCCAGAAATATCATAAAGGTTAGAGAACAGAAGAACGATCGCCGTAGAAAATAGTGTCCCAGAAATATGGACACCATAAGTGAGGCGCTGCGATCGCTAAGTGCAGTCAATAAAAGTCATTTTGAGTCTATTTTTCCGATCAGATGCTCAACCACTTGCACATCCACGCACAATAAAATATTTCTCCATTTTTTAATGTTTCTTTTTGTCAAAAATTACAAAATTAGGGAGCATGAAAATTTTCTCATTAAAAATGAAATGAAAATTTGTACGTTATTGAACTAACTTCATCTACTTGTACTCATAAACAGTTAAATTCGCAGTCACTACTCACCGACGTCAGCGCCGTTATACATTCTACAATTTTCAAGGACAGGCGGGCTATGCTTTAGTACATAGTGATCGTTCTCCTGTTCTCTAACCTTCATGGTATAGTGTATAGTGTTAATAATAATAGTGGCTGTTAGTATTGTATGGAGCCATCCTGACTGGATCAGAATTGATAATTATACAAAGAGTAGTAATGTAGTTTGAAACAAACAAACAAAATAGGAGATGGATAAAACTCTCGGATTTTAAAACTCTCACAGTACGTTTACACCAAAACCGATTTTGTCGGCCGATGGCGGACAGAACTACCCGGACGAGTAACTCGGACGTGTATGTGCTTACACTGCAACAGTGTACCACTTGTGGCTTTGTGCCGACATTGGACGTTGCCGGTATTCTTTTATATTTTTATATTTTCAATATCCACAGTCGTTTAGGTAGATAACAGCATTGACGGAAACAACAGAATAGCAAAATGATTAAATTAAACTATAAATATACACTCAATTTGCACTGTAGACGCCGGCAGTCGGGCGAGAAATCCCAACAAGTTCCGACTCGACGGTTGATCGGCCGTTTTCGTGCGTTATCGGACGATGACGATCGTGTTTGTGTACGCGCTCTCTTTGTTTTACAAGTGTTTGATTCGATCGTTCGAGTTCGGCTGTCATCGCCCGACCAAACTTCGGCCGATGACAGGTTAGGTGTATGCGAAGCGTAAATAATGAAAAACTGCAATTGCTCCTAGTCTGCCAAGCGTACCAATTACTGTAAATACCCCCCTATGCAGTATTCTATGATATGAAAATTACTTCACAAAATACTAGCAACTATGGCAAATATCCCCCAATGTGGCAATCAATTGTAGGAAAATTACATCATTGCAATCTTGTCAATCCCCAGGCTATCGGTAATGCAGCAGCAATCCTGACCGACCCTGAGAAGAGGAAACAGTATGACCTGCGTGGTGAGGAACCGGTGCACTCGGGTCACGCACACCACCAGACGTATTATGCTCGCGGGTTCGAATCCGACCTTACCGCTGAAGAGTTGTTCAACATGTTCTTCGGGGCGACTGGTGAGTGAATATACAGTGTCTCCTGTCATAGACTTGGATGCAAGCTACTTATATTTTCCTTTAGGTATACAGTGGTGACGTACCATAATCAACCATTTCATTTAACATACTGATGATCTCTTCTTCAAAGAGATTTAATGGTCCAAATAACCACGACATTCCTGCCCACACGTACACGCACAAAATACGCTCTTGAGCTCTACGAGTTGTGGAAAATAGCCTGGCGTAGAGTAAAGTAAAAATAACCTAGTAAGGAATGGCTATACTGCTATCTGTCACTTGTCTTAAATTTTTTTTGAAATTTACCCAAGTCAGATATTTAGATACTTACGAAATGAAAGGGGGTGATAGTTTTTCTAATACCGCACCCAAACTTGTTGTTGTAGCACAAATAGTTCGGCTCGACCGAGGAAGGTCCACGCTCTCACAGAATACCAGCGTAAAATAGCAGCTTAATGCTGCTGTGGTTTATACAGTGAATGTAGAGAACTGGAAACCCTTTTTGGTACCCTAGTAATGTTACATTCCCCCTTAGTCCTCAGGGGTGTAATCAAGATTAGATGTTGATGCTTATGGGCCTCAGTATCCACTTACCCTCAGGTGGACTTTGTGCTCGTTTGCCACTCTTATTTTATAAAAATAAAACTGCAGTTGCCCAACTGCATTTTTTCTAAGTAAACAACAATTATTTAACAAACACATATTATTTGAATATTTTTTGAAATATTCTAACTTAAATAAGTGATTAAGAACTATACATGTTGTAATGAAATATAATTACATTACTTTATAATTATTGGAATTTATGTAAAAGGTTGTTTTAAATCGTGTGAGTACGCTCGTACAAAGTTATTGCGAAATGATTAATGTGAAACATCAAAAGGTCCTTCTTACATTTGGTTTAGTATAATAACAAAGTTTCAGAACGTGCTGAATAACACTTACGAAGCAGAAAGGTAAATTTCTTGACGGGCCCACGGTGTACAGTCGGCGGTTACTTAGTGTCGGTTGTTGTAGCGTTCCCGGGCGGGGGGCCCACGGTGTACAGTCGGCGGTTACTTAATGTCGGTTGTTGTAGCGTTCCCGGGCGGGGGGCCCACGGTGTACGGTCGGCGGTTACTTAGTGTCGGATGTTGTAGCGTTCCCGGGCGGGGGGCCCACGGTGTACGGTCGGCGGTTACTTAGTGTCGGTTGTTGTAGCGTTCCCGGGCGGGGGGCCCACGGTGTACAGTCGGTGGTTACTTAGTGTCGGTTGTTGTAGCGTTCCCGGGCGGAGGGCCCACGGTGTACGGTCGGCGGTTACTTAATGTCGGTTGTTGTAGCGTTCCCGGGCGGAGGGCCCACGGTGTACGGTCGGCGGTTACTTAGTGTCGGTTGTTGTAGCGTTCCCGGGCGGGGGGCCCACGGTGTACAGTCGGTGGTTACTTAGTGTCGGCTGTTGTAGCGTTCCCGGGCGGGGGGCCCACGGTGTACGGTCGGCGGTTACTTAGTGTCGGATGTTGTAGCGTTCCCGGGCGGGGGGCCCACGGTGTACAGTCGGTGGTTACTTAGTGTCGGATGTTGTAGCGTTCCCGGGCGGGGGGCCCACGGTGTACAGTCGGCGGTTACTTAGTGTCGGTTGTTGTAGCGTTCCCGGGCGGAGGGCCCACGGTGTACGGTCGGCGGTTACTTAGTGTCGGATGTTGTAGCGTTCCCGGGCGGGGGGCCCACGGTGTACAGTCGGCGGTTACTTAGTGTCGGCTGTTGTAGCGTTCCCGGGCGGGGGGCCCACGGTGTACAGTCGGCGGTTACTTAGTGTCGGTTGTTGTAGCGTTCCCGGGCGGAAGGCCCACGGTGTACAGTCGGCGGTTACTTAGTGTCGGTTGTTGTAGCGTTCCCGGGCGGGGAGGCCCACGGTGTACAGTCGGCGGTTACTTAGTGTCGGTTGTTGTAGCGTTCCCGGGCGGGGGGCCCACGGTGTACAGTCGGCGGTTACTTAGTGTCGGTTGTTGTAGCGTTCCCGGGCGGGGGGGTCCACGGTGTACAGTCGGCGGTTACTTAGTGTCGGTTGTTGTAGCGTACCCGGGCGGGGGGCCCACGGTGTACAGTCGGCGGTTACTTAGTGTCGGTTGTTGTAGCGTTCCCGGGCGGGGGGCCCACGGTGTACGGTCGGCGGTTACTTAGTGTCGGTTGTTGTAGCGTTCCCGGGCGGGGCGCCCACGGTGTACAGTCGGCGGTTACTTAGTGTCGGTTGTTGTAGCGTTCCCGGGCGGAGGGCCCACGGTGTACAGTCGGCGGTTACTTAGTGTCGGTTGTTGTAGCGTTCCCGGGCGGGGGGCCCACGGTGTACAGTCGGCGGTTACTTAGTGTCGGTTGTTGTAGCGTTCCCGGGCGGGGGGCCCACGGTGTACAGTCGGCGGTTACTTAGTGTCGGTTGTTGTAGCGTTCCTGGGCGGGGGGGCCCACGGTGTACAGTCGGCGGTTACTAAGTGCCGGTTGTTGTAGCGTTCCCGGGCGGGGGGGTCCACAGTGTACAGTCGGCGGTTACTTAGTGTCGGTTGTTGTAGCGTTCCCGGGCGGGGGGCCCACGGTGTACAGTCGGCGGTTACTTAGTGTTGGTTGTTGTAGCGTTCCTGGGCGGGGGGCCCACGGTGTACAGTCGGTGGTTACTTAGTGTCGGCTGTTGTAGCGTTCCGGGGCGGGGGGCCCACGGTGTACAGTCGGCGGTTACTTAGTGCCGGTTGTTGTAGCGTTCCCGGGCGGGGGGCCCACGGTGTACAGTCGGCGACGACTAAGTGCCGGTTGTTGTAGCGTTCACGGGCGGGGGGCCCACGGTGTACAGTCGGCGACGACTAAGTGCCGGTTGTTGTAGCGTTCCCGGGCGGGGGGCCCACGGTGTACAGTCGGCGGCGCGCGCGTGAGCCGGAGCCGCGGGAGGCGGCGGGCGGGCTGGTGCAGCTGTTGCCGGTGCTGGTGCTGGTGCTGCTCTCCATGATGTCCGGCTTCTTCATCAGCGAGCCCGTCTTCAGCCTCACGCCCAGCGCCAAGTACCCGATACCCAGGGAGACCGTCAACTTGAAGGTGGGCATATTTTCTTTCTTTATAATCGACATATTACACACATTACAGATTAATTTTGCCGTGCCGTGTAGTGGCGGTTGAGAATATCCACTACCCCATATCTTCCCGTGGGTGTCGTAAGAGGCGACAGAGGGAGACAGGCAGGAGATGGGTAGCAGCATCTTCCTGATAACAACTGTGTTATAATAAAAAACTGCGGTTGCCAACCCGCTCGCCAAGCGTGGCAACTATGGCAAATATCCCCCCATGAATAATGACGCAAAATAACGCCCCTCAGTCCCCGGCGGCCCCGCTATTCCTGGATACGGTGGCGACCATGGTAACGGCGGGGCAGGGGGTGCTAAGAATCTCCGGTGGAGGTTCGGTTGCCACCTACGACGACTCGACCTGGCAACATATAACGCACGCACCCTGAGGACTGACGAGAAGATACTGAAGCTGTTAGAAGAGGTAGACAAGTTGCGCTGGCATATTATTGGATTATCCGGGGTCCGAAGAGAGGGGGGAGGATACGGCAATCCTCGAGTCCGGCAACATGTTCTACCACCAGGAGGGCGACCATCTGTCCCAAGGAGGTGTCGGATTTATCGTCCACAAGTCTCTCGTCAACAACGTTGTAAAGATTGGGAGTGTGTCGACGAGGGTCGCGTACCTGATACTCAGAATCACCAAACGGTATTCGCTGAAGGTCATACAGGTTTACGCACCAACCTCGGCACATCCCGATGAGGAGGTGGAGGAAATGTATGAGGATATTTCCAGAGCCATGCATTCCTCCAAAACCCACTACACGGTGTTGATGCGAGACTTCAACGCAAAACTGGGCACAAGAGAAAGCGGTGAGCTGAAGGTAGGGAAATTTGGAGTAGGGCAACGGAACCGAAGGGGCCAGCAGCTGGCCGACTTTATGGAGAAAGAGGGACTCTTTATGATGAACTCTTTCTTCCAGAAGCGGCCCCACAGGAAGTGGACCTGGTCGAGCCCCGACGGTTCGACAAAAAATGAAATTGACTTCATTATGACGACTAGACGCCAACTGTTCAGTGATGTCTCAGTAATCGCAAGGGTGAAAACTGGCAGCGATCACCGAATGGTTAGAGGCACACTGAACCTAAAAGTTAAGTTGGAGAGGTCTCGTCTAATGAAGTCAACGCTCCGTCCCCCCTCGTGCTCTAATCCAGAATCCCGAAACCTTTCAGCTCGAGTTACAAAACCGCTTTCAGTGCCTAGAGGATTGCAATGCAGTGGACGATATGAATGACAAGCTCGTGGAAACTGTCCATGCGGTCGGAGCTAAGTTCTGCAAGACCCGCCGCAGAAGAACACAAAACTCTCCGATCACACTCTTAATCTCATGGCTGTTAGACGGGAGATGAGGCAGCAATGCGTCAACAGATTTGACAGCATACAGGCAGCTGAACAGACAGATCTCCAAATGCATGCGGCGAGACTTACGCAACTTTAATACTGCTCGTATTAAAGAAGCGATCGAGCGGAACCAGGGCTCCAAAGTCTTTGCCAGAGATCTGTCTGCCAGAAGGAGCCAACTGTCAAGGCTGAAGACTGAGTGTGGCAACATCGTTTCGGGACACCTGAGATTCTGAGTGAGATTGAGAGGTTCTATGGGCAGCTGTACACATCATCGTTGGAGCCACACGCAAGTGTGAGTAACGATCCAAGAGCAAGTCTTATCCGACACTATTCCGATGATATCCCGGACGTCAGTCTGAGCGAGATTAGAATGGCTCTCCACCACCTTAAAAACGGCAAGGCCCCGGGCGAGGATGGAATTACAGCGGAGCTTCTGAAAGCGGGTGGAACACCGGTACTTGAAGTCCTTCAGAAGCTCTTCAATTCCGTCCTCCATGGTGGCATTACTCCGGAGGCGTGGAGCAGAAGCGCGGTGGTCTTGTTCTTTAAGAAAGGCGACAACGCTCTCTTGAAGAACTACAGACCGATTTCCCTTCTGAGCCGCGTCTACGTGCTGTTTTCGAGAGTCATTACGAATCGTCTCGCACGCAGATTCGATGACTTTCCAGCATCCCGAACAAGCCGGTTTCCGAAAAGGCTTCAGTACCATAGACCACATACATACCCTTCGGCAAATTGTACAGAAGTCCGAAGAGTACAATCTGCCACTTTGCCTGGCGTATGTGGACTATGAGAAAGCCTTTGATTCCGTCGAAATTTGGGCGGTGCTACAGTCTCTTCAGCGGTGCCTAGTTGACTGTCGGTATATTGAAGTGCTGAAGTGTTTGTACAGTAGGGCTACGATGGCTATCCGAGTACAGAGCCAGAGTACGAAACCTATCCAACTGCAGAGAGGTGTAAGACAGGGTGATGTTATATCCCCGAAACTCTTCACCGTTGCGTTGGAAGACGTTTTCAAGCTACTGGACTGGAAAGGATACGGTATTAACATCAATGGCGACACTCACCTTCAATTTGCCGACGATATAGTCCTTATGGCAGAATCGCTGGAGGACCTTAGCACTATGCTCAATGACCTCAATGGTGTCTCCCAACGGATAGGTCTTAAGATGAACATGGACAAAACAAAGATCATGTTTAATGTCCATGTCACACCTATGCCGGTAATTGTTGGGAGCACTATGCTCGAAGTTGTTGACGAGTACGTTTACCTGGGACAAATAGTCCGACTAGGTAAGTCCAACTTCGACCGAGAGGTCAATCGACGGATTCAACTCGGCTGGGCAGCGTTCGGGAAATTACGACACATCTTCTCGTCAGGTATACCTCAATCTCTGAAAACTAAAGTGTACAACCAGTGCGTGTTGCCAGTGATGACTTACGGATCTGAGACGTGGTCCTTCACCGCTGGCCGTATGAGGTCAAGGTCGCTCAGCGAGCTATGGAGAGGGCTATGCTCGGAGTTTCACTGCGTGATAGACTCAGAAATGAGGATATCCGCAATGAAACCAGAGTGACCGATGTAGCCCAACGGATTAGTAAGCTGAAGTGGCAATGGGCCGGCCATATAGCTCGAAGAACCGATAACCGATGTGGAAGAATGGTTCTCGAGTGGCAGCGTCGTACCGGTAGGCGTAGTGTAGGGCGACCCCCACTAGATGGAGTGACGACCTGGTAAGACATGCAGGAAGTCGATGAATGCAGGTGGCTCAGGACCGTGCTTTGTGGCTTTACTTGGGGGAGGCCTATGTTCAGCATTGGACTTGTGAAGGGCTGTAATGATGATGATAATGATGATTACAGATTAATTACTTAGGCCGATTTTAGAGCTCGACCGACCGTCGGTGCGTACGTCGGTCGCGCTTGCCTTTTGTATGAAAATTCACAAGTCGTTACAGTGCTCGACCGACCGTACATACGCGTATATAGCTACGTAGTGCGTACGAGGACCGTCGGTCGAGCGCGTCCGCTTGCGTACCGTCGGTCGACCGACGCGCTATGGAAACATATTGACGCGTTCAGTGCTACACCGACCGTGCGGATGCGTGTATCATCGTCAAGAAAATCGAACCTAAACTTTAATAATATTGTATGATTTTATAGGTATTAAGTAGTGTTAGTGATATAACTAATTTTTATCAAACATGACATATGTCGACACCGAACGCCTCGCGGATATTTTAGGTTGTCTTGTAATTCATCAAAACTTTTGATTGACATTCTAAAGTAATTTAAAAAAATCTTCTTCATCTTCGCGCATTAATGAATATAAAGTAGTAAATTCCCCCTTGAAGTGCTCTTTGGGCGACGATTGGGTGAACCTGATATCTACGTATTCTGTTCCTTATACATTTACGAACATAGTAACCAGCAATTAAACAATTTGTAAACACGGCTCGTGTGGGACTACCGGATTTCGGCTCAGGAGAGCTCTGCACGCTACAAACTGACGATCGGTTAAGCGTATCGTCGGGACCGATGGTACGCACCGACGGTCGGTGGAGCTCTAAAACCGGCCTTACGGCTTTCTTCGTCCGTAAATATTATTTTTACTTTTACCACTGTCAATATTTATTAATACTATCAATAAATATCGATACCAAGTTATGCAGTCTGCAGGTAGCCGTAATAACATAACGACCTGTTGATCCTAATTGACCTGACTAATCTTTTGATATGAGATTGCTCATAAATATGATATTTGCAATTGACTATAATTTTACAACAACATTTTAATCACAAATTATGCGGATAAAGAGTTGTAATGTTACAGAAGACTTTGACTCCAGTATATATGTTATTGCTGGTCAAATCAAGTTGTGATTCTTTAAGTCGACATACTTGTTTTGACCATCCTATAAAAGCCGCCTCATTTGGGTTTATATTCATTATAATTTTCATAGTTGTAATATTTAACCTATTTAAGGAAGTCAGTATTGCACTGAACTACTCGATTGACACGTGCACCTACAACTAGCACAATAAATGACGTCTGGTTTATTCAATTCTATCCGGAAAGTACTCTTACAATGCTCACGGAATTATATGAGTTAGTGGACTCTGTACGACGCCTCTACACGGCATTATAATTTCACTAATCAAGTTTTCAAACTGTCCACTCGTCATATAAATTTCATAAAAACCTGCGGTGGCCCACCGCTTGCCAAGCGTGCCAGCTATGGCCGATACTGAACGCAGGCCTCCCTCATAGGGGTAATCCTTATAGGTGGGTCTATGCTAGACGAGCCGAGCATGAGCGGAGCACAAATGCGTATAGTGTGAACCGACTTAGAAGCCTCTTTTTAGCTAACTGAGCGTTTGGTTCTGCCTATTGTCGGTATTTTGACGAACACAAGGGGATTTGCATCGCGTGCATCGATTTGCATGTTGTAGGCTCGTTGTACGTCCACAGTTGACACCGCGAGTAGAGCGGCTCAGCTCGTGCTCAGCTCGTGCTCAGCTCGTGCTCAGCTCGTGCTCGGCTCCTCTGGCGTAGACCCAGCTTATGAGAGAGGCCCATATTCAGTAGCGCTATTTAATAGACTGTAATGGTGATAGACCAATAACTGTATTGTATCCCGTGAGCATTAGCCGATACCGTAGCTAGCAAGTTTTACAATACTAATATTCCCTTTAACCATGCATTAAGCTTAAATGCTTAAATATAATGATTTCTTATATTTACGCGAACACTACACATTTAATTAAATAAAACTAGTTGATACGGGTTTTATCGCGTATGTTAATTTTTTTTATATTTCCGACGTTTCGAGCACTTTACCGCACCCATGGTCACGGGGACCTACACAGAGAAACCTATAGACTAATAGATTAGCGTGGCCTCGAGTGAGGAAGGACGATAACGTAGTTTTAGGTTATACAATAATCGTTATGACTTTTAAACATATTTAGATAAAATTTTTAATTGTTCTAAGAACTGAACTGAACAAGATTCACCAATCTTAAGCTCACAATACACTTTTTTTCTCACTTCAACCAACTTCAACCAACTCCTTAGATCGCTACGAACTGTCAAAGTTGTTTAGCAAAGTGTAGTTTGCCAAACAAAAAAACCGGCACGGAGAAAGGCACAAACAAACACACCGCTCTGTCTCATTTCCATGCAAGACGTATGCATAAATCTATCTTTTTCGTGTGTTAATGCGAAAGAAGGCGTCAATTTGTCTATAGGTTTTTCTGTCTACGCACGGGGAGGACTGAGATGTTCAACGTTCAGATGTCATAGTTAACCGCGGTTACCCACGGTTGTTAATTTTCATTCCGATCTACACGGTATGAACTTACAGTATCTTGAAGTCCTGCAGTTGTATGCTTGATGTTGAACATCTGGACGTTGAACACGTCAGTCACCATGGGTGCTGTAAAGTGCTAGAAACGTTGGAAATATTTAAAAAAAAAGTTAAGATACGCAATAAAGTCCGTAAAAACTAGTTTTCCCTTGTGGGTGCTGCTAACACAGCACACATACGTCGCCCGTGTCAATGTATATTATGTAATTCGCATGAAATACGATAACGACCGCCGCCAGCGGGACGGCAGTCTGTAAGTCGGTAAGCTAGAGTGCAGTAGGCAGTTCCTTTCTAAGTGTATCATGTGAACACGCGTCCCTGATGTAGAAAATAAATAAACTACAACATATGTGAACAATCACTTCATTTTCCTCCCTACACAAGCCCCTAAGATATACTAGCCACAAAAACGTTCACAAGAACCTTTATATGTTTACTTTAACTTAAGAAAACCTATTCGAATTGTATGAAAATAATCCGAACTGCGAACCTATTTAATCAATTTTTAAAACGATAAATCATATTGTTATCTAAATTCCAGATACCATACTATGTGAAAGACAACTTCCACACCGACTACCAAGGATCCTTAAGGCGACTCGAAATGTCCATAGAAGAGGAGTTTTTAGGTAATTATATTATTAACTTATTTTTACATAAGAAAGTGAAGTCGTAGTTATGCTAGTTATAAATATCTGCAACAAAACACACGCACGACCGAGATAGAACTGACTTGAAGCGAGAGTAGCCTAATGGCAGGGCGCGGACCGCGAACTCAAAAATGGTCGTGGGTTCGAATCCGTCATTCGACTACCGGCGTGAACCACTCGTAACGCAAGCAATTTAAGCTTGCCACGGTTAAGGGAAATATTAGTAATGTTTGTAGCATTGTTAATATTCCTTAAAAAAAAAAAGAACTACACTCTCACAGAATTAGACTGTTTTATACGTGGTAGAGCCACGCTGCAGCTATATTATGGTTGTAGCACGAATGGGTCGGCTCGACCGGGGCAGGACCACGCTCCTACAGAGTACCAGCGTAAAATAGCAGCTTAATGCTGCTGTGTTTCGTATGGTGAGTGTAGAGATCCGGAGACCCTTTTTACTGGAATTGAGGCATTCCGTCTTAGTCCTCACGGGTGAGAACATATCTGCATTTTGATTATTAACTGAGGATAGATGTAAATGTATATGGGCCCCAGCATCCACTTACCATCAGGTGGACTGTGGGCTCGTTTGTCACCCTGTCCTATAAATGTCCTGCCAGCCTGTGTCAGTTTCCTTTTCTCGCCTCTTACGACACCCACGGAATTATAATAAGGCAAGGGATTTTGGATGAACTATTTACCGTTACCTATAGATTGATTGCCTCATATATAATTATATACCATAGTTGCCAGGGTTGGCAACCATCTGCTGCCCATCTCCTGGTTTTTTCCCCTCTGTCGCCACTTACGACACCACTACCCCTATATCTTCCCGTGGATCAACTATTTATGTACAGGTTTTTGACACAGTTTTTATCGGGAGGTATGACTGCTCTTATATTTATAAGTTTTCTTTATAGGATAGGGTGACAAACGAGCACACACTGCACCTGATGGTAAGTGGTTGCTGTGGCCCATAGACATCTACATGTATACGCGATTACGAATCAAAATGCACATGCGTTGTCACCCGTGACGTCTAAGATGAAATGCTTCGTTACCAGTAAAATCGGTCTCCGGTTCTCTACGCTTACCATACTAAACACAGCAACATGAAGCTACTATTTGACGCTGGTATTCTGTGAGAGTGTGGTCCTTCCCCGGTCGAGCCGACCCATTAATGCTACAACTATACTACTAATATTTGTTCTCGGTAGGCATCACTCTTTTAACTATATCTACCGCATGCAAGCAGCGTCGCACGTACAGTCTAGTACAGAGAACCACTTTAATTACTGGCTGTGGGACATTCCATCTTAGTCCTCAAATTCACAATTGCAAGAAAGGTTCCCAAGTGGCCGGACTGGATGTCGATGATGCAGGAAGTTGATGGATGCAGATAGCCCAGGAGTGTTCTTAATGACATTACCTTTTTAATTTCTTGGTATAGGCTGTTATGTTCAGCTGTATAGTACGTGCCAAATCGATCGAGAAAAACTGACAATGACCTCAGATATGAGCCGAGTGTCAAAAGGCGTAACTTACAAAATCTCAATTTAGATGTGATAACAATATTTAAATATTGATATTTCACACTTCTTAGGTCAGCACACATATGTTTTGTTTTCTTAAATAATATTGTCTGTGGTTTCTATAAACATCGTAAAATCTTCGGTACATCGCGAAAAATGTGTTATATTTTATATTTCAATTTATGGTAAGTAACGCAGCAATTTATTTAATAACAGTTTCATATTTAAAAAAAATTATTTGAAGCAATATAATCACCATATTGCGCTTTTGCAAATTTACCCTTTTAAAATAAACAAAACGCGCGTGACGTCAGTTCGTTCTAAAAGAAACGTGACAATGGCAGCCAGAAATCCGTCACTTTTTTTGGGTCAGTCCGCATGCATCGAATAAAAATGAAGTTCTTATACAATATTGAAAATAAAGTTTTATCTTTTGAATAAGTACGTACTTATTCGGTGTCGTTATCACTCGAATCTTTATATGTGTTTTAAATTAATACTTTCTGTTGTTAAATGAACAAAGTACTTTATAACAATAGATGATTTTTCTTTTACAGCGATCTTTTGCATAACTTAAATAATAGTTAATATTAAAAAAATATAAAAAAATCATTATAAATAAAGAAAGTACTACATATAAAATGTGCCTATATATTGAAGGTTTGTAACCCCTGGTTAAACAACCGAGAGGTCATTGTCCGTTTTTCTCAATCGATTTGGCACGTACTATAGACTTGTGATGGACTGTAATAATGATGGTGATGATGATAAATCCATCAGTCATCTAAGGTAACATACCTGTAGCGTTCTTTGTTTGCAATTTATTTTAGGCGTCCATGAGTAATAGCCACTAAACATTTGATGGAGTGTAATATCGTTTGTCTGTGACTGTGTTACCAGTGAACCTACGTCACGCGTGTCAGCGGGAGCGCAACTATCGCGACAGCATGGCGTGGAAGGCTCGGAACTTTGGCGACTCCAAACAGTACGCCGACGCGCAGCGGCTGCGGACCCCCAGCTGCGAGAAGCTGCAGAATCTGCAGCGATAAGAGCTACAGTGTACGCGCTCAGAATGCAACACATCGTGTTTGAAATATTGCAAATGTATTCTGTAATTATTTATTATGTTAATGCGAACACTACCCATTTAAAGGAAACTAATTTTATCCGATTTTATCGCGTATAATTATTTCAAATTACAGCAACCATGGTCAAGTTGGGCGGGGAGGGGGCTGAGGTGTACAACGTCCCAACTCAGCCCCCCATGACCAAGACAAAATCCGTAAAAATAAGATTTTATTTGTATATATGTGTATATGTATCCTATGTTTAATATCCATTATAGCGTATCTGCGGACTTCGTTCCCCATTTAGTCGATGTCGTTACAAAATTGATCACATTTATTAATCGTTTGATATATTTATAACTGAAACACAGTTGTGGGTTCGAAAATACGACACGTGTTTAGCCTCGAAACGGGCCCACAACGGGTCATACAAACCGCGATAGGCGAATTAGGCAGTAGGAAATACTCAACATGCTGTTAATACGCGATTCGCCTCAAAGTGAGGCGTTAACGATAACAGGATATTCACATACGCAATAGGAAACTGTAGGCAAGAAAATATGACACGTGTTTCGCCTTAAAACGGGGCAACATTACGATCTCACAATTTTAACACATTATTTGTGTGGTAAAATTGCAGGATCACACTAAATAAGGCATCTGTTTTCAAAGTTATCCTAAACTTATAGAAAATAAAAATAAAAAAGTACTTTGTGAAATATAACATTTCCACTATACTGATGAATACTTAAGAATGAAATCAAACTTGTTTTAAAAACCTTCACGTTAATCACTGTATTCTTATTTATTGATATAGTTTAAACTAAAATTGCTGTTACTAAATTTTGAAAACCAGTATACATCGGTTTGAGAAGTGGTCGATAGAACTGTTCTTAATTCGTTAATAATAGCCATTACTTTATTATGAAAGTAAAGTAGTTTCAATTAAAATATGTTATATTGATATAATATTATTTTTCGACTACATCACGGCTTCTTAAACTCGAGACGGTGCAGATGAAACTGTTCAGGACTTCTCAGGACCCCTCTAAAAAGCAAATACCTATGTCCTAGGAAAACATTACTGTTGGCAACTTTAGTTCAAATGACTTTTCAAATGCACGCATTATTTTTAACTTCCACATTACATCACGACTAAATAAATATTATCTTTAGATCAAAATAATGTCACATTCACTGGTCACAGCCCGTAGAGAAAAGAGGAAGGCATTGTTAATCATATGACAAATTTCCTATAGCACGAACACAGTTTCAAGACCTTACAGTTGTGAACCGCTCTTGAAGTCAGACGATGCCGCCGCCCGAATAAGTATCCACGCGGCAAGTGTCTATGCTAGCGGTTGTCACGAAATTGGAAATAAAATTCTTGTTGTATTACAATACTCATTGTCATTTATTAACATTATGTACATACCTACTTATAAGTTAAAAACGTTTAATGAACAAAATTATTTTTTATTACTACAAGTAAAATCACGACTTGGACTATCCATCGACTTATAGTACCTTACTTGGCGGCAGCCTTTAATTCTCAACTGCGATGAGTACGTGAGGGGCTGTGCTCCGGACAAGTCAGAGATCCAAAGAGCCAAGAGGAGCATCAACAGAGATATGATAACCGGATGAGAGCTCAGCGAGAAGCATACATAGTACAAGTGTTGCACTGCCAAATATTTTCGTGACACTTTCTTTTTAAAGATTTCTTCAGTTTTCGATGGTTGAATTTAATTATGTAATGTATTCGCATTCGGATTAACAATTTTATCAACAAAAAATGAAGGAAACGTAAGCACGGTCGTAATTTGAATTCAATTTTACTTAGTAACTTATACAACTATAAAATTGCACTTAAAATTAGTTAAATAGGTACTATAAACCACGCTCGCGCCAACCGCATGCATTGTCTATCAGACAGTGAAGTGCGCTAGCACAAGGTCGGCCCGCCCCGCAGTGCAACCACCATTGCTCTGCACAAGTACATTCGTTTCCCAACTTTAAAGTCTTTACACTGTGCTACTAATGAAAACAACTTGTTTTTGATTTTTAATAACAAAAACTAATATTTGGAAAATCCAAAAGTGCACGCCTCATGAGCGTTTAACTTTTATGAAAAAAAAAAATTGTATTCCTGACTTAATATGCATTATTGTTGTGGTTTAAATTTAGCACTCTATTATTTTAACACGTAGTGTCACCTACAGGGGAAAGATGAATAATGCTTACAATAGTAAATCGATTGATTACAAAAAGCATAAAATCGATATAGGCTGTATGGTACATTGGTCCCTTGTCTACCAAGGGCTAAAATATGAAAGCGTTTTTACATTTTTAATAGCAATTAAACTTATAAAAATTGAAAATCATTTTATTAACAAACTATACGTACTAAGTTATTGATATGATATAGGAGACCAATTGATGTAATTCTGAAACTAATAAAAAATCCCGGTTTTATTACGTCATTTTTGTCGGGAGTTATCGTGACCACATACAAATTCAATATCCGGACATCCACATAATTTTTTTTCAAAGTAGCAATATAAAATCATTTTTTATAAAATATAAGATGGATTTATTAGAGTTTTCTTGATATACGGCTGCTCATATTATCGTATAAGTGCAATATGGTTATGATAGAAGCATTTTAAGAACACAAAATTGTTTGACCTTGACGTGTCGTGAGTAAAGCACTACCTATTAACGCTTTGCGTTATGAGTAGTGATCAGATAATCGGATGCATATTTACCTAAAGTGTAGGTGTTGGGTATTATGGAATGCACTTTACTTTTGTATCGAAAAAACCCCGGGATTACGGAATCGACAAATTTAGTTATTTTTAACTATAGAATTAAATTGGGTGTAGATATATTTACTTATTTTAAGGTGTTGGATAATACGGAAGGCACTTATGTATCGAAAAAATCCCGGGATTTTGGAATCGGCAAATTTACTGTTTTTATTATAGAATGCCAAATCGGGTGTAGGTATATTTACTTATTTTTTTTTATATATATATATATATATATATATATATATATATATATATATATATATATAACATCTTCCTCCTTTTTTTTTAAATTAACACCCAATGTTTTTTTTTTTCAACAAATACCACATGCTGTAGTCGACGTTTCCTCACCGTGGTACAGCCTATTTTCGGGTATTCTGTATCTTCTGGAATCCCTGGATTTATTTTTAGAAAAATATGGTCTAATAAGCCGCTTTCTTAATTTCCTAGCCAAAAATGAACTTTAGGTAAATATGCATCCGATTATCCGATCACTAGTTTGAGGCGTGCAATATCAATGCTGAAACTTTAATTACATTCTTCTGCCTACTTGGTGACCTTTATTTGCAATCACACAATTATTTTTAACTTTGAAATATATTATATAATTGAGTTTATTTTCACATTTTCTTATAGGTAATTAAATTCTTATAAAATAGCACGTAATAAATGCACCCTTTTCTCTGTGAATATAATATGGAATTAAATAAGACTGCGGGTTGAGATACACAGACCAAAAATTTATTTAAGTTTTTTTTTGGTGTTTATATTATGGTGATCATTATGTTTTCTTTAAAGACAAAAGGACTAAAGCTTCTGTTGTGATAGAATCTGAACTCTAATGATATAGAATCTGGCATTTAGACCAGAGTATATTGCGACACAGATTTACCTTCTCCGCGTTTGCAGTCATGTTTTATTTGTTTATTGCTAAATTTAAAATAGGTTGATGGGACTGCTGTTTTTTTTTTTTTAATTACAGCAATATGTTGTTATAGTTACGTCATAATATTAAATCGCAATAAATATATTATTTAGAACTAAAAATTGTTTGATTTACGGCATTCCTCAATGTTATTTACCTGTCTTTTTTATCAAATCAAATCAAATCTTTTTATTTTCAGACAACATAAGAGTTAGTAATTAATTCTAATAGTAAGGGGGTAGTAGTACTATATTATAATAATAATATAGTACTACTAACACTTTAAAGTAATCATAATATACTCTCTCAACCGACACTCATAGGGAAGGCAAAGTGTATGTACTGATGCGCGCCATAATTAATGTCACTAGCACCATCTAGTATAGAGTAGCAGCACTAGGAGAAGCTTTCTAGAACTTCACCACTGGCGCCATCTAGTATCGAGTAGCAGAACTAGGAGAGTTTTCTAGAAAATTCCTTACTAGAACTTTCTACACCTAGTCGGTCGGGACCGGTATGTACTGGAACATTCTAGATGTTTCAGTAGAAAAGGTCCTATACATAGGCTGCACTAAAAGTATCGGGAATGGAATATTTCCACTGTTCCTTTCATATTGTTGCGCGCCTAAGTTGACGTCTGGCACTAGCGCCATCTAGTGTCGGGTAATAAAGCGAGGAGAGCTTTTCAGAAAATGACATGACTAATCTTTCGACCAACTGCGCCATCTAGTATCGAACAGAAGAATTAAGCTTTCTGGAAGCCCCACACTCGAACTTTCTATGCCTGGTGGGTTGGCGCGCGTATTTACTTGAATATTCTGGACGTTTCGGTTAAAAATGTGTATTTAAAGGCGCTGCAAGACGCGGTCGGGGCAGTATTGAATTTGGCGAGACAAGCGAAGCTTCGGAGCGAAATAAAGTGAATCAGTGTGATTAATTATTAGTGTCTTTTAAAATTTAATTGGTGTTCGGTAATAAAAGTGTAAATTGTGGTAATTCAATCGGCAATTTTTATTGTCACGAACCTCAAGCTCGTAACAATATTAAAATCTTTTTAATTGAAAACTCCTTGGTTTTAAAAATCGAATACCATTTATTTATTTAAAAAAAAGATTTCAAGTCAAAGTGTTTAGTCGTTGAGAAAATGGAATTGACTCGAGAAAATTCAAGAGCGATGATTTATTATGACTTTCGAAGTGGTTTAACACAAAAACAGTGTGTTGACCGGATGATTTCTGCATTTGGTGATGAAGCCCCATCCAAAACCACAATTTATCGCTGGTTTGCTGAATTTCAACGTGGACGTGTTAATCTCAGTGATGATCCCCGTCAAGTTTGTCCAAAAACTGTCACCCAAGAAAACTTTGATGCTGTGCGTAAGCTGATTGAGGAAGATCGACATGTGACATGTCGCGGAATTCAGGCAACTTTAGACATTGGCATGAGTCAAATACAAATAATCTTGCATGAACAGTTTGGTGTAAAAAAGTTGTTTTCCCGATGGATACCGCATTCGCTTTGTGAAGAGCAAAAAGCGGCTCGCGTTACTTGGTGCGTCAGAACTCTCGAATGATTCCACGCAGGATCCTCAAATGCTGTATACAACATCGTATCAGGTGACGATATACGCGTACAAACCCGAAACAAAAAACCAGTCATGAGTTTGGGTGTTCGAAAATGAGTTAAAGCCAACAAAAATTGTTCGTTCACGGAGTGTTGCAAAAAAAAATGGTGGCCACGTTTGTCTCCAAAACCGGCCATGTTACGACTATTCCTCTTGAAGGACAAAGAACGGTTAATGGTAATGCTATGCGAGCGTTTTTAATTGTCACAAACTCCGAAAGAACTGCAACCGTATCATTCTCCATCACGACAGTGCTGAGTTAAGACACAGAAAAGGAGTTTTTTGAGCATGAAAAGCGTAGAATTAATATGAATCATTATGTCATAGAATTATTAGACCATCCATATTATTATACACCACACCATACCATATGGGAATTTCTATACTTTCCCTAAAATAAAGAATAAATTGCAGTTGTCAAGATTTTATACCGAGCGGAGAAGCTGTGGACGCCTACAAAACGAGCAATTTTGGAGACCCCAAAATATTTGGAGATAACAAAAAATCAAAAAAGAAAGCTCAGGGCCTAAGCTCTCGCCTATGACTGATGAATTTTATACGTAGTAGAGCCATGCTGCAGTTATATTAGTAGTATAGTTGTAGCACGAATGGGTCGGCTCGACCGGGGAAGGACCACGCTCTCACAGAATACCAGCGTGAAATAGCAGTTTAATGCTGCTGTGTTTCGTATGGTGAGTGTAGAGAACCGAACCTTTTTACTGGAAAAAGAGGCATTCCATCTTAGTCCCTACGCGTGACAACGCATCTGCATTTGATTTGCGTTCGAGGATAGATGTAGATTTAGAATATTAACAATGCTATAAACATTACTAATATTCCTCTTAACCACTCGTGGTAAGCTTAAATTGCTTGTGTTGCGAGTGGTTCACGCCGGTAGTCAAATGGCGGTTCGAACTCACGACCTTTTTGAGTTCGCTGTCCGCGCCCTGCCATTAGGCTACTGTCGCTTTGATGTCTATGGGCCGCAGCAACCGCTTATCATCAGGTGGACTGTGTGCTCGTTTTCACCCTATTCTATAAAAAAAACCGCAGCAACCCCAGCGTGGTCCCTGTCGATACCAATGAAATTGTTATTTACAGTTTTAAACCCTGATTATTTTATTGTGTCAATTCCCTTCATATTATTTATTTCAACACTTAAAACTATCTTTACAGGTTATCCTAATACGATAGAGTAACTATTCCGTAATATGCTATTATCTATAATATATGCAATTATATTATTAAATTCGGTGCGTAACAAATCATGTAGAATGCTAGCTTTGTGAAGTCACTAATGGGACAACAAAGCAAGTCTATTTCTCTTTCTTAATTACGTACCAGGGTAGAGAGTTAAAGACGTTGACGATATAAAGACATCAACAAAGCCATGCCACCACTGAAACACTGAAATACTGTACGTATAACCGCATCTATAGTGGGACGCTCCCGTCCCAAGCCAAACCGGGATGCCTGTTAAACAGAGTGTTAACTTATTGTCGAACAATTTCGTCCAGTAGACGAATAAGACGGAACACACAGGGAGAGTTTGCCCTGCCTTCGTCCTTCTAGAGGACCAACCTTGCCTTTTCTTAACGCCGTGAGGAACTTGACACTCAACACACAACTGGTAAACATCTATCTAAGCCTATTCCTCAGGGAGGCCAGACTCACCACTAGGGTTCGAATCGGGATTATCTCAGGTTTCGGACTCTGAAGCGGCAAACTGGTCCAACTACTCCACAGTCATCCCTATTTCATAATTCCACTACCACGATAACAGCCGTTGGCCTGAGCTCAATAATTGGTCTCCATCAAGGGTGGACCAGGACTGGAATTTACCTTGCACTATCCTTCAGGGGGCTCCAAGGTATCCAAGGCTCCAAGTTGGCTGTGATGATTTTTTTGAAGCCGCTTGGTACAAACCAAACCAACCCGTAAAGTGTGGATACACAGATATTTAACCCGCTAAAATTGGTTAAAATTTCACTAACGGTAATCTACCGTATCTAATCCTAGCTGTACCTAGATACTTTAATATTATACTACTATATAATAGGTACTTTAATTTTGAAAATGTAAATAATGCTCTATCGAAACTAGTACATTGGTTTAACGCTAATAATTTGCTTTTATACAGCAACAAGACAAAATGTATTAAATTTACAATACCTACCTAATGTTAAACATTCAAATACCAATGAGCTCTTAAATGGCGAAGAGTTGAGTCTTGTGGAAACCATACTTCAATGGGACCCCATATATCTAAATTAGCAGACAGACTTAGTTCTGCAGCATATGCTGTAAGAAAGATTAGAAGTCTAACCAATGTTGAGACAGCTAGATTAGTTTATTTTAGTTACTTTCATAGCGTAATGTCTTATGGAATCTTCCTATGGGGTGATGCGACTGACATTGAAGTCATATTTGTTTTGTAAAAGAGAGCCGTACGGGGAATTTTTTGCCCTATTGTCTTATTTCTTACATCGTTTCTTAATGATGAGCTGAGCTGCTTCTATCTTGCACAATTGGTATTTTTCACCCACTTGAGTCCTATATCGTACTCTTATTAGTTTGTGCCTATATCAGTCTTTGGAACACTTTGTATATACTTAATATGAAATTAATACGCTTGCTTTCCCTTTTCGATATACAACATGTATTCTAAATGATGAAAAATATAATCCTCAATGTCAAATATAACATCACCCAATCGGTGCAGTTGTGCGACCCGCACTGTGCATTCCGTACGGAATATACGAATGTGTATTGTGACTCATACAAAATCTATGAAAGACTTGCGTTCGGAGCGGCTTTTTCCGTGCGTGATTCTGAACGCGCAGGCGGTCATATGGAATCTCGAATCGGAGATAATTTCATACGAAAAATTACAGTACGTGTGTGGCGAGTCGGACAAGTTCGGATTCCCGAATCGGAATTCCGAAGCGGAGAATTCGAAATTGTAACATATATGTGACCGGCCTTTTTTATGTATAGCGCACGGTATGAAAAATAGATAGGAACTAAATTCAAGTGTTAACATAAGATGAAGGCCACGGAGTATAGAGGTAAGGAGGACAATCTCCCATAGGAGAATAGTTGAAAATGTGTCCATCTGTAAGCAGTAAATAATACTTCAGAAACTCTCCACAACAGCGCTCGTAAAATACGTTGAGAGTGATTTTGAAAATAAAAATTTTGAAACAATAAAATAATTATTATAAAAATAATTATGGTGAAAGTCTGTGCAGTAAAAAAATTATAAAAAGTCCTTTGAAATTTACACTGTAGCTACAGTGGCGCCACCCTTATTTAGCGGTTTTCTACACTTCATAGTGAAGCCGTTATAGTTTGAAATGCCAATTAAGTTGATTGTAATAATAAAGCTTTCTTACATCTCTGACTTTATCAGAAAAGTTGATTTGTTGTACGAATATAAGGATGACGAAAAATATACTAAATCCTTATTTTAATCAAAATGGCATCGACAAACGTAGCCTATTGGTAGTAAAAAACAAAAACCGGACATATTCGTCGCGTAGGTTCATAGTCTACACCTCCGATTACAAAGAAAGGATATCATTTTACTTATTTTATTTAAGTAGAAAAGTAGCAGTATGGCTCTACCACGTATTACCATATATATACCAACATAGGAATACTTTTGTACGTAGTTTTGTAATTATATGTTTGCCGATTAATACAACATTTTAAAATATATAGAAATTGATACGAATTCGATACTCCAAAATAAATATCAATATATCGTTTGAAAAAAAAAACGACGATTTATATTGATATAAAATTTATGAGAAAATATCGATATTTCGATATTTTTACCCAAGCCTACAAATGAGACGAAGCGAGTGTAGCGTGATTACTCGCGCACTCATTAGGTCTCGCGATGCTTCGACCTCGAGGGGCTCACTGAAGTTAGCCCCCCAAAAAAATTTAATTTTTCATTTTTCAAATTTCGTTATCACATATTGTTAGTTCGTGGTTTGTTCTTGATTGTTTACAATACTGATATATAATCATCAATCACTCTTAGCATAAATGCCAATTCAAAGTGAATTGGTCACTTGATATAATACACCAGCAATAATATCTAATCGATTAATTGATTATTATTTATAATGTAACATTATTATCTATACGTTTATTTGTTTAAGTTTCTAAATATTTTTAACTGTAACACACCTTTCATGTTAATGAGAAATATTATTGTATACGTATTTTATTACTAATAAAAAACAAAAAAACTGTATTTTCTCTTAATAGTGATAAAAAATGATAAACATAAATTACACTTTCTTTTTTATCGGTATAATTTGTTTAAAATTTCTTTAAAACTTTTTTGATTTTTAAAGGAACCGCTTTGTAGCAGCCAGATTAATCAAACCTAAACGGGAATAAATAATATATACTCCGCTGCTACCATAACGCGGAAGGCGAGAATAAATAAAAAAACATTTTATTTCCTAATTATTCTTGGCTACTGAGATACTGCGGACTGTATATAGATAATTTGACGTTCTTATAAAGAAACAAGAAGCAGCCGCAAATATCATTCAGCGCCACACCGACTTCACACACCGCTATCGTCACGTATCTGTCGACCAATGGTGAGCCGTTTCTTCAACGCCGCAGTTCGTTTCCTCTTGCTGTTCCGGAGCTGTATTCCGTACGAACACCGAGGGGGAAGATCCGGTACGAACACCAAGAAGGAACACCCTGCGACGTACCACTACTATTGCACGAACACCGCGAAGGAAACCCGTACGAACACCGAGAAGGAAGACTTCAGTATATATAAAATCAGTGTAATCAAGCCGTCATTATGGAGCAAAAGGCGAACACATATACATCAATTGTCGAGGAAATTCGAAAGTTATCACACGAAGTCGCTGCACTCAAGGCTTTCCAGCATCACACAAATTACCAGCAACAGTACAACCAGCGCAATCAGCAACACCGAAGATCACCTTTTCGTCGCAACCGCTCTGCAAGTAGAAGTCGAATAAGCTCAACATCAAGATCCCCTTACTGCTACTATCATCGACGTTTCGGGGTCGAGGCAAGAAAATGCACAGCACCGTGTACATTCAAAAATGAAAATACGAATACGGAAAACTAACTAGTACGCTCGATGCGACGGGATCCAGCGTAACAGCAAAGTCCTACCGTCTTTTCGTCACCGATAAAAAAAGCAAGCTTACTTTCCTTATCGACACCGGAGCAAATATCTCAGTGTTACCGCCGAAGCAAGGACAGAAGTTGAAGCCACTAGATTTTCAACTCTATGCAGCAAACAATACGGTTATTCCTACATGTGGAGAAAAAACAATGGAACTTGATTTTAATCTACGCCGACCATTCAAATGGAGATTTATCGTCGCTAAAGTCAGCAAACCAATCATCGGTGCTGATTTTCTTCAACATCACCAGTTGGTCGTCGACATCAAAAATAGAAGAATCATCGACGGGAAAACCAATCTTGCATCTCAGTCTTTTGTACAAGCAACCAATCTGCCCACAATAAGAAGCATAGATGTGCAACAACCGTATCACAAGATCCTCGAAGAATACCCTGGTATCACAAGAATAACTTCAATGAAATTAACACCGAAGAACGACGTTGAGCATTTCATCGACACCAATGGACCACCACTTCATTGTCGTGCACGTCCAATCGCACCACACCTATACGAGCAAGTTCGAAAGGAATTCGAAAACATGATTGAGCAAGGAATATGCCGTCCAAGCAAAAGCCCTTGGTCATCACCACTTCACATTGTACCGAAGAAGAACGGAGAATTACGAGTTTGTGGAGATTACAGAAGACTGAATTCTATTACCACTCCTGACCGATACCCAATACCGCGAGTCAGGGATTTCACTCATCAACTATCAGACAAGACTATATTCTCCACCATCGATCTCAACCGAGCTTACCAACAAATAAGAGTCCGCGATGAAGACATAGAGAAGACAGCAATAATTACCCCAATGGGATTATTCGAATTCCCAAGAATGATCCCAGGATTAAAGAACGGAGGTCAAACTTTCCAAAGATTCATACACGAAGTACTTCATGGACTGGATTTCGTTTTCGCATTTATTGATGATCTCCTTGTTGCAAGCCCTGATAAAGAAACGCACGAAACCCATCTACGCACCGTGCTACAGCGATTAGAAGACAACGGAATCACAATCAACCCTTCGAAATGCATATTTGGACAGCAAGAAGTTCAATTTCTTGGTTTCACCGTCAGCAAGGAAGGAATAAAACCGCCTGCCGAAAAAGTCAGAGCAATCATCGATTATGCAAAACCTAAAACTATCGAAGAGCTAAGGCGTTTTCTTGGGATGATAAATTTTTACAGAGAACACATACCTAAAGCCGCTGAAATCCAAGCACCACTTCACGCCTACCTTCACAACACGAAGAAAAAAGATAAAACGTCAATCGAATGGAACGATGAAGCCACGAAGGCATTTGAAGCTTGTAAAATTGCGATCCAAAATGCAGCTTTACTCGCTCACCCATCACACGAAGCAACCCTTGCTATCTTCAGCGACGCATCCGATCTCTCAGCAGGAGCAGTTCTCCAACAATACAGCAATGGGAAATGGCAACCACTTGGATATTTTTCGAAGAAGTTCTCCGATACTCAACGTAACTACAGTACATTCGACCGAGAGCTACTCGCTATTTACATGGCTATCAAGCACTTCAGAAAAACGTTCGAGGGTCGAAACCTGATCGTTTTTACCGACCACAAGCCATTAACATATGTACTTCCAAAGAAACCATCACTATCGGAAACACCACGAAGAGCAAGACAACTTATTTTCATAAGTGAATTCACGACCGACATACGTCACATCAGTGGAAAGGACAACATAGTTGCCGACGCACTCAGTCGCGTACCAATCGACAGTGTAACGTGCCCTACATCAATCGACTATCTTAAGATCGCCGCAGCACAAGACAGAGATAGTGACAACATAAAACATCTATCGAAGCAAGGTAACTTGTCCATCAAGCAAGTTACAATGCCAATGACGCATCTACCTATATACTGTGAAGCCTCAACGACAACCATGCGACCATACATACCAGAAGAATGTCGTCGCGAAGTCTTCAATACACTGCACAACATTAGTCATCCAGGTGTTAGAACAACAAGAAAACTCATCACTGAAAAATTCTTTTGGCCTGCAATGCAAGCGGATGTTGGCAACTGGGCGAAGCAATGCATTCAATGCCAAAAATGCAAAGTACAAAGGCATACATCAAGTAGTCTAGCTACATTTCCACCCACGGAGAGATTCGAACACTTGCACGTTGACATCGTTGGACCATTACCTACTTCACCGCAAGGACATCGTTATCTCGTAACAATGATCGACAGAACAACAAGATGGCCAGAAGCAATACCTACCGATGATACTTCAGCCGAATCCGTCGCGAAGATAATTTATGAAAATTGGATTACTCGTTTCGGATCACCTAAAACCATCACAACGGATCAAGGAAGGAATTTCGAAAGCAACCTATTCCTCAAACTTCTTCAAACTATGGGAATACAGAAGACGCGTACAACAGCATACCATCCTCAGTCAAACGGAATAATCGAACGATGGCATCGTACATTAAAGACTGCACTCAAAACTCGTTTATCTCAACATACAAAGTGGATTGATGAGCTACCTACAGTGCTACTCGGACTACGAGCAACACCGCGTGCAGACACTAGTCTTAGCGCCGCTCAGCTAACCTACGGCTGCAGCATAAGGCTGCCGTGTGACTTCTTCAGTTCAGCAGCGTCAAACAAACAAGAAATGGATTACGATTTCGTAACTAAACTTCGAGAATCAATTAACAAAGCCTTATCGTTGAAATGCACCGAAATGCAATCACACAGAAATAATAAATCAGTATTCATTCACCAAGATTTGAAAACATGCAAACAAGTTTTTGTAAGAAACGACGCAATGAAAAAACAATTTCAACCTACCTACGATGGACCGTATAAAGTATTAGAGAGAAATAGCAAGACTTTTAAACTACAAATACCCGGAAGGAAATCTACGATTATATCGATCGACCGACTAAAGCCTGCCTATATTATTAACGAGGATACTGCAGAGGATTCATCATCATCATCAAAACCACCAGCGAGGAAGCTTGAAACTTCATCATCTACATCAACCCAGTTGAAACCTATTTTAAAAACTACGAAATACGGGCGAGTCGTCAAGCCTCCGGTACGCTTTCGCTGGGGGGAGAGTGATGTAGCAGCCAGATTAATCAAACCTAAACGGGAATAAATAATATATACTCCGCTGCTACCATAACGCGGAAGGCGAGAATAAATAAAAAAACATTTTATTTCCTAATTATTCTTGGCTACTGAGATACTGCGGACTGTATATAGATAATTTGACGTTCTTATAAAGAAACAAGAAGCAGCCGCAAATATCATTCAGCGCCACACCGACTTCACACGCCGCTATCGTCACGTATCCGTCGACCAATGGTGAGCCGTTTCTTCAACGCCGCAGTTCGTTTCCTCTTGCTGTTCCGGAGCTGTATTCCACACCGCCGCCGCCCGCCGACTACGCGTGCGCACCGATCTGCATGTCTTATATAGCCCGGTCCAGCGACGTAGCTTCGTGAACAACAAACAAGTCTCACGCCGGGAAACGAAACGTAGATAATTGTATATTTTAAATAGTTTTCATTGGTCATAAAATAAGCAATATAATTGGCTAGGCAAAATATTAATTGTTACCATTGGCAAATCAATAGTGAGCCAGCCATATAAATATAGGCAAGGTTGATGCAAAATATATTCCATATTCCATTCCGAATCCCATTCGACAGTACATTCATAAACATAAACAGTAGTTTCATTTCTCCACCTTAAAGAAAACCACTCGGAGTCTGTTAATAGTGGACAGTTCGTCTCCACTATTACAGCTTCAAACGTAGCATTGACGCATGCGCAATACAGGTACGTCAGTACAATGGGTTTGACCAACCAAAAGGTTATCAAAAAAATGTAGAAAAAATTACGAATTTAACGGTATTTTTAATTTTTTTCTACCTATAAAATATTGATGAGTAAAGTGGTGTTTTACGGTACGGGCGACCGGTTTGCTTCGCAGTTCGCACCGCGATGTGAAGTCACAATTGGACACGCTCGCTCAGTCGGTTCACAGAAATCTAAATAATAAGGATTATTCAGATTTCTGTAAGTCGGTTGCATACAGTAATATATACAGAAAGTCGATCACCTTCCCGTAAGTCCGCTACCCGTTTCGTTTCGAGGCGCATGCATTTTTTATAAGAAAGTATTGCATTGTATCTCTGTGTACAAATACAAGTTAAAAAAACACCTGACAAACCGTTTTAGCAAGTTTTTTCATGTTATCTCGTTGTAAATCGTATGTAACCTCGTGGTTCAGTCAGTTAATATCTATCTATGTATTACTTTTTTTTATAGAATAAGGGTGACAAACGAGCACATAGTCCACTTGACGGTAAGTGGATGCTGTGGCCCATAGACATCTATTATCCTCGATTAAGAATCAGAACGCAGATGCGTTGTCACCCCTGAGGACTAAAATGGAATGCCTCGTTTCCAGTAACAAGGGTCTCCGGATTTCTACACTCACCATACGAAACAGTAGTATTAAGCTGCTATTTACTCTGGTATTCTTTGAGAGCGTGGTCCATCCCCGGTCGAGCCGACCCGTTCGTGCTACAACCATAATATAACTGCAGCGTGGCTCTACCGTGTAAATTACTTTTGAAGCTTTTTTCCACGCGTTTTTGATGATAAAAAAATCATTATTTTCATAAAAATACTGCGCAACTGTAAAAATATCCACTTTCTGCAGATTATCTAACTGTAATTTTTTAAAGCCTGATTCCATTTTTTTACAGTACTACACACCGTGACTGTACATATAAATACAAATATTATCAAATAAAAGCTAAATGTTCAATAGGATAGTTTACAATATGTGGGTAAACGACCGTATACTTCCGAGCGCGTGGTTAGTAGTTAAGGTACGGACAGACGTGCTCATTACTAGCACGAAAGCATGCTTTTATTGAGCAAGAGCTCTTTAGTAGCACGTGGCTACTAAAGAGCATGCTTGTTTTAAGCGTGCTCAAAAATTAACAGACGTTTGATTTTCGAGCATGCTACCTGTGGCGCGGGTAGGAGGGGGCATGCAGCGAGCGCGTCTGAACAGATTTTCGTACGGTTATTTTCAATATGATTATTTTATCGAGTTTTGTACGAATGACACTCTATATCTTTGTATATCCACTTTGGTCGAGAGCCTGGTGCTAAATAGCATATCTGTCTTGAGTTTGCTTTGAGTATGCTTATTTAAAGGTACGCTTTAAATGTGCTTATTGCTGGCAAATGTGAACCGTTGCAGAGCATGCTAATTGTAAGCAAGCTTATGAGCACGCTTTTTTGAGCACTTCTGTCAGTACCATTAGTACTGAACTTACTTCTTGCGCGCTCGCTGTGTCAAATTGTGACGTCACCGTCACAGCGAATGCGCGGGTAGAAAATTTAAAAATTAGCGAAACTTCAAAACGTTATAAATTCCGTATTTCTGCACCAATTCGGACTTCTTCGTAACGACAGACCCGACCGCCGAGGCGACGGAACGGCCATCTATTACAAGAAGACACTTCATTGCTCGCCCATTTCTACTCCGCAGCTTACCAACATGGAAGCCACGGTATGCAGGCTAGCTATGACTGGACATCAGTCAGTCCTCATAGCCTCCTGTTACATCCCTTCAGGAACCTATCCCCTCAAAAAGGATTTTGAGGCCATTTTATCTTTAGGCAACTCAGTCATTATGTTTGGAGATTTTAACTCCAAGCATACTGAATGGACATGCCGCACTACGTCCCCTAGTGGCAAGATACTGCTCGATATCACGCAGTCTCTTGATATTACCGTCCATAGTCCTCTCGGTGTTACTCACTTCCCCGATAACACCGATCACGCCCCCGATGTGTTAGATTTTGCGTTACTCCAAGGAGTTTCTCTCAACCTCGGAGCAATCGAGACACTAGACGATCTAGGATCAGATCACCGACCGGTCTCCCTCATTCTTGGCCATCAGCCACCTCCCCCAACACACACGAAAACCTTCACTAACTGGAAGGGATTCAAAGAGTCCCTAGCTAAAGCTCTGGACTCACAGGACTCTACCATCTCCCTATCGTCGGACTTAGATAGTCCCGAAAAAATCGACACCGCGGTCGACTCACTCTCCACCCTTATTAAATCCTCCCTTAAGGAGAACGAAAGGGTCGTCCCGGTTGCTAACAATAGTGGGCTTCCCCTACATATTAGCAACCTAATAAAAGCCAAAAAAGCTGCTTTCCGGAGAGCAGCAAAATATCCCACCCCCCGAATATAGGCGCGCGGCCAATCGTCTTCAACGAAAACTCCGCTTCCGCCTCTCTGAATTTCAAGATCTCGAAAAGAGTAAGCTCATGGAGAATATCTCTCCATCTCACACAGCGTACTATCAGATGGCTAGAGCCCTCCGCATAGACGCTATCACCCACACTCCCCCTCTCTCCCGTCCCGACGGCACGGTTGCCTTCGAGGACGAGGAAAAGGCTGAGTGCTTTGCAGATAGCATTGCCGCTCAATGCTCTCCCAGTTCTCAACCCGTCGACCCCTCACACGTCCAGGCAGTGGAGGATGAGGTCCGCCGCCGGAGCTCACCCCCCACGGCCTCTGAACCTATCTCTGTGTCCAATGATGAGATCTCATCCCTCATCAAAGGACTTAAGCCTAAAAAGGCTCCGGGCGCGGGTGGCATCTCCAACCAAGCCCTAAAACACTTTCCCGAGCAGGTGTTAACCTTTTTATCTATTATCTTCAACGCCTGCTTCAACCTTAGTTATTTTCCCACTACGTGGAAAGAGGCTACTGTGATTGGAATTCCCAAGCCAGGCAAGCCTCTCAACCTCCCCCTCCAGCCATCGCCCCATTAGCCTCCTCAAGGCAATGGGCAAGCTCTTCGAAAGAGTCATCCAAAGTCGTATGAGGCGCTACCTGTTTCCCACAGACGGCGACCCTCTTATCATTCCCCATCAATTCGGCTTCCGAGCCAAACACTCATGTCCCCAACAAGTTCACCGCATTGTGGAATATATCCTCAGCGGTTTCTATCCTCGTCGTCATAAGACCATCGCGGTCTTTTTCGATATAGCCAAAGCTTTCGATAGAGTCTGGCACACAGGCCTTATCTACAAGCTCTATAAAATAGGTCTCCCCGATCGTCTAGTTCGTCTCGTGGCCTCCTATTTAAAACATCGTACCTTTCGTTTCAGACACGAAGGCACGCTCTCTTCACAGCGAACTATCAAGGCTGGTGTCCCTCAGGGCTCAGTACTTGCTCCTCTGCTGTACATCATATTCACCAACGACATTCCCATCCCGTCGAAAGGTGTTCAACTCTCCCTCTTTGCAGACGACACTGCCATCTACTGCAAAGGTGTCTCACTACCCTTCATACGGAACAAGATCCAAAAGTCAGTTGATGACCTAGGAGCTTGGTTCAAAAAATGGCGCATCGATGTGAACCCGGAGAAGAGCTCCGCCGTTCACTTCGATTATAAACGACGCCGTCTCAAAAACACTCCACCAATACGTATGCTAGGGACCCCTGTCCCCTGGCATACGTCCGCCAAATATTTAGGTGTCACTCTAGACACAGGGCTCACTTTCAAGCCCCACGTCAAAAGAGTAACCCGTCACGCACGTTTTTATCTGAGTAGGCTCAACAGTATGTTGGGCCGACACAGTAAAATGTCCCTTCGAAACAAGCGTACACTCTATAAGGTATGTATACGACCAGTCATGTCCTACGCGGGCCCCGTCTTTGCCCACGCAAACCCTAACATTTTAAATGAACTCCAAATAGTTCAGAACCTATTCTGTCGTCGAGCTGCGAACGCACCGTGGTACGTCCGCAATGCCGACCTTCATCGGGACTTAGAGCTCCCAACAATTCAACAATTTTTTAAAAAACTCTCTGAGAACTTCTTCAAAGCCTCAGAGTCGCACCTAAACCACTTAATTCGTGAGGCAGCTTCTTATGCAGCCCCACCCCCCTCTCGCTATCGTGTCCGCAGGCCGAGAAACTCTCTCTCGGACCCGCCTAATAAACTTTCAAACGACCTGAACTGTCTCCTGGCAGCTCAGGCCAACTCTAATTAAATAAAATTATTGTAATATCTGACATTAGTTTGCCTTCGTAGGCACTCCCTCAGCGGCACTTAGCCGCCTGCGCCCTCTTTTCCCAAAAGAGGGTCGCTCATGATAAGGCACAATAGAGCTTAATCAGCCGGTTGCCTGTCCCTAAAGGCGGTTTTTAGGGGGTATCACTTAGGGTCCCCGGTAGGACAGTGAGTCCCCCATAACCACGATAGACCGGCTATCGTGGTATGCGTAATGCATTTTCCGCCTCCCTACGTACAGGGTAGCCCTTTAATTGCTTCGGGCGCAAAAAAAAAAAAAAAAAAAAAAAAACCAATTCGGATGAAACAAAGCTATTGTTATTTTCATAAACATAGCTTAACTCTTTCAAACGGTAAGCGTCCAAATTTGACCGCTTCGATATTCCGTCAAAATTCAAGAGGTCAAATGTGACCGCACCCACCCACAGCACTTTAATCCATAAATACTTGTTTAGAGACTACTTTTCTATTAAGATCTTTGGCATTATGGACTTTTGAGTCGGAAGAGTCAAAATTACAATTTAAAAAATTTCAAAGTATTTAAAAAGCCACAAATTTTTTTCTTGTCAAGCATAGTAGTACTTGCATAAATAAATATTTTTGAAAAAAAAAAGAACATTCAAGAACTTCCGAGCTTTCGACGGACTTACGACAGTGACGACGCGTGTCACCGGGGAGGGGTGCGGTGAAAAGCGAGTACAAGTGGCTGAGAGATAGAAATGGTTCCTAATACCTACTCGTTAATCGATTCAGAACGATTTTAAATATTTTATTTTATAAAATTAATAATATTTTCGTAAGGAACTAAAGAGCCGCAGCTTCACATCCAAAGAGCCGCATGTGGCTCTCGAGCCGCAGGTTGCCGACCCCTGCTCTAGTGTAATATATAAATCAATGGAAAGAAAGCTCGACCGCATCAAAGGGTACGTTTCACAACTACATTGCACCGAGTATTCGACTCTATATCATTATAATAAGAACAGGTAGAGTCAAAGGAGGGGCAAACATATGTGTGTCAAAATTCGTCCTATTGTTGATAAAAACCTTCGTAGCAGCGAAGATCAAACGTGGATCATTACCAGTAACGTTCATGACTGAATTATATCAACTGATCAAGATTTATGGTTTTAGAATGTCCCATTGAAGTCTATTTATTTGGTGTTTTTTTTTGTTTATTTTTATTATATCTGATGGTAAAGAAGTTACTGCAAGCCCATGAACAACTATTACTAATTGATTGTGAAAAATAATTCGTATTTTTACACAAATATTTGCAAAATCCGTAGTTGTTAAGAGCCGAGGCAGCAATTAGAAATTTAATATAAATCAATATATAACATCCTTCAGACAGAATTTTGGTCACGATGCCCAGTTTCATTCCAACAGAGTCTAGCCATCTGCGCAGAACAGGGTTATAGTGCTCAAGTGTGTGCGCAAGCACACATGCACTCACTGTTTCCTAACTCACATGCCAATCCGACACGACCTGACAATGAGAGAGATCAGGCACAATTTCGTTGACAGGAAAACTCTAACTAAAACTCGACGTGAGGTAGTTCAGATTAAAATGCTTAACTTTATATTATTTTATTTTTAATGAGTTTGTAAGTAAAACTTAATGGGTCATCACTTAACCAATACCAGTTTTGCCTTTTAAAAGGCCTACCTAAGTTCGTAACACATTTGTCTTTAAGAAATTGCATAACCAAAATATAAAAGTATATTGAAATCATAAAATAAAGATTCGTTCGTTAGTTACTACACATCTTTATAAAAAAGTCTTAACAGTATAAATTTTGATAAAAGGGGCAGGGATAAACTGATAAAAATAATAAACTTAAAAATTGAGTGGGTTTTCAGATCAGAAACCAATAAGTTCATATGTAGTGCACGTCTTATTCAATGTAATTTTATAGTATATAAAATGAACACATTTATTGAAGCACTCATTTTATTTATAGTTGCCGCAAAAAAGTTTATTCGAAGATCTCATTAGACATAAATGTTGGAATAAACGATAACTATGTTACAATAACACATTCTGGTTTCGGAGTCGATGTTATTGGTCATCGGGAAATTGAATTATTTAATATTGGAAACGTTAACATAAGGAAGGCTGTAAAGAGACACTACCATTGGTCTCCCAGCAATGTTCACTTAAAAAATCTGACACCCTGGGGAGATTTGTTCCGAAAATATAACTGGGAACAGTTATCGCGAGTTTTGACTGTCAAATCAGCAAGATTAAAGACAATAACAAAGAAACCTGTAATAGTGTTGTCTCACGACTTCGATAACGTTTCAAATAAGACGATTAAGGTAAACACAGGGATAAGTCAAACAGTGGAAAATACGATTTCGACAAGTTGGACCAAAAGCAAAGAGACGACGGTTTCTCAGGAAATTGAATATGATATGAACGTGATGTTTGCGAAGATGATGGGCACGACTGGTTTCTCATAATATACAACTAGTTGGGGCGAAAGTGAAGAGCGATCTGAAACTATTGCGATTGGAACCACAAGTGGTGTTGAAACGGAACTGCTGCCTGGGCAGGCGGCGACCGCGGTACTGTCAGCAAATAAGGGTGCTTTAGAGGTGGAAGTCGTGTACTTGGCAAAATTAAGAGGGAACGTAGCTGTGAACTTTAAAATTCCTTATAAGGGTCACCATTTCTGGGGTCCATCGATAGATGGTGTGATGAAGAGTGGTGGATTAGAAAATGAAGTGATAATAAAAGAAACTATCAAGTTAGGTTTCTACACAGATGCATCTTTAAAGGTATATGATAAAATATCTGGACTGCCATTGTAACAGGAATGACTACGGTGTTTGGAAATCGTTGTTATGGTTCCAACATTTGAAGGACTTTTTAATATATTATCTCCGTTAAAAAGACGTTCTGAGGTCCACATAAAAGTTAGTAAATTCACTAATTAAAAAAGTAAGTAAATAAAAAAGTTTTTTTTTTTTAATTAGAAATAATAGAACATTCATGAGAAGTTGATGGTGTAGCCAGACCGAAGCAAATTTTTATAGAATAAAGGTGACAAACGGCGGCCACGAAGACTAGTCATCGGCGCAGGACAGGATTATAGTGCCCAAGTGTATGCGCAAGCACAGGTGCACTCTCTATTGCCTCACTCTCATAATCCAATGCGATGGTAAACCGACACGACTGAAGAGAGATCAGGCGCAGGACCAACGGCTTTACGTGGTTTCCGAGGCACGGGGGTGAGACACCGCCAACTTACTAACTCCGGGCAGATACTGAGAAATTCTTGATCGAAAAACTCAATAACTGATGACTGATCCAGGACCTCGTGATCAGCAGTCACACTGCTACAACCACTAGACCAACGAGGCAGTCAGTGACAGAAATAGGTACCAGGCTCAACCTACGCAGATGGCCTCCTGTGCCGAAATAGAGTCATACCTTCTATGAAAGTGTATAGGGCTTATTAAAAGTTATGTCTTAATTGATGTTACGCTTTATACGTCATCAATATTATTACAGCCCTTCACAAGTCCACTGCTGAACATAGGCCCCCCCCAAGTAATGCCACAAAGCACGGTTCTGAGCCACCTGCATCCATCGACTTCCTGCATGTCTTACCAGGTGGTCAATCAATCTAGTGTGGGGACGTCCTACACTGCGCCTACCGATACGAAGCTGCCACTCCCGAACATTTTTTCCACATCGGTTGTCGGTTCTTCGAGCTATATGTCCGGCCCATTGCCACTTTAGCTTACTAATCCGTTGGTCTGGTTCTACTGCGGATATCCTCATATCTAAGTTTATCACAGCGGAAAATCCGCCTAGCATAGCTCTCTCCGTAGCTCGCTGTGTGACTAAGCGTTCTCATACGGCCAGAAGCATTGTACGTATTACATACATAAACTTTGGAACACCCTCCCCAATGATATTACGAATGCCACAAAAAACTCTTCGAAGTTCTTCTACGACAACATTACCTGAGGGCAACTACTAATTGACATTATTTTCCTTTATTCTTTTCTTTTTCCTTTTACTTCAAATATTTATGAAATAAACTATATACTACATATATTTTATATACATTATATATTTGTATGAATGATATATATATATATATATACCTTCGATTATAAGGTAACATTAAACAGTACCTGTTGCCAGTGATAACATATGGATCTGAGACGTGGAGAGGGCTATTCTCGAAGTTTCCCTGCGTGATGGACTTAGAAATGAGGATATCCGCAATAGAACCGAAGTAACCGGCATAGCCCAACGGATTAGTAAGCTAAAGTGGCAGTGGGCCGCCCGTATAGCTCGAAGAACCGATATAAAAGGGCGAAAAAGATTCTCGAGAGGCAGCCTCGTACCGCTTAGCCAAGTGTAGTGTGGCCCCCCATTAGATGGATCGACGACCTGTGCGAGATTGCTTGAGGAAGGTTTATTTTCAAAGGGGACCCGTGATGGGTTCCAGTGATGATGAAATCAATTTCCCCATTCGAAACTTTAACGTCATCATTATAAATGAGGAAATGATACTATAGTAATATAAATTGGTCTTTAATGTATGTTTATTTTAACGATAACTTTGTCTAGGTTACAATTCTGATAACAGTATTATCTGAATATATATTTTTTACTAGTTTTACCCGCGGCAATTTTCGCTTAGAAATTAAACGATAAAACCTTCAGATTTATTATAATGGTTTTTTTGCCAAAACTTACTAAAACTTAGTTCTTTTTTGCGATTATTTCGAAAAGTATGAGCGTTAAGAGAAAATGCTAATAATAAATAAATAATATATCTATTAATTCTACGTAAAAATATTCTATCAATGTAACCTTAAACTTTCATAGTTATGTTACAAAATGACGTTGAAGTAAAAAAAATTGATTAAAATCGCTTCTGAAACTTTAAGAACTTTCAGAGAGGGTTTTTTTATAGGATAGGGTGACAAACGAGCACACAATTCACCTGGTGGTAAGTGGATCACATGTTTTACGACTTTTGCACAAGCGGTTATATCTATACCTTCGTCATCATCATCATCATCATCATTATAGTCCAGTTCACAAGTACACTACTGAACATAGGCCTTCCACAAGGAATGCTACAAAGCACATCTATCCTCGATTACGAATCAAGATGCAGATGCGTTGTCATCCGTGAGGACTGCGATGGAATGCCCCGTTTACAGTCAAAAGGGTCTCCGGTTTTCTACACTCACCATAGGAAACCCAGCAGCATTAAGCTACTATATTTATTACGCTTTATTACGCTGGTGTTCTGTGAGAGCATGCTCCTTCCCCGGTCGAGTCGACTCATTCGTGTTACAACTATACTACTAATATAATTGCAGCATGGCTCTACGTCCCTAAGAGGGTAGGGTCTTGATTTGAGTAAAATTGTAAACCATAAAAGTTTTGTTCGAAACTATTTTCATATTTCTTAAAATGTTTGAGATAATCATCAAAAACCATTCATTTTATGTTTTACGATTACACAAAATAAATCTTGCATAGTTTTCGGATAAAATATAGCCTAGATGGCGTTGCTCTCTATCCGTTCGTGAAATTTCATCACAACCGGTTTAGTTACACCGCGGATTAGCCCGAACAAATATACAGACCGACAAAATGTTTCAAAAGTTATTCGTGTTTCAAAATCACACAAAAAACCCCGTGAGCTAAACAGCAGCTAGTTTAGATCTTACATAATGTTGGCGACGCGCCTATAAGAATATTTCAATTTATTAGTTAACCGATTACGAATAGTTTCTAAAAAGCAAATTATCAAGCAACAATATTCCGATAAGAAAATGCTTAGTTGAATCTTAAAGAAATATCGAATTAATGATATGAAGGTCTTGAGTTTGACCGAGGAAAGTAGAAAACCTGTAGTATTAGACAGTAAACACGAAATCGTTAAAGTGTTGATTAGAGAAGTTCATCATCTTTTGGATATGCCAATCACCAGACGGTGATGAATGAGGTGAACCAAAAATTTTATGTCTTGAACCTGCGTAATGTAGTACGAAGTGTGTCACATCGTTGTCAGTGGTGCAGAACATACAGGTCAAAACCGCAGAACGTGCCACAAGGAAATATTCCTCTGGAGAGAATAGCTCACAATGAACCACCTTTTACATGCTCAGCCGTGGATTATTTCGAACCTATGAGTGTGACTATAGGAAGGCGACACGAAAAACGTTGGGGTGTTTTATTCACGTATCTGACCATCAGAGCAGTACACCTAGAATTAGCAGCCTCATTGACACCAGCGTCAATAATGGCGTTGAGGCGATTTATCGCCGGAAGAGAAAAACCAGCCGTTATATACAGCGATAACGGGACAAATTTCAAAGCTGCAAATAAAGAATTATTGAAAGCATGCGAAGAATGCTATGAGGGCATGAAAAATGAGTAATTTAAAAAATATATTGAATGGAAATTTATACCTCCGGGAGCACCGCACATGGGTGGCGCCTGGGAGAGGTTAGTAAGATCAATTAAAATTGCGTTGACCGCTACGCTCAAAGAAAGGAGCCCGCGAGAGGAGGTTCTGCATACGTTGCTTTTAGAAGCAGAGAGCATACTGTAAATTCCAGACCTCTGGTAACATTCAGTATGGATAGTCCTGAAGAGGGTTTGACACCCAATCATTTTCTTCTGGGACGCTCATGTGGTGATCGGACCACCTGGATTATTTTTAGAGCAACATCTGACGGGTCAACTCAATTGGAAATCTGCACAGAGGTTAGCCGACCATTTTTGGACAAGATGGCTAAAAGAATACATGCCTACTTTAATACCTCGAACAGGTAATAACGGAAAGTTTATGGAGCCTAAAGAAGGTGATATTGTCTTGATAATAGATCATTCGTTGCCACGAAATACGTGGCCGAAAGGCAAGAATAGTAGGACGCTACCGGGACCAGACGGTCACACCAAGTGGTTGACGTCGTTACTAGCACAGGTATCTTGAGGAGACCTACATCCAGAATAATAGTCCTGGTACCCGCGACGCCTCCCAAATGATGGTGCTGATGCACCGGGGGGGGGGATTGTTGGCGACGCGCCTATAAGAATATTTCAATTTATTAATTAGTTTAGTTAACCGATTACGAATAGTTTCTAAAAAGCAAATTATCAAGCAACAATATTCCGATAAGAAAATGCTTAGTTGAATCTTAAAGAAATATCGAATTAATGATATGAAGGTCTTGAGTTCGACTCCCAGGCCGGAATAGTTTATCGTTTTCTTAGTAATATCCAATAAATTCATATAGGGAATTTTTAAGATATAAATTATGTTACCGGATTTGTTCCCCGGTTGAAATCATCTTTCCAATAATGTTAATTTAAAGGAATATTAAAATAAAGTTAGAGACCAGGATTTGTTCCCCGGTCGAGATGATCGCTGTGCATAAGTAGAATTAATGGAAATTAATTGCATAAGTATTGTCTTATATGAGTTTGATATGTTTTGTATGAAAACAAATGCCTATTTTCTATCATTGATTTATGAAAACATTCACTTATATTGTTTGATAAGAAACATGATAACTGCTAAGAATCTAATTAGAAATAGTTTTCAACGTTTGAGAATTGTGTAGAATCATTTATTCACCTAGTATTGTTGATATTAGTGTATACTAAACTTTCCATTTTTACTGATAGTCGATAGCCGTGCAAAAGTTAGTTGTTCAAATAGTGTGAGTTCATAGACACACGCTAGCCACGTACTTAGGAGGCCAAATATGTAAAAATTTCAATATTTGCAAATTTCAGCAATTTATGTAAAAATCACTTGTAAACATTTCAGATTGTTTGTACGTGTAAAAGAGGTGAATTCTGTGTTATTTTTATGTGAAAATTCCTGTGAATAAGTGAAATAATGATAGTTTTGTATAAGAAATTTAAAAGTGTTTTAATAGTGAAATGTATAGAGAAAATGTAAATTAAACTATTGTATTAGTTAAGATATGTATAATTTCAAGTGAAAAACATTGTTTTAACTTTCTATGTTAAATATTTAAGAAATTCCAACTTTGAACATGTGAGTAAAATAAGCATATTTTGTTAAATAAATAAAAGGTTTTTTGTGATATGAAAATGTAATGTATATCGTAGTATAGATATTTTTTTGTGCTATCTTTATAAATAAAATGTATAAATGCATGTCTTATACAAATAAAGATATTGAGCAAACCGTGAGAGAGTGATAGAAAAAATTGATGTAATTAGGTGGTGTAATCGCACAGAGGGCGCGGTTCTCTTTCGCGTATAGCTGTGGGGTAGCTCAGTATACGAGCTTTCTTGCAAATCGTTCGGGGAAAGTTGAAGAAAGTTCGGGAAATGTTCGGGGAAGTTCGGAGAAACTTCGGGAAATGTTCGGGAAAAGTGCAAGACCAGCAGTCAATAAGAAGAAGAAAGAAAAAGTATAGGGAAGTGATAGGGAAAAGTAATTACTCTCTCACGGAACGGTTTGAAGATAATTGCTGTTTTATTCCCAAGGAATTCTCCCCTTAAAGTGATACAGTCCATATCGAAGAATTAAGGCGTTGGGACCGGGACGACTTCGTAAGACCCGTAATCCCCGCCTGAACCTATTTTCTGAAAAGGAAGAGGTTATCGCCCTTGTGTGTTACTCCGTTGCGGAGATCACATACGTTGTTCCCGAACCCAACGTAGGCGTTATAGGAGGCCGGATCGAGAGAAGCCTCGATTCCCCCCTTCTGTTTCTTAGTTTAACGTTTGTCTGGTTCCTTTTCAAGTGGTCCTCCGGAGCAGGATCAAGGAACCAGCTGTGGACTGCTGGTTATGGAAAAAAAAGACCTTCGGAGCCGAGTGAAGATCAGCAACCGAAGGAAGCCGGAGGTTTGAGCTGAAGCAACAGGACCAAAGGCCAGAAGACCAGGTCAGCGCAGTAGGATCGGACCTGGAACTACCGGAAGAAAGAAAACCGGGATTGCGGCTTGGGGCGTGTGCTCGCATGTGGCACGTATCGCAGCCAGGCGCAGGTGCCTTGTGAAGGAGCTCATCGTGGCCAAGCAGGGCTTGGCATTTTTCCTGTCGGGCAAGCGTGCTCGGCATTTTCCTGTCGGACGATCGTGTCCGGCATTTCCTGTCGGACGACCGTGTCCGGCATTTCCTGTCGGGTCATCAGAGGGTGCAAGAAGAAGAAGCATCCACCGTTGCTGCTGCCAGGCGAGGGTGCTCGTGGGCACCTGACTGCATCGCGGCCGGAAGAGGGCGCCTGGACGAGACGTCACCGGCGACTGGGCGACAAAGCGCAGCATACATCCCGACCACCTAACGGTGCCAAACGGTCGGGCTTTGGCACAACATCTTCGGGTAGAGCAGTTCTCTCGAGCGAGACTGCGCTTGCACTACCGCTCGACTGTTTCGTCATATTCTTTGGCGGGACAGTTCCTAAACCTTTCCTCCATTCCATTCCTGCACGACTCCATCCCTGGACGGCTCACCTCGGTAGGCCCCGTTCAGGATTGATAGGGCTGATAGGGCTGTTAGGGTGGTAGTAGGGTTGTAGGGGTGGGAGATAAAGGGGGGAGGGGTAGTGGGGTTAGGTTGGGGTGTAGAAGAGTTATAGGTAAGGGATTGTAGGGACCGCAGGGACAGTTAGGGACCGTAGGCCAACAATCACCTTCATGCAAGATGAAGAAGGCACAAGACCAGACAGGGAGAAGCGAAGGAACCAAGACAAGGACAGGGCCCTCAAGAAAAGCTAAAGAGGCGGAACCATCTGGAGCGACCACAGCTACTGCTTCGAGTGGAACAACTCCTTCAAGTGGAGCCACCACCGATACGTCCACATGCACGTGGGACTCAGGGGCGTCCATGGCAACGACAAGCAACAGGACGGACACCAGTGGTACGCAGGCCAGCACCGCACAACAATCCGTTATATCCAGGAGTGAAACGATAGTCGAAAAAGTAGGTCAAAGGACCGAAGAAGCGGCATCGTTAAGAACAGTAATCGGGCACGCTAGTGACAAATGGTCACAGAGAGGTAGTAGGTCATCGCGATCGGCGAGGCTGAAAGCCGAATTAGAGGCGCGGATTAAATTCGAACGCTCAGAGCTCGAACGAGCACAGGCAGCTGCTGCCTTAGCCAATTGGAGTTGGCACAACTCAACCGAGAAGAGGAGATCGACTCGAGTGAGGATGATGAAGAGCGGAATACTCAGGTGGAACTTTTCGTAAGGAGTTGGGTTCAGCAGACCATAATGAGCGCGCCGGTTAGTGTAAAGCAACCCGATATTACTGATAAGGAAGCGTGTAAAGGATCACGCCGCAAAGGGGCGGAGATCGAGCGCAAGGAAATGCACAGAAAACACACGCGAGTTAGGTGTCAGAATTGACCGAAGCGATTGTGAGTGCAATAAAGGTAGCGGGAAAAGATAAGTCTTCCCAGCTTCATTTCCTCCAGGAATTACCGGTGTTCGATGGAGACCCGGGTGAATGGGTATTTTCCAAAACGGTGTTTGAAGACACGAGAAGTCAATTTTCAGGGGTGCAGAATGTCGCACGCCTTAGGAGGGCATTATAGGGCACCGCTAAGGAAGCGGTTAAGTCGTTGTTGATTACTTTGTGTGAACCTGAAGAAATAGTGAACGCTCTCGAAAGAAGATTCGGTAGGGTTGAGATGCTCATTTTAGCCGAAATCGAGAATGTAAGACGTATGCCAAGATTGGCAGAAGATTGCCGGAATATAGGATCCTTTGCAAGTCGCATTACGAACGTGGTTGCTGTAATACAAGCGTTGAACCAACCACAGTATTTATACTCACCGGAGTTAGTAAACCGCATAGTAGAGAAACTCGGAACTATGATTAAATTTAAATGGTTTGAATATCGAACTCAGCATCCTTTGGAGCCAGAGTTACAGAAGATGGCCAAGTTTTTAAATTTATTGAGTGAACAATTTGGAACGTCCTTAACCAATGAAAATGTGCCTGAAAAACGGAAGCGTCCTGAATTCAGGAAGCAAACTGTACACACCGCAAAGGGGTCTGTACGCAACCGTTTCAAGAGCGAGCGCTATGAGCGCCGAAGTAATACGAGCGAGCGTCTAGAACGCCGAAATAATAAAGGGCACAACCAACAAGTGGTTATGATAACCCAGGATAAGCCTGTAAGTCGGGTAACACATAAGTGTGTTATATGTAACAAGGAGCACTCTATAGTGAGTTGTTACAAGTTTAAGGACATGAATAATCGCGAGAAATGGGAAGCGGTTAAAAAAGCGAAAGTATGTTTTCAATGTTTGTCACCTAACCATAGGAGGTTAGAGTGCAGAGCGAAAAAATGTGGTGTAAAGGGATGTAGAATGTCACATCATCGAATGCTACACCGATACCCCAGTGAAAATACCTCGCCGCAAGGGGACGAGGGGGGTAAAGAGGCTCAAATTACAACCGTTAGTACAGTGAATGCACTGGCATGTGCATATTTAAAGATTATACCGGTCGAGTTGTATGGACCTAGAGGAAAGGTCAAGACAACAGCTCTTCTGGATGAGGGATCGACCATGACACTCATAGAGGAGTGGATGGCTCAGAAGTTAGCGCCTCGCGGACGTAAAGAAGAATTACGTATTGAAGCCGTGGGAGGTAAGCGAATTAACGACGACAGTTCGTATCGCTTAAACGTTAAGATAAAAGGCATTTACTCGAACGACTTAGAGGAGATAAGTGTACAAACAATTAAGTCACTTAACCTTTCTCCGCAGTCGGTGAGCCGAGAATTATTGCAACGGTGTTCTCATTTGACTCCGATTAAGGACGAGTTGATGTATGAGAGGTCCAAACCTACCATATTAATTGGCCAGGACAATTGGCATCTCATAGTTACTCGTGAATTAATTTCAGGAGGTAAGAACCTACCTGTAGCATCGCTCACCAAACTTGGATGGGTTTTACATGGTCACATATCGGGTGGCATCAAACCAATCAAGATTGTTAACCATATTTCCACGAAGAAGGAGGAAGACATGGATAAGTTGATCAAAGATTATTTTAGTTTGGAATCTCTGGGAGTGTCTGCGCGAAAGCCCGCGAACGTCCCAGAAGAACGAGCTTTAAATATTTTGAAGCAAAAAGGTACGTCGTATACCTAATAATAGGTACGAGACTGCTTTGTTATGGTGCACAGATAATGAGTGCATGCCGTCGAATGGAGCGCAGGTTGAAAGTCGCCTGTTTAATATCGAAAGGAAGCTCGATAAAAATAGCGAGTTGAAAAATGAATATGAGAAACAAATTGAAAATCTCATCGTTAACGGTTACGCAGAGAAAGCGAACCATATTTCCATTTCCCCACGCACGTGGTATCTTCCTCACTTCGCAGTGACTCACCCACAAAAAAAGAAAATACGAGTAGTTTTCGACGCCGCCGCTAGGACGGGCGGACATTGTCTTAATGATGCATTGTTAACCGGACCGGAATTATTGAAGTCGTTGTTTGGAGTTCTGCTACGATTCAGAGAAGGAAGCGTGGCAGTGATGGCAGACATTAAAGAAATGTTCCTGCAAGTGAAAATCCGGGAAGAAGACAGGGACAGCCTTCGATTCTTATGTCGGCACAAGCGTGACGCGCCACCGGAAGAGTATAGAATGACGTCACTCATATTTGGAGCGGCATCATCACCATGCATCGCTATGTATGTGAAGAATAGAAATGCGTAGGACAACGCACATATCTATCCAGAAGCAGCTTCCGCTACGGAAAGCAATTTTTATATGGATGACTATCTACAGGCATTTCCCGACGTGACGACGGCCGAAAGGATAGTAAACGATATGTATGAATTACATAAACGTGCTTCTTTCCAACTGAGGGGATGGGCTAGCAACCGACCCGAGGTTTTATGTAAAATGGAAAATAAATATAAGAGCGACAGTGCTTCGCTGGGAGATAAAGAGCACACAGAGCGCACTTTAGGTTTGATTTGGAATATCAAACGGGATATAATAAGTTTCTCCATAAGTCTTCGTAACACACCGGAAGAAGTGATGGAAGGTTTACGACCGCCTACGAAGAAGGAGATAACTAGTGCTGTGATGTCGGTCTTCGATCCTTTGGGACTCGCATCACCCATAACGATTCAAGGGAAGTCGCTGATCCAGCAAGTATGGAGGACAGGCATCTCTTGGGATGAAGAAGTTTCACACGAATTACACGTGTTATTTTGTAAATGGATATCGGAAGTGAAGAAATTAGGTCATTCAGAAGTACCTAGACCCGTTGCTGAAGGCGTCGGCAAGGGAGAATTACACACCTTCCCGGATGCTAGTGCAAAAGCATACGCTGCCGCGGTGTATTACGTCACCACGGACGAGATAGAAGAGAGGCGGATTACGCTGATCGCCGCGAAGGCAAGAGTAGCGCCGCTGAAACCAATTTCTATTCCAAGGCTTGAATTGCAAGCAGCTCTTATGGGCAGCAGATTAGCTGCATCAGTTATTGAAGAGAGCAAGTACGAGATATCCGAGAGAGTATTTTGGACGGACTCACGTACAGTGTTAACGTGGATTAAGTCAGATCCTCGCGCTTTTAAACCATTCGCTGCTCATCGATTAGCTGAGATCGAAGATCACAGTAAACCATGTGAAGGGCGATGGGTTCCGACGTCACAAAACGTGGCAGACGACGCCACTAGAAGTTTTCCTTCCACCTTCGATGTAAGTCATCGCTGGTTTCAAGGACCTGAATTCCTCAGGAAAAGTCCTGATTTATGGCCCAAACAAGTGGACACCATAAATAGCTTAGAAACAGGTGAAGAAAAATCGCCAAAAGGCGTAAATGCGCTGAGAAAGCAAGAACCGTTAAGTCTACCCGACTACTGACGATTTAGCAGCTTTAAGAAATTCCTTGGGGCAACTACACGCACCTTACAAGCGATAGAAAAATTCAAGAGTTTAAGAAAGTCGGTTAAAGGACCCGACAACGCAGCCGAAAAGTCGGTTATGTGTTCCAACGAAGTTTTAGCAAAGTCGGTAAAAGGACCCGATAGCGCGTTGGACATAGCGCTCTTGAAAAAAGCTGAATTATTAATTTGGAAGTTCGTTCAAGACGAGTGTTTTCATATGGAAATAAAATGCTTCAAAGCAGGCAAAAGCGTTGAAAGAAGTTCACGCTTAAGTAAATTATCTATGGAAATAGGAGAAGATAACTTACTCCGTTTAAATGGGCGTTTACCTTTTAAGTCTAATTTGACCGAGGAAAGTGGAAAACCTGTAGTATTAGACAGTAAACACGAAATCGTTAAAGTGTTGATTAGAGAAGTTCATCATCTTTTGGATATGCCAATCACCAGACGGTGATGAATGAGGTGAACCAAAAATTTTATGTCTTGAACCTGCGTAATGTAGTACGAAGTGTGTCACATCGTTGTCAGTGGTGCAGAACATACAGGTCAAAACCGCAGAACGTGCCACAAGGAAATATTCCTCTGGAGAGAATAGCTCACAATGAACCACCTTTTACATGCTCAGCCGTGGATTATTTCGGACCTATGAGTGTGACTATAGGAAGGCGACACGAAAAACGTCGGGGTGTTTTATTCACGTATCTGACCATCAGAGCAGTACACCTAGAATTAGCAGCCTCATTGACACCAGCGTCAATAATGGCGTTGAGGCGATTTATCGCCGGAAGAGGAAAACCAGCCGTTATATACAGCGATAACGGGACAAATTTCAAAGCTGCAAATAAAGAATTATTGAAAGCATGCGAAGAATGCTATGAGGGCATGAAAAATGAGTAATTTAAAAAATATATTAAATGGAAATTTATACCTCCGGCAGCACCGCACATGGGTGGCGCCTGGGAGAGGTTAGTAAGATCAATTAAAATTGCGTTGACCGCTACGCTCAAAGAAAGGAGCCCGCGAGAGGAGGTTCTACATACGTTGCTTTTAGAAGCAGAGCATACTGTAAATTCCAGACCTCTGGTAACATTCAGTATGGATAGTCCTGAAGAGGGTTTGACACCCAATCATTTTCTTCTGGGACGCTCATGTGGTGATCGACCACCTGGATTATTTTTAGAGCAACATCTGACGGGTCAACTCAATTGGAAATCTGCACAGAGGTTAGCCGACCATTTTTGGACAAGATGGCTAAAAGAATACATGCCTACTTTAATACCTCGTACAGGTAATAACGGAAAGTTTATGGAGCCTAAAGAAGGTGATATTGTCTTGATAATAGATCATTCGTTGCCACGAAATACGTGGCCGAAAGGCAAGATTAGTAGGACGCTACCGGGACCAGACGGTCACACCAAGTGGTTGACGTCATTACTAGCACAGGTATCTTGAGGAGACCTATATCCAGAATAATAGTCCTGGTACCCGCGACGCCGCCCAAATGATGGTGCTGATGCACCGGGGGGGGGGGATTGTTGGCGACGCGCCTATAAGAATATTTCAATTTATTAATTAGTTTAGTTAACCGATTACGAATAGTTTCTAAAAAGCAAATTATCAAGCAACAATATTCCGATAAGAAAATGCTTAGTTGAATCTTAAAGAAATATCGAATTAATGATATGAAGGTCTTGAGTTCGACTCCCAGGCCGGAATAGTTTATCGTTTTCTTAGTTATTAATAAATTCATATAGGGAATTTTTAAGATATAAATTATGTTACCGGATTTGTTCCCCGGTTGAAATCATCTTTCCAAAATGTTAATTTAAAGGAATATTAAAATAAAGTTAGAGACCAGGATTTGTTCCCCGGTCGAGATGATCGCTGTGCATAAGTAGAATTAATGGAAATTAATTGCATAAGTATTGTCTTATATGACTTTGATATGTTTTGTATGAAAACAAATGCCTATTTTCTATCATTGATTTATGAAAACATTCACTTATATTGTTTGATAAGAAACATGATAACTGCTAAGAATCTGATTAGAAATAGTTTTCAACGTTTGAGAATTGTGTAGAATCATTTATTCACCTAGTATTGTTGATATTAGTGTATACTAAACTTTCCATTTTTACTGATAGTCGATAGCCGTGCAAAAGTTAGTTGTTCAAATAGTGTGAGTTCATAGACACACGCTAGCCACGTACTTAGGAGGCCAAATATGTAGAAATTTAAATATTTGCAAATTTCAGCAATTTATGTAAAAATCACTTGTAAACATTTCAGATTGTTTGTACGTGTAAAAGAGGTGAATTCTATGTTATTTTTATGTGAAAATTCCTGTGAATAAGTGAAATAATGATAGTTTTGTATAAGAAATTTAAAAGTGTTTTAATAGTGAAATGTATAGAGAAAATGTAAATTAAACTATTGTATTAGTTAAGATATGTATAATTTCAAGTGAAAAACATTGTTTTAACTTTCTATGTTAAATATTTAAGAAATTCCAACTTTGAACATGTGAGTAAAATAAGCATATTTTGTTAAATAAATAAAAGGTTTTTTGTGATATGAAAATGTAATGTATATCGTAGTATAGATATTTTTTTGTGCTATCTTTATAAATAAAATGTATAAATGCATGTCTTATACAAATAAAGATATTGAGCAAACCGTGAGAGAGTGATAGAAAAAATTGATGTAATTAGGTGGTGTAATCGCACAGAGGGCGCGGTTCTCTTTCGCGTATAGCTGTGGGGTAGCTCAGTATACGAGCTTTCTTGCAAATCGTTCGGGGAAAGTTGAAGAAAGTTCGGGAAATGTTCGGGGAAGTTCGGAGAAACTTCGGGAAATGTTCGGGAAAAGTGCAAGACCAGCAGTCAATAAGAAGAAGAAAGAAAAAGTATAGGGAAGTGATAGGGAAAAGTAATTACTCTCTCACGGAACGGTTTGAAGATAATTGCTGTTTTATTCCCAAGGAATTCTCCCCTTAAAGTGATACAGTCCATATCGAAGAATTAAGGCGTTGGGACCGGGACGACTTCGTAAGACCCGTAATCCCCGCCTGAACCTATTTTCTGAAAAGGAAGAGGTTATCGCCCTTGTGTGTTACTCCGTTGCGGAGATCACATACGTTGTTCCCGGACCCAACGTAGGCGTTATAGGAGGCCGGATCGAGAGAAGCCTCGATTCCCCCCTTCTGTTTCTTAGTTTAACGTTTGTCTGGTTCCTTTAAATATAAATGTTATTTATATGTACAGATTTATACATACTATCCTATAATGACGACAATCTACTACAAATCAATAATGAGTACCTACCTAGCTATTGGCAATAAATTTATTTTTATTAAAACAGTATTTCTGAACAAAAATGTTTCGTGTTTGCATTGTTATAATAGCTTATCAGTTTGTTTTGTGTAATACTGAAGTACAGATCTTTGTAAATACGGCCCCAAACAAGGAAGATGTTTTTGTACACTACTATGGTATGGATAAAAAAATAATAACCGACGTGGAAGTGAAGTTGTTTAATATTACAGGCGATAATTTAAGGAGAGGTTTGAAAATAGAATTTGGTAAGGTACCCGATAATATATTTATGAAAGATCCCACGCCCTATAAAGAACATGTAAAGAACACAACAAACACAATTCAATCAAAAGTTTCGATATTTGAAACAATAGAAAACACAATATCTTCATTTTGGTCCGAAGAAGGTTTGCCCGAAGATGAAATTTTCTTTGATATCGATTATAACTTTAACGGACGAGCAGTATCGTACTATAATCGATGGAGAAAGGATTATTTACAAAACGCATCTCAATCGTTTGGCGTTTCAAAGGATGGTTTTATAAATTTTCAGTCAGGGCAACGAGTAACGACGAGATTAAAGGGAACCAAAACAATCCTGCTTATCAAAATCAATTACGTTGCGAGTTTAGTTGGTAACTTGGTAGTAAACTATGCTCATGTTTACGGTAAATACCATTTTGGGCCCCAAATGTCAATGATATAATGAAAGCAGCCGGCATCATTAATGAAATAATTGCAACTGAACTGACAGAAGTGCGATGCTACCACGATCCAGTTCTAGAGATATTCGATTGTTTAACAGAAAAACCAATGCGTATAGTCACACCACCAACGCCATTCCATGTAAGACCTAAATCGAGATATTTTAATAAAGTAAAAAAGGCTCACCCAAAGTGATCAAGTGAAAACTATTGTCATGAGTTAACAAAAAAAGTTTTGTTAATACAGTTGTGGCCGGTGAGGAAGGACCTGGGGAGATCTCCCGCCGGGTAAGGTGTTATGCCCGGGGAGCGGCCAACACTCCGTGTGATATTTCGGAGAAGTTCTATATATACTGTCTATGATTCGGAATGTTAATAGCGCGATTTAGGCTTCGGTGTGTTTCGGTGTGCTAGTGGCGCGACGACAGCGCCGCTACATCACCCCCCTTCTCAGACCGGAGGTCGATAGTGAAGTCTCGTTGTCGACGAATGTGCAAGTGCCAGGAGATTGCCTTGTAGTCTGCGGTGAGTCGAGAAGAAGGCAAGTAATCTGCGTGAGTGCCATGAAGCAGAGGCGAGCAGTAAGGCTCAGAGCCGTGCCGAACACTATATAGCGCAGAGAGTAGCTTGAAGGAACAGGAAGCATTATTATTCCAATGCTGCGATGAACCTTGTGAAGCTAGATGGCTTGCAGGATATGAAGACTGCAGACGATATCTGCTAGGGAGCGAATGGGTGGGGTAATCTATGACGATGATGAAGCTTGAAGTTTCCGAAGGTTGTCGGTTGCGTGTATTCAAGATCACGTCGGATGGTCACCACTGTGGTCGTGGAAGGAAAAGGGTAGATCTCCCGCCGGGCAAGGTGTTCTGCCCGGGAAGCGGCTCACACTCCGTGTGATATTTCGGAGAAGTTCTATATATACTGTCTATGATTCGGAATGTTAATAGCGCGATTTAGGCTTCGGTGTGTTTCGGTGTACTAGTGGCGCGACGACAGCGCCGCTACACAGTGTAACGCACATAATTTTTCCTTTAGACATGTGTCAATCATTCATTTCTATTGACCGAATCATTCTAATACATTTTGTCACGCGTATCCATTTGAATGATCAATCGTATATTCCGATCGATTATTCAAATGGATTATTTCAGGCTCCAGTACTCTGTGAGTCTGTGAGATCCATTGGGAACCGGAAATTTTCTATTTGAGATTTATAATAGCGCCATCTACTACATGCTATAGGTAATAAAGTCATTTTATCAAACTAAAACTTATTGACCTTCAAGGTGGTAAGGACAATCGACGCTAGATGGCATAAACACAAAAACCTTAAGTAGTTCAATTGATTTGATTTGACTTTGATTGGTAACTTTATTCAATATATTATATTATTTTAAATATTTAATAAATTTGTTTATTTTTAAATTTCATTCCTAGCAATACACAATTTCATCTTACTTTACATGTCTAAAAATAGGGATTGTAACATTTATTTGCAAGAAAATTAACCTTTACCTATTTTATACTTATATAAGGTGGTTGGAAATTATCATATTAAATAAATCTTTTGAAGTTTTATATTTAGTAAACTCTACGAAATGAGATTTTTAACTCATAGACTTAACAAATAAATATAATTAAACGTAAAATAATTTTTAATTTAGGTAACAATATTATAATAAAATAAAAACCGGCCAAGAGCGTGTCGGGCCACGCTCAATGTAGGGTTCCGTAGTTTCCCGTCCGTCACAATAAGTGTCCCACTTATGAGTTTTAAGGGAGGTATCCATTATGTTCGCGCTCCAGCAGCGCTCCACGCTCCTGCAACTGCTCCCGGTAGTGGGTACGTGCGCGAACATGGAGCGTGTAAAATTGCACGCTCCGCGGCAGGCGATGCCAAGGAGAGACCAACCGAACAATTCGATAATACCCGACCCAATGTAATAAGTACCTACAGAGCCATATCTCGGGGCATTGGGTTACTAATTAATATTTTCGGTGGTTCCATCCAAGTTCAAAATAATTTTCCTAGAAAGTCCTTATAATGTTCTGCTTTTCAGATTTTTTCATATTTTCTAAACTTCAAAAGTTAGAGGGGGTGGGGGACACATTGTTTTTTACTTTTGGAGCGATTATTTCCGAAATTATTGACATTATCAAAAAATGATTGTAGTAAACCCCTATTCATTTTTAAATACCTTTCCAACAATATATCACACGTTATGGTTGAAATTAAAAAAAAATCACTTCCCACTTTATATAGGGGGGGCTACCCTAATAAAACATTTTTTTTTTCAATTTTTATTTTACCACTTTGTTGGCGCGATTGATACACATATTGGTACCAAATTTCAGCTTTCTAGTACCTACGGTCACAGAGATTAAGCGAGGACGGACAGACGGACAGACAGACATGGCGAAACTATAAGGGTTCCTAGTTGACTACGGAACCCTAAAAATCCTTAAATAATAAATACTCCTGATACTCTGCAGACTGCATTGTTTATTCGATTGGCCTGTTTATTCAGATCATTCGGGATTCGGTCGGTTTTTGGCTCATTCACAATTCATACAAATCACGGGTGAAAAGGTACCGTCAATTGTTTGTGATTGGTTGTACTGGTACATTCAAAAACAAATGAATGAACCATCAATACGTTGAAGTGTACCAGCTCAAACGAACGAATCATGCGTGATTGACACATGTCTATTTTTGTTTGGAGAATGGGCCCAGCACAAATTTTAAGGATTTTTAATGAAATGCATGTTGATTTGGTCTTTATAATCTATAGATTACAATAGTGTTATTAGTTTTACTGCATCTAAACGGAGTCCTGAGAAATTAACAATTAAATTATGAATCTAACAACACCCTAAAAACAAACTGAAAGCGATTTTCTAGTAGTTTTCGCCGGTATTATAAGTTGGAATAGAACACCAATAAATTCCAAATACCATCAAAGTATTATGATTAAAGCCAAGATGACTAAGGGATAGTATGTCCATTTATATTATTTATAATATTACCAACACACGGTAAGAAATATGTTTTAAAGTTGGTTGTATTACAAAAAATAAAATATAATGGAACTCTATTTATTACTGTAACTCATAATTTCTAAAGTATTCTATTAAGACGAGCTCTTAGCACGATTTCAAATTCGTTTTTCACCCGCGCGTCCCGCAGTGGGCGGAGCGCAAACGGCAGTCGGAGAGCGCCGCGTGAACACAGTATGTGCCATGGATATACCTAAGCTGTTTTTAATAGTTCTATGGTATGCGCAAGTTTGGGCTCGTTTCGTTAGGTATGATGAGTCCTTACCTCCGGACATGACGGAGTGACCTGAAGGTGTACTTTGGTAATCGGTATTGGAACAGGTCGCCGAGTACTACCAGATGTGCCGAGTTTGGGCTCGTTTCGTTAGGTATGATGAGTCCTTACCTCCGGACATGACGGAGTGACCTGAAGGTGTACTTTGGTAATCGGTATTGGAACTGGTCGCTGAGTACTACCAGATGTGCCGAGTTTGGGCTCGTTTCGTTAGGTATGATGAGTCCTTACCTCCGGACATGACGGAGTGACCTGAAGGTGTACTTTGGTAATCGGTATTGGAACTGGTCGCTGAGTACTACCAGATGTGCCGAGTTTGGGCTCGTTTCGTTAGGTATGATGAGTCCTTACCTCCGGACATGACGGAGTGACCTGAAGGTGTACTTTGGTAATCGGTATTGGAACTGGTCCCCGAGTACTACTAGATGTGCCATGTTTGGGCTCGTTTTGTTAGGTATAATGAGTCCTTACCTCCGGACTTGACGGAGTGACCTGAAGGTGTACTTTGGTAATCAGGTACACCGCGTTCGCGGCACCAGGTACGCGATCAGGTCCAATACCGAATCATCATACCTAACAAAACGAGCCTAAACTCGGCACACCTGGTAGTATTCGGTGACTAGTTCCCTTAGCGATTACTAAAGTACACCTCAGGTCACTCCGTCAAGTCCGGAGATAAGGACTCATCATACCTAACAAAACGAGCCTAAACTCGGCACACCTATTAGTACTCGGCGACCAGTTCCAATAGCGATTACCAAAGTGCACCTTCAGGTCACTCCGTCAAGTCCGGAGGTAAGGACTCATCATACCTAACAAAACGAGCCTAAACTCAGCACAGCTAGTAGTACTCGGCGACCAGTTCCAATAGCGATTACCAAAGTGCACCTTCAGGTCACTCCGTCAAGTCCGAAGGTAAAGACTCATCATACCCAACAAAACGAGCCCAAACACGTCACATCGAGTAGTACTCGGCGACCAGTTCCATTAGCGATTACCAAAGTGCACCTTCAGGTCACTCCGTCAAGTCCGGAGGTAAGGACTCATCATACCTAACAAAACGAGCCTAAACTCAGCACAGCTAGTAGTACTCGGCGACCAGTTCCAATAGCGATTACCAAAGTGCACCTTCAGGTCACTCCGTCAAGTCCGAAGGTAAAGACTCATCATACCCAACAAAACGAGCCCAAACACGTCACATCTAGTAGTACTCGGCGACCAGTTCCAATAGCGATTACCAAAGTGCACCTTCAGGTCACTCCGTCAAGTCCGAAGGTAAAGACTCATCATACCCAACAAAAAGAGCCCAAACACGTCACATCTAGTAGTACTTGGCGACCAGTTCCAATAGCGATTGCCAAAGTACACCTTCAGGTCACTCCGTCAAGTCCGAAGGTAAAGACTCATCATACCCAACAAAACGAGCCCAAACACGTCACATCTAGTAGTACTCGGCGACCAGTTCCATTAGCGATTACCAAAGTGCACCTTCAGGTCACTCCGTCAAGTCCGAAGGTAAAGACTCATCATACCCAACAAAACGAGCCCAAACACGTCACATCTAGTAGTACTCGGCGACCAGTTCCATTAGCGATTACCAAAGTACACCTTCAGGTCACTCCGTCAAGTCCGGAGGTAAGGACTCATCATACCTAACAAAACGAGCCTAAACTCAGCACAGCTAGTAGTACTCGGCGACCAGTTCCAATAGCGATTACCAAAGTGCACCTTCAGGTCACTCCGTCAAGTCCGAAGGTAAAGACTCATCAAAAACGAGCCCAAACACGGCACATCTAGTAGTACTCGGCGACCAGTTCCAATAGCGATTACCAAAGTACACCTTCAGGTCACTCCGTCAAGTCCGGAGGTAAGGACTCATCATACCTAACAAAACGAGCCTAACCTCAGCACAGCTAGTAGTACTCGGCGACCAGTTCCAATAGCGATTACCAAAGTGCACCTTCAGGTCACTCCGTCAAGTCCGAAGGTAAAGACTCATCATACCCAACAAAACGAGCCCAAACACGTCACATCTAGTAGTACTCGGCAACCAGTTCCAATAGCGATTACCAAAGTGCACCTTCAGGTCACTCCGTCAAGTCCGAAGGTAAAGACTCATCATACCCAACAAAAAGAGCCCAAACACGTCACATCTAGTAGTACTTGGCGACCAGTTCCAATAGCGATTACCAAAGTACACCTTCAGGTCACTCCGTCAAGTCCGAAGGTAAAGACTCATCATACCCAACAAAACGAGCCCAAACACGTCACATCTAGTAGTACTCGGCGACCAGTTCCATTAGCGATTACCAAATTGCACCTTCAGGTCACTCCGTCAAGTCCGAAGGTAAAGACTCATCATACCCAACAAAACGAGCCCAAACACGTCACATCTAGTAGTACTCGGCGACCAGTTCCATTAGCGATTACCAAAGTACACCTTCAGGTCACTCCGTCAAGTCCGGAGGTAAGGACTCATCATACCTAACAAAACGAGCCTAAACTCAGCACAGCTAGTAGTACTCGGCGACCAGTTCCAATAGCGTTTACCAAAGTGCACCTTCAGGTCACTCCGTCAAGTCCGAAGGTAAAGACTCATCATACCCAACAAAACGAGCCCAAACACGTCACATCTAGTAGTACTCGGCGGCCAGTTCCAATAGCGATTACCAAAGTACACCTTCAGGTCACTCCGTCAAGTCCGAAGGTAAAGACTCATCATACCCAACAAAACGAGCCCAAACACGTCACATCTAGTAGTACTCGGCGACCAGTTCCATTAGCGATTACCAAAGTGCACCTTCAGGTCACTCCGTCAAGTCCGAAGGTAAAGACTCATCATACCCAACAAAACGAGCCCAAACTCGTCACATCTAGTAGTACTCGGCGACCAGTTCCATTAGCGATTACCAAAGTACACCTTCAGGTCACTCCGTCAAGTCCGGAGGTAAGGACTCATCATACCTAACAAAACGAGCCCAAATACGGCACACCTGGTAGTACTCGGGGACCAGTTCCAATACCGATTACCAAAGTACACCTTCAGGTCACTCCGTTAAGTCCGGAGGTAAATACTCATCGTTCCTAACAAAACGAGTCCAAACTCGGCACACTTAGCTCTACTAGTCCAGGTGTTCCAGTATTAGTTACTGAAGTTCACCTACAGGTCACTCCATCAAGTCCGGAGGTAAGGTCTTATCATAACTGACAAAACCAGCCTGAAGTCCACAGCTAACATCTCACTGCCAGTAAAGCGCTCCCAGTGCCAAGCAGTCTCTAGAGTAGGTATTCGTATTTCGTATCTAAATCTAATTACTCTATGTATCTAAGTAGATTTTTGAGGTGTAAGAAATCAAAAACAAATTCGATCTTTCAAATTATCAAAATAATTTTATTTGACTACGATTCCCGCAGCCAGCCGTGCGTACACTTGTGTGCGTGATACTGTGTCAATGTAATAGTTCGATTCTATACCTATATCAATTTTGTAAACGCGTCCTTAAAAAATCTTAACGTAAATATTGCGGCAAAAAGAGCGACACGTCTCTACAGCACCAGGCCTCGGCCGGCAGTGACTGCCTGCAGACTGCACAGGCGTTTACGCAAACATCCGTAACGTATTATTTCAGAAATAAGAATATGCGATTTAAATAAAAAAACTATTAGTTGGACTAAAAAATTAAAACACTATTACGTTAATATGTTGAATGTATAAACATTTGACAAAAAATCAGAATGATTGCATGTATACTAGTATGGTTTTTACTCGTTAAAAGAAATTTTTAGAGGTACGTTTGTGATTTTTTTCTGTCGTATTAAATTAGTGGTATCATGTTTTCAACACACTATCTAACTAGCATATATCCTGGACAATATCATATATTTTTCTGGGTTTGTTTACTGCAGTGGATCATATACTTTGAGGCATTATAAAACTTGCATTTAGCATCATGCCTCGTCTTAATAGTGGTACAGAAAGAGAAACTTTTTATTCAATATAGATTATAAACATTGAGTTAATATGTACTACGTAGTACGTACTAGAGGCGACACTGCATTCAGCTACTATGTTCCATTCAACTGCGGTGCATACACCGCACTTTAATCAGTCACTCGCTAGGCGCTTGTAGAGTTGACACGTGTTGTGTTGATTTAAAAAAAAATGTGATAAAAATATGCCGTCGTGCGTACTTAGATATTGCACAAATAATTCAAGAAATGTCAGTAAAAACCAAGTAATTACTTTTCATTGGTTAATAAGATACTTAATCATCATCATCATCGTTGGAGCCACACGCAAGTGTGAGTAACGATCCAAGAGCAAGTCTTATCCGACACTATTCCGATGATATCCCGGACGTCAGTCTGAGCGAGATTAGAATGGCTCTCCACCACCTTAAAAACGGCAAGGCCCCGGGCGAGGATGGAATTACAGCGGAGCTTCTGAAAGCGGGTGGAACACCGGTACTTGAAGTCCTTCAGAAGCTCTTCAATTCCGTCCTCCATGGTGGCACTACTCCGGAGGCGTGGAGCAGAATCGCGGTGGTTTTGTTCTTTAAGAAAGGCGACAACGCTCTCTTGAAGTACTACAGACCGATTTCCCTTCTGAGCCGCGTCTACATGCTATTTTCGAGAGTCATTACGAATCGTCTCGCACGCAGACTCGACGACTTCCAGCCTCCCGAACAAGCCGGTTTCCGAAAAGGCTTCAGTACCATAGACCACATACATACCCTGCGGCAGATTGTACAGAAGACCGAAGAGTACAATCTGCCACTTTGTCTGGCATATGTGGACTATGAGAAAGCCTTTGATTCCGTCGAAATATGGGCAGTGCTACAGTCCCTTCAGCGGTGCCAAGTTGACTGTCGGTACATCGAAGTGCTGAAGTGTTTGTACAGTAGGGCTACGATGGCTATCCAAGTACGGAACCAGAGTTCGAAACCTATCCAACTGCAGAGAGGTGTAAGACAGGGTGATATTATATCCCCGAAACTCTTCACCGCTGCGTTGGAAGACGTTTTCAAGCTACTGGTCGGGAAAGGATACGGTATTAACATCAATGGCGAATACATCACTCACCTTCGATTTGCCGACGATATAGTCCTTATGGCAGAATCGCTGGAGGACTTAAGCATTATGCTCAATGACCTCAATAGTGCCTCCCAACGGATAGGTCTTAAGATGAACATGGACAAAACAAAGATCATGTTTAATGTCCATGTCACACCTGCGCCGGTAGTTGTTGGTAGCACTATGCTCGAAGTTCTTGACGAGTACGTTTACCTGGGACAAATAGTCCGACTAGGTAAGTCCAACTTCGACCGAGAGGTCAATCGACGGATTCAACTCGGCTGGGCAGCGTTCGGGAAATTTCGACATATCTTTTCGTCAGGTATACCTCAATCTCTAAAAACTAGAATGTACAACCAGTGCGTGTTGCCAGTGATGACTTACGGATCTGAGACGTGGTCCTTCACTGCTGGCCGTATGAGGACGCTGAAGGTCGCTCAGCGAGCTATAGAGAGGGCTATGCTCGGAGTTTCTCTGCGTGATAGACTCAGAAATGAGGATATCCGCAGTAAAACCAGAGTGACCGACATAACCCAACGGATTAGTAAGCTGAAGTGGCAATGGGCCGGCCATATAGCTCGAAGAACCGATAACCGATGGGGAAGAAAGGTTCTCGAGTGGCAGCCTCATACCGGTAGGCGTAGTGTAGGGCGACCCCCCACTAGATGGAGTGACGACCTGGTAAGACATGCAGGAAGTCGATGGATGCAGGTGGCTCAGGACCGTGCTTTGTGGCATTACTTGGGGGAGGCCTATGTTCAGCAGTGGACTTGTGAAGGGCTGTAATGATGAATGATGATGATGATACTTAATCAATAAAAAAGTATTATAAATTAGTAATAAAACAAATTATTCCTAAGACGCCATCTTGTGTCACGTAATATAGATTATGAAATTAATTTGTTCAGATGCGACATTTCCGTGGGTACTTAAATATAGGACTAATATATTATTATACACATTTTTTTATAGAAACATATATGAGTTATCATAATTAGGCCAAATTTTTTATATTTAAATCTGGTAATTATTCTTATAATTTATTTTTAGGTTTCCACATCAAAGTCAAAGTGGAATAAATTCGTCAATTTTTAACTCTCGCGTGCCCAATATTTATGAACGGCTCTTATTCTAATTTAAATAAATATATTTGTAATTTAAATGTTATATTAACAAGTTTTGTTAAACATACATTTAGTATGTTTTTTTATATTTGAGATAGATACCTTTTAAAATATTGAGATAAAAATATCATTAAAATGTAATTGTGATATAATATTATGTAATATTATATTAAATAAACAAATATAATATGCAAAATAAATGACAAAATTTAAAAAAAATTGTTTTTGATATAATTTACCTATTTAACAGTACAATCTTTTATTACCTACTGATCATTCTACCTATGTTTATTCTATGATAAGAAAACAAACCGCGCGAACACAGAGTACCGCACATTTTTTGTTTGAAATAGCTGTTCTAGTACGTAAGTACATATTACTTCAATGACTAAAAATAATAGTTATTGAAAACCACTTTTTTTTTAATTTACCACTGGTACGGAAAAAAATGTCTTGAGGAGAGCAAGAAACTCTTTTTTTTTAAATAATATCTTACAATCATGTATGATACAATTAATAACACATAACAAATTAGAAATAGCTTGGTAGCGATCACTTTACCCAGGGGTATCATCATCCATAAATTCCTTATAATATATATACAAACTTAGTTTAATAAAGTTTTTGAACTTTGATTATTGATTGAGATGGACAGACAGGAGCAGCGTTAAGACTTTGTTTTAATATGTTTTGGTTGATTAATAAGTAGGTATCTCTAAACATCTCATATATCATAATAAAATAACTGGGTAAAAACATGCTTATCTAAGTATAAACCTTCTCAGAAATGAGAGGCTTGCCCAGCTGTGGGACGTATACAGGCTGTAACTTTAAAGAATATTTGAAAATGTTGTGATTATCATAATATATTCTTTTATTATAGGACCAATTACGAGTAAAACACATTTCTAATTTATTTATTTTTTATTCCATTATTTCATATTGCCGGTTTTAAATTATATAAATATAAAATTTTACAATAGTGTGTCGTCTTTTCTATAGGATTATGGAGTTGTGTAAATAAGACCCGTCACCTGCGCGGCTAGATGCAGTGTCGGCTGGTATTACCGAGATCCTTGGCTTGAATCCATCTTCATCAGCCTCGTACTCTACCACCTGGAAAGAACAGAATACATGCCATGAAAATGTGTTAATTTTACCACGTTTTCATCATGTCACTTTCTAGTTTTTCTGACGTTCCGGGTCAATCTTGCAATTCAAATTTCGAACACTTCCCGATAGGCTATATAGGGATCTTGAAATTTTGATCCTAGCTCAGAATCAGAAATTGTAGGTGAAAAACGTGGTTTTTTTTTTTTTACACTTTCGTTTGTTGAAAAATTATATCAACTAGCTACTATAGTCCAAGGATAAAAAGTAAGAGATCAAAACAAAACAGAAACTTTTTTATTCAATATAGATTATAAATAATACTTATTGAAAGTCATTGAGCTATTACGTACTACGTACTAGAGGCGACACTGTTTTCAGCTACTATGTTCTATTCAACTGCGATGCATACACCGCACTTTATAATCATTCACTCGCTAGGCGCTTGTAGAGTTGTCACGTGTTGTGTTGATTTAAAAAAAATCTCTTGATAAAAATATGCCGTCGTGTGTACTTAGATATTGCACAAATAATTCAATAAATGTCAGTAAAAACCAAGGAATTACTTTTCATCGGTTAATAAGATACTTAATCAATAAAAAAGTATTAAGAATTAATAATAAAACAAATTATTGCTAAGACACCATCTCGTGTCATGAAATATAGATTATGAAATTAATTTGTTCAGATGCGACACTTCGGTGGGTACTTAAGTATAGGACGAATATATTATTATACACATTTTTTTTGGTGGAAACATATTATATAAGTTATTATAATTAGGCGAAATTTTTCATGTTTAACTCTGCTTATTATTCTTTTATTTTATTTTTAGGTCTCCACATCAAAGTCAAAGTGGAATAAATTCGTCAATTTTTAACTCTCGCGTGCCCAATATTTATGAACGGCTCTTATTCTAATTTAAATAAATATATTTGTAATTTAAATGTTATATTAACAAGTTTTGTTAAACATACATTTAGTACGTTTTTTATATTTGAGATAGATACCTTTTAAAATATTGAGATAAAAATATCATTAAAATGTAATTGTGATATAATAATATTTAATATTATATTAAATAAGCAAATATACAAAATAAATGACAAAATTTAAATATTGTTCTCGATATAATTTACCTATTTAACAATGTAATCTACTATTACCTACGGATCATTCTACCTATGTTTATTCTATGATAAAAAAAAACCAACCGCGCGAACACAGAGTAGCGCACATTTTTTGTTTGAGATAGCTGTTCTAGTACGTAAGTACATATTACTTCAATGTTGACAGTCACTTTTTTTAATTTACCACTGTTTCGGGAAAAAAAACCCTATCCTGGTAAGAACCAGCAAGAAACTCAGCGGGATTTTTTTAAATAACAGCTTACAATCGTGTATGTTACAATTAACACACAATAAATTAGAATCGGCCTGGTAGCGATCACCCCATCCAGGGGTTATTTCATCCACATCTGAAGTGTATAAGAGATGTAGAGAAATGTAGAAGAAACCCAGTATAATAACAGGCCATGAGGTATGCCATCTTAGCCCTCATTGAGGCCAATTCTTTATTTATGTTGGTTGCAGGTGAACAACTGATTCCTGCAACGTTCCATCAGGTGGACTGTAAGTTTGTTTTTCAATTCAATTTTTTATAGAAGAATGGTGACAAACGAGCACACGTTCCACCTGATGGCAAGTGGGTGCTGTAGCCCATAGACATATACATCTGTCCGATGATGAATCATAATGCAGATGCATTGTCACTCCTAAGGACTAAGATGGAATGTCTTGTTCCCAGTAAAGAAAGAATTAACATTCACAACCTCTTACAGTGCTGACTGTCTTATTATAAAGTTAAAGTTACAGCCTACATACGTGCTACGTAGTGGGACGTATATACGCTGTAAGAGAAATGAAGAGAGAGAACTCTACACGTCTTCGAAATATTTTTTTTTGTTCCTCAGACATGCAGCTTTCCTCACGATGTTTTCCTTCACCGTGGAGCACGTGGTAAATCAACGCCTAAAATTGCCTGCGTACTGTGAAAACTTATATATTGTATTTCAGTGTGTCCGACTACACTAAAATACAATAGTATTCGCATTTGTGTTTGCAGAAATAGATAGGTGGAATTTACTCGGGTTCCAAAGCAGTAGAGCTGATGAAGATGATTTCAACGTACCTGTTTGGTTCCATCAGGAAGTACGACAAAGTACGTCCCTTCTGCTTTATCGTCCTGCCTGTTTTCCGCGTGGCCAAAGTCAATTCCGCTCTCATAGTCGCTCACTTTGTAGGAGAACTCGTAGTTCGCTGGTTCCTGTGTATTTTGATTAGTAAGTTTGAGTAATAGAACGTGTAGTAGCGTGTAAGAATATCCAGTACCCCATATCGTCCCGTGGGTGTCGCAAGAGGCGAGACAGAGAAATACAAAGGCAACAGCGTCTTCCTAATAACGACTAGAAAAATAAAATAAACTGCGGTTACCAACCTACCCACCAAGCGTGGCAACTGTGGCAATCTTCGGGTTGTTCAGATATGAATAATTAATGGCATCGATACATTTAGTAGTATTTATCAATGAATGCAGCGCTAGTAGTTATTTGTGACGTTTGTAGGAGCTATCTACTTCTTATTAAAATGATATATCAACTAATAAAAAAAACCTATTACATTTCTACACAATCTTGTTTCCATAATAGCCAATACCAGTTTTTTTAAGGAGTAAATACTTGATGAATCTTCCTACAACTAAACCACAGAAATACGAATTAATTGTTAATAATAAAAAATCATTATATAAAAATTATTGATGACATGCATCTCCTCATAAAGTAAACATATTTACACGTCTCATAAGCGAAGCATTGAGGTTGTGCTCTACTCTCACCTAATGGTGTTAAGTAAAGTCGCTTAATACGTAAGTAACATCATGTATTTTATTAACTGCATAAAATATCATAAATCTAAATCTAAACAAGGTTATATATATTCATAATAAATAAAAAGGTACAAAAATAAGTATTATTACTCACAATTTATCTTCCGTGTACGTATTCTCTACTCAACAGTTTTAGTAAGACTGCCGCCGCTCGTCGCTGCCGCTTTCGCTGCGTCAAACCGACGACATCTGTCTTTTATAGGCTTGTAATTTAACTGTGCTAAACTACAGATGGCGTTGCTTGTGTGGTTTCCGTTCCAAGTTTTTATAAAATTGGATATTAAGCCGTAAGTTTTTACATTATAAAACATTATTTATATTTCTTATAATTATCTTAAACAGTTTTACATTCGAGTTATAAATCTAAGCAAAAATAAATAACTAGACATAGTCTAATACATTAATGTACCCGCAGAATTTATAGGATGAAAATAATTAATTACCCACCATGTTAGTTACAACAATATCAATTATTAAAATACGCTAACAATGGAAATCCAGTAATTTACTGAGCTAAAAATGTCTTCATTTTTTAACTACCACACTTTAAGAATAGTAAAATACAAATATATCGAGAAAAATCACTCGTTTTCATGTTTCTATTATTTTTAAAAGTAATTTTTTGTATTTAGTGTAAAAACAAACCGATTGAAAAAAATTATCTAGGGTGCACGGAAGTCTGTATTAATCGTAGTCGTTAGAATTAATGTATCAAAATAATTCTTTTTTTATTAGGTTTAGAATCTCAACGCACAGGTTCCTTTCAAAAATTACTGAGTAATTTACCATTACATTAGATTTGATAAACCACAAATTCTCGCAAAAGAACACCGATTCCTACCAAGGATGATACGCGAGGCTATTGAAATTAAAAAACATCCAAATTTCAATAGAGAAGATGGTTGGGTGCTACCATCTGCTTGGGATCCTATAATCAACAAAATTAAACCCAAACCCAAGCATACCACTGCAAGACTTCATGATACTATAAGCTCGTTTTGCGTAAATTGGACCAAAAATTAATATTAAAAAACTGAAGGTAGCCGGACTAACTATGACATTGGGACGTCAAACATCTCAGTCCCCCCCCCGTGACCATGGGCGCTGTAAAGCACCCGAAACGTCGGGATAATAATAAAAATAAATTAAAGTAATTAAACGCGATAAAATCCGTAAATAATAGTTTTATTCAATGTGTAGTGTTCGCGTAAATTTAAGAAATCATTATTAGAAAAAGATATATTTTTCTTTTATATAATCAAACGAGATTGATTACAAGGCGTGCACTTTTGGATTTTCCAAACTTTTTTATTTTACGATTGCCACTAATGGATAGGCAATTTATTAATGAACATTTTGATCTGTTTAATTTTTCAAAAGATAATTTTTTTTTACAATAACCTAAATATATACTAAACAAAGTTCATAAATACAGTGCAACATAAACCTATATAAGATTTTTCTGCACACTGCAGTTCGCCGTATTTCGAGCGCAAACATTTTAATATTATTTAGAGTAAGAAGGTAGTTCGCTCATTTCTATACAAATAACATGAGGATGGATTGTAGTGGCTATTTAGTTAGAGTATATTTTTGGAATATACATATAGTAATTATATTACATATAGTAAGTACGTTAGTTTATAGTTATATCATGTTAGTTGATTCAAAAAATATGTTTTTAATTTGTATTTAATATTTTTGGGATTCGGTTTAAAGAACTTTATTTCTTATTAAGACAATAAGTCACTTACATGAGAACAATAACATCTATATTATAATTCTAGTGCGTGTGGGTAGTAAAAAAATAAACAAAAATTATACCGGTCGATCGTTAACCAAGAAGCGAGTTCATTGTGTTCCTATCAACTATAAGGCGGTGGTCCAAGTATAATTTTAATGCATAGTTTCATCATTATAAATATATTCAAATAATCTTCTTTTAAAAATATTGATTGAAGTCGCCTCTTTCAAATGTTTTGGAAGTTGATTGTATAACTGTGCTCCCCCAAATGTTATGTTGATTGATATTTTCCTTCAAGGTTTTAGGTAGTTTATTAATTAATTTAGGAATAATAATCTTATTTTGATGATCGCCATATATATTATGAGTTTTAGCTATAATTAATTTAGGGTTATGTATACTTCTAAGCTGATGTTTGTACGTAGGTATGACTTGTAATTTTGTATTAAAGAACTGTTCTACAAGATAAAGATAAAGATATTTTATTTTGCAAATATGGGTACAGTACATGGAAATATAGGTAGTGAGTTCAGCCATATTTTACCAGTAGGCATGCAAAATATACAGAAATATAAACTAATCACCTAAACAGCTATAACAAAATAAAATAATAGCACAAAAACAAACATAATTTAAATTTTTTTAACATTATACAGTCTTAATCTCAAAATGAAAATTTTTTTTCAGTCAAATATTCTGTTACGCTATAGTATGCTTTGACTGTCAAGAAGCTACGAAGCCTTTTTTTAAATATCGATAGCGGCAATTCTTTCCAACTTTTTGGTATTTTATCATATATGACTGGAGCCATGCAGTATATACTTTTGCGCATTAGTGCTGTCTTAGCGGATTGATGACATAAAAGGGTATTGTCGCGTCTATTACGTGGAACTACTTGGTCAAGGCGTTTAAAACGTTTCGGATGCAATTTAACAAACACTGCTACTTCTAGTACTTGTATAAGCAAGGTAATGTCAGTATTTTATACTGTTTAAAATATGGCATGCAACTATCGGTAGTTTTGACCTTAAACATCGCCCTTATGCATCTTTTTTGAGCCTTAAACGCTGATTCTTTTTCGGTTGAGTTACCCTAAAATATTGTTCCATATCGGAGGTGGGATTCTGCTAAGCCGTAGTAAGCAGTGAGGAGTGCATCCGTGTATACTATTGAAGACAAATTATGTAAAGCATATGCGGTTTTACTAATTTTTTTACATAAAGTATTAATGTGTGCTTTCCAGTTAAGATGTGTTTGTTTTTCTTTTACAACATCATTATTGTAGTGTACATTTAGGCTCATGCTAGGAATCCGTTGACTGAAATGGATAATTTTTGTTTTATTTAAGTTTATTTTTAAATTGTTTTCGACCAACCAGTTTACAACTAATTTTAAGGAGTTATTAATGTCATTTTCATAGGTCTCTACACTTTTACATGGTATTGTCACTGTGGTATCATCCGCAAATAGTGTTACTGGTTGCTCAATGCATTTAGGTAAGTCATTGATGTACAATATAAATATAAGTAAAGTAAGTTTTAATTTTTTTTCTATTGGCAAGATACCACAGTATTTAAATACTTTGTTGTAATTGTCCTTATACTGTTGTTTGATTTTAGGGGGGACAATTGTTTTGATGATTCTAAGTTGTAATTCATGGATTCTACAAAGATGCGATTTCCAGGTTCTACCATAGCTACTTAATCCGTATTGTATTAAAGTTTTTGTATTGTTTTGTTGGGTGGGGTTGTTTGGGGTCCGGGGGGGGTTTCTGCTGGGGGGGGGTTTCCCTGGGGGGGGTTTTTGTTTGGGGGCGGGGGGGGGGTTGCTTGGTTAAATTCGACCAGAGCCTTATAAAGGGACAATAGTGTAGGAAAGGGAACTTTATACCTAACGATAGAAAATTTGGCAAGTATGGCCCTTAACTTATCGCACACTTTATTAATATGGTGCGTCCATTTAAATCGACTGTCTATTATGAGTCCAAGGTAAGGTTATTGTTCTACTAATTCGATAAACTAATTTGATTTTATAAAGAAAATATTTTAAAATTTGGGCGAATTTCTTACGCGATATATTATTGTAGAGAGAGCGCGTGGAATGTATAGAACCGAATGCTGCAGGTCGTTCGCTAGGAGTAGCGCCTTAATTGGCCTCCCCTTTAGATTGTCTTGTAGGCTTTTGCTATAGTTGCCACGCTGGCAAGGCGAGATGGCGAAAGAACAATGCTGCTGCCTATATCCTGTTTCAGTTTCCCTCTATCCTCACTTACGACACCTACGACAGGGGTCGGCAACCTTTTGAGTCGGAAGAGTCAAAATTACAATTTAAAAAATTTCAAAGTATTTAAAGAGCCACAATTTTTTTTCTTGCCAAGCATATTAGTACTTGCATAAATAAATATTTTTGAAAAAAAAATATATACATTCAAGAACTTCCGAGCTTTCGACGGACTTACGACAGTGACGACGCGAGTCACCGGGGAGGGGTGCGGTGAAAAGCGAGTACAAGTGGCTGAGAGATAGAAATGGTTCCTAATACCTACTCGTTAATCGATTCAGAACGATTTTAAATATTTTATTTTATAAAATAAATAATATTTGCGTAAGGAACTAAAGAGCCGCAGCTTCACATCCAAAGAGCCGCATGTGGCTCTCGAGCCGCAGGTTGCCGACCCCTGCTCTAGTGGAATAAAAAGTCAATTAGTTTGTGGATATTCATTTATAATCTACGTTTCTACGTTCATTTCGTACACCATTTTCGTGAGAATGTTCTTGTGTTGATTTTTGGATTTTTTTAGTGTTTTATATAGTGTTTTATTATAAAATTGTAATGAAAGTTTTTGTATGACTATAATTTATCTTTTTACGTAAATAAACTCAAGTAATATACATGTATAGAAATAATTTTGATTTTGAAGCTGCCGACATTCAATTCTCCTGTAAATCTTTTTGTAATGAATTAAAAACTTACTTTTGTTTAGACCACAGAAGTTCGGCATTATAAAATCTATACAAAATTCTCTATCTTGTATAGATTTTATAATGCTAAACTTCTTCGTAGAAAAATAGTCTCTAAATATAAGTGTTAATGATTTAAAGTGCTGTGGGTGGGTGCGGTCGCATGCGACCGCGCGGGATTTGTCAGACACATGCGACTGCAAGGTTTTTGATGAGGATTGAAGGGTTAAAGCTATATAGGTTTTATTGTCAAATTATCACATATACATATGGTGTGACCCATTATGTAGCTAAATAAAAATTGTTAATTAAACCAAAAATAGATACATTTTTGATAGAAAAAAAATTTACTAGTAGTGTAGTTTCAGTACTTTATCAAAGAACAAACATTATTGAATATAAAAAGACCAATAATTACGAAAGAAATTATAAATTGGAGTGGGGGAGGGGCTAACTATAAGGCAGATTTTTAATTAATTTTTTGTAAATAAATTATTGACGAACAAACTATTATTGATAGAGAACAATCAAGAACAAACCACGAACTAACGATATGTGATAACGAAATTTGAAAAATTAAAAATTTTAAAGGCTAACTTAAGTAAGCCATCTCGAGGAGAGTGTACAGAAAAGATACGCAGTATAGTACAATATCTTTGGTGTACAGCCAGGCTATGGTCTACCGTCTATGTACTATATCTATGAAGAGAATATAATCACTACGTTTATTTACCCAAGTTGGTTGAATACCACAAACTAATAAGAGTACTATGGTTCATAAAAGATAGCTTGATCTCTGCGACAGCTGTCAGTAAAAATCACGCCTATGAAGTCCTGAATTTCTTAGTAGTACAGACAGTACCTCTCAATGTCATACTTATTAGGTCGGCGGGCATGCCCATAAAGTATGACATTGACAGATACTGTCTGTACACTGACCTCTATATATACAAGTACGCTGGACTGGCTATAGACGTGACATGATGAAGCGATTTGATTTCCGCCATTTTGGCGCTGACAGCAAAAGTGCACGTCCACGGAACTAATAACAGGGATAAGACAGTGTACCAAATTATATCGATAAAAATTCTATATCCTACCATACCTAAATAAATATAATGGACTCTATGGATAGATGGACTCTACCCGTAACGTCCATTCTATTTATGTATCATATTAATGTAATGCAATAATCATTAATCATCATTAAAACCCTTCACAAGTCCACTGCTGAACATAGGCCTCCCCCAAGCAATGCCACAAAGCACGATCCAGAGCCATCTGCATCCATCAACTTCCTGCATGTCTTACCAGGTTTTGACTCCATCTAGTGGGGGAACGTACTACACTTCACCTGCTGGTACGAGGCTGCCACTCGATAACCTTTTTTCCCCATCGGTACTCGGTTCTTCGAGCAATATGGCCGGTCAATTACCACTTCAGCTTACTAATCCATTGGGCGATGTCGGTCACTCTGGTTCTGCTGCAGATATACTCATTTTTTAGTTTGAACCCCTGAGCATAGCCCTCTTCATAGCTCACTGAGCGACTTCGAGCTTCCTCATACGGCCAGCAGTGGAAGACCTCGTCTCAGATCCATAGGTCAAAACTGGCAACACGCACTGGTTGTACGATTCGGTAGTTTTGAGGTATTCCTGACGAGAAGATGTGTTGTAATCTCCCGAACGCTGCCCAGCCGAGTTGAATCCGTCGATTGACCTGTCGGTCGAAGTTGAACTCCCAAGTAAAAATACTCGTCAACAACTTCAGCTAAGTGCTCCCAAAAACCACCAGCATAGGTGTTCTGTACATGACTTTTGTTTTGTCCATGTTCATCTTAAGACCTATCCGTTGGGAGACACTATTGAGGTCATTGAACAAAGTGCGTGGGTCCTCCAGCGATTCTGCCATAAGGACTATTATATATTACTATATTGTCGGCAAATCGAAGGTGAGTGACACGCCATTTGACACGTTAATACCATATCCTTTCCAGTCCAGTAGCTTGAAAACGTCTTCCAATGCATCGGTAAAGTATTTCGGGGATATTACGTCACACTGTCTTGCACATCTCTACAGTTGGATTAGTTTGTACTCTGGTTCTGTACTCGGATAGCCATTGTAGCCCCTAGACCATTCAACTAAAAAATTATTAAGATTAAACTAACTATACAAAATAAAAATAAAAACATAATTTCTAAAATAATTTATTTTCAACCGTTCATTTATTTCTAGTATTATAAAAAACAAATCAGCTGCTATGATAACGTCTATTCTAATCAACTACAGGTCTGTCTACAGACAGTAAAATATTTTCTCCTATATAAAAATTTATGTTTGCTCGTACTTTCCACGATGCCATGCCGTTCATCAGATTGCGGTAAAACTTTGTAAACTTATTGGTTGCACTTGTGCGAAGATTATACGCATGGTACAATTAACTGACTCTAGGTGGCATGCGTATTATACTGACTATTTATTTGAAAGTTACAGAAAGTTATATATCATTCTATTTCAATGATTGTATTATCATTCCGAATCATACAATATAACTGTTCCAAGTTTTTAACGATATTTACGAGCTAGCAAGATAATATAAAAAAATATAAACTTTGAATTACATAGTTATCAGTTATTTACAACGTTATTATCGAAATTAAAATAACGATATCAAAAAATAAAATAAAAAATAACTGAAATTATCATAAGTCCTACTTTCCATGGTATCGTCCCAAGAATGCTGGCTACGTGTCCTCTCTGAATGGCTATACTTAGCCTTCAAGCGAGGAAGCAACAAACTAAACAACTTCTTATTACCAGCAGCGATGATCAGTCGCAGATACAGTTTTTTTAGGAACTACTCTTAAGCAGAAAAGGAAGTAAACTATTTTAATATTTCCTTATGTAAAAGTTGTTACTCCGTGTAGTGGTGGTGTAAGAATTTCCACTGGCCCATATCATCCTGAGAGTGTCGTAAGAGGCGACAGAGGAAAACTGGAACAGGAGATGGCCAGCAACGTCTTCCTAATAACGATTAAAAATACAAAACCGTGGTTGTCAACCCGCTTGCCAAGCGTGGCAACTGGCAACTAAAACAAAATTCCCCACGAGGCAATCTACGAAGGAGACCTAATTTCAGCAGTTGACTTTTATAGGCTGTAATGGAATGTAATATTATTATTATTATATCATTGACGAGCCCAAATAATTTGACGAGACAAAAAATTACGTACTTTATCGCCTGTAATGTACAGGGAATAAGTTTTTGTAGCTGCATACAGACGGATTTCTATATATTTGATTATAATACGTTTTACTAGAATGTGAAAGTGGCTAGTAAAATTATCTGAAACCAAAGTGTCCTTAAAATGGTATTGTAGATCAGGAAACAATATTTCCGTTTTAACTATAAGATCTTTTAGTACCTTTGCAGTTAATACTGCAGAAAAATTTGGTTCTATCAGAGATTTACCATTATTATTTTTAACAGCATGGCGTAATAATGACTCAACCAATAAACAAATATTTACCACACTTTTAGAAGGCATAGTTAAACCACCCCTCGTTTTTCGTACAACGAGAGCAATACCATTTCTGCGATTCCTCACAGGATCTTGTGGTACAGATTCGCAAGCTATTAAGCAATCCTCACATCTAATTTTCTTTCGTATCGCTCGAATGACAAATCCTGCAATATATTCTACACACTGTTTAGACGTTTCGTTTACGTTTGAGTCAGGTACTGCCCAAAACAGGTGTAAAAATTCACTTATTTCATCATGCAGGGTTGGCGAATCTATTTCTTCTAAACGATATTTTTTATTGTACGTATATTTTCGGCATTGCTATAGTCATCTACATTAAATTTGTTGATTTTAGCCCCTTTTGAAGAACCAGAAGATACAGCTAATATTGATAAGTCGTTTCCCTGGACATTACCCGTGGAATTCGTTATTTCATGGTGAATTAACAATTGCTTAAATGCGTTTACAAACTGAGCGGCAGTTGGATTTAGACACCAACCACCTCGGCTACGAATCGCACAAAAAATAATTCCAAGTGATCTTGGCTTAACTTGTACGTCAACAAGTAATTAAGTTCAGGCTTATCTGCTTTAACATAGCTGTCGTAAATATGAAGAACAGAAATAACTGCATTGTAAAACCCCAAAAAACCTGCTTTACGGCGTGATTGTACAACCAATCTATCATCATGTAGTTTTATTTTGCTAAGGTAATTAATTTCCTCCATTATTTTAGACCTCCACCTTTTCTCGTTTGTAGTCCTGAGTGGACTTTTATATCCACACCCCCAATGGATTTCTTACATTCAAAAAATCAAAAATACGGTCAACTGTTCTTATAAATCTAACTGTTGAAGCTGAACCTTGTTGAACCACTGCTACTAAGTGTTTGAGCTGCAAGATAAAATTTCATTATCATTTTTTTATAATGTATATGCGAACTCCTTAGTCTATTTCCTAACCTCAGGCCCTCAGATTCCTGTAATGCTGCCAAATTTTCAATATATTCCCACTTTATTAAATTCCCTTCGTGATCCTTTAAAACCTTTAAGTCACCTAAACAACTTCTTATATTTTCAAGCATATGACAGGGATCAAATACTACATAAATCTTGTGGTTCTTATCTATTGGGTGATAAAAGAAAGGTTTAGTGTCGTTTCCTGCTTTCAACACTACCCCTAGTTTAGCTACCGCAGAAAAATGCGCGGGTGGTCCATCTAAAGTTATGGAGCATATTTTTACTGAAACATCGTGCAAGCGAATTAAAGCCTGTTTAATTAAGGCACTCTTTGTTTCAGCTGGCAACCCACTAATAAAAAATAGGCGATTGGTATTTTCCAATTGCCTTTTAACGGAACAATCATAAAAACCAATGCGTCCTTACAATCAGGTAAATCATTACATTCGGAATCAATGCCAAAATCAACGTAACCACGCGTTACACCATCACGGCTGCGAGAGCAACTTTTCTTTAAGCTCATTTCGTCTATGATCAAAGCACAAATTAGTGTTTCTCCATTCTGTTTTGCTTGGTTACTTTTAAGTAGTAAAGCATTAAAACTTTTTACTAAGAACCCCGGATTCGAATCTACAGAGCTATACCCCTAGCGGAGCGTATTACCCGAGGATGTGGTAATGCTATATTAAACTTTTTTCTGACGAAAGCGTATGCTTTTGGTGAGTAAAAATGAAGAGTAATAGCAAAAGCTCTAAATTCCGGGGGATACTTAGCACGGCTGACATTTTTACCAGTATTAAATATCATCCTTTTAAACAATTGTGGCTTGAAGTCGTCATACAGATTTAATAGATTTGCACAGTCATCGTTAATTAATTTTCTTCTCTTTAATTCAACTATTACATTTCTTAAACAAGTAATGCTGACCTTTAATCGTTTCACATGTTGCGATAGGACTTTTACATGAGCTCGTGTGTTTTTCAAAGATTTCTGAACTCGTTTCAATGTCTTTTTTGATGATCTAGGGGAGTATTCATAACGATGATCATGCTTGATATTATTACGGACTTCAGAAATAGACAAAACCTTCTTTGAAGCGATAGTCTGTTCCCGGTAGCAGCTTGTGTTCCGACCTTATACCAAATTTATATTGATAAATAACACGAAAAAACAACTTACACATGACATTTGCCACGGTTTGCTTGTAATAAAAATAAAAGAAAAATCAAGATACCAACATAAAAAAAGAAGTACTTTCCAGGCTCTCAATCTCGGGCAGCTCCATGTATTCTGGAGGCATCAACGTACCTACTTCCATAGTTTTGAGATCAAAATACGGATCACCTTTATCGGTGCATATTGCACTAGCTCCTAAGCGTTCCAGCTTCGGCAGTGCCACGTATTCTGGGGGACTTGACGTATCGCAATCCATGGGTTCTTGATCGAACACTTGATTTTCTTTGTCGGTGGATGTGGCGCGAGAGGAAGCTGCCAAAAACCGTAAATGTAAACGATGGCAAGAATTTATAAATAAGAAGGAAACTAAAGTAGGGCTACTATGAAGTTAAGGCACAAATTAAATTTTGAGACTCGAGAGATAATTAAATCTCTAGACTCTCACTTACTAAAACCCCATGGTGTTCCACCTCTGCCGCAAATTGGCAGTTCCACGGAAATACTTTCATGCACATCCACGGCCCCTCCGCCGCTAGCCGCCAAATGGCGGCCCCTCCTTAGTTGCTGACTTAGTTCTTTCTGGTGCGCCTTATCTGAGAATGAAAACCCCGTTTTCATTCTCAGATAAGGCGCACCAGAAGCAAGACACACTGCCCTTCGCGTCCTCTAACTCCACCTGCACTATGGACTCCCCGAGCCCGATATGTGAATGGAGCCAGGGGAAAACGAGCACTTGAAAGCATCAAGTGGTGCAGCCTCACCAAAGTCGCAAAAGATAGTCGAGTGGTGCATCGCCAATCGCCATACCAACACTCCTCTTCCCTTACGACTCCACCTCGGCTACAGCGATACAAGGAGAGGAATCTCACTGCCCACTAAAACACATACAACGTGGCTCGACATCATCAGGTGACCTTTCGACACTTGGCTATGGCCCTTGAGTTTGGTGGAAAATGAGGAAAGAAGAAATAAAAAAAACATTCGAAATAGTAATCTAATACTTTTATACTTACTGGTACTGGTACTACCAGGAAATATTGTCGGTATACTGCACTTTTTCAAAGTGGTGCAGTTCTCATGTCTAATAAAACAGTCGTCTGTGAAATGTTTGGAACAAATATGATCATTTTGTTTCGGACGCCAATTCACAATATTTATGGTTTTAAGCCATATTTTTAGTCTAGGTTCAATTGGAAACCTGTTAATTAATAAACATTTGGTAATCAATTGTTGTGGGCGACTTTGTTTGTTAACTTCAGATGTGGTTAGGAAAGAACATCGATAAGTATTATAGACAAGGAACTCGACAACCCTATTGAATTTTATTGTTTATCAAAACTCAGTAATACATAGCCAAAGATGTTGTTATATATGATATTAAGATTAGTAACAAATTTTTAAGTACTTATATTATCAAATGGTTTTAATTTGTTTAATATTTACTGCAAATTCACTTACTTGCGAAATGTTATACCACTTCCCTTTTGGTAACGAGTTTTACAGATTATGCACACTCTCATTATTAGTAAAAATAATTCTTATTATGTAACTAATATTATACACAACAGTGGTAGAGCCACGCGGCAGCTTTGCTGTTGCACGTATGGGCCGGCTCAAACCGGGGTGGTACCACGACCTCACAGAATACCGGCGTGAAGTGGAAGCTCTACTTCCGCGTTTCGTCTGGTGAGTGCAGGTGGCCGGAGGCCCAAATCCCCCCCCCCCATCAACATGGTAGCGGAATTAAATAATGATCGACTACCCCAGGAGGGTACCAGCACCCCTGGAGAATCCCTCGCTGAGCATCCACGACCATGTTTCTCCACTTCTTAGCGTGGGTGCTCAGGCTGCCCCGTGTATTCTGGGGGGGGGGGGGGGGCAAAATTCCGCTCAAGACTACAACTGCTCGGGGCAAACGGAGCAACAAGACCAAGGCGACCCCTGCCACGCTGTCCGTGAATTTCTGCAATATCAGGGGACTTCACTCTAACCTAAACGGCGTCCACTACCATCTCGAGACGGCGAGGCCGGCTCTGCTCGTTCTGACCGAGACGCAGGTGTCCTCTCCGGCTGATGTCTCGTATCTCTCCTACCCGGGGTACAAACTGGAACACTCCTTTGTGCCTCGGGCTGGAGTTTGCGTTTACGTCAGAGAGGGCATCTGCTCTCGACGCCTCGGCAGACTTGAAGGTTCGGACCTGTCCATCCTTTGGCTACGCGTAGACAGCACGACCATCCGCGCGTCTACGGGTGCCTCTATAGGTCCCATAGCGGTAATGCCGAAACAGACCGACTATTCGACCACGTCCAAATGGCTGCAGATTCGTTGCTACAGCAGATCCCCTCCGCAGAGATCGTGATCCTCGGCGACTTTAACGCCCATCACGCCGAATGGCTTGCTTCACGTTTAACCGATCATGCGGGGAGATCTGTTCATGATTTTGCCTTGGCATATGGTCTGTCACAACTGGTTACTTCGCCTATGCGGATTCCAGATGTGGAGGATCATGCACCTTCCCTGTTGGACCTTCTGCTGACCTCTCACCCGGACGGATATCAGATTTCCGTCGACGCCCCTTTAGGCTCCTCGGACCATTGTCTGGTCCGGAGTGTGGTGCCACTCACGCTGAAATCGCGGTTGCATTCTGCAGGCTGCCGCCGTGTTTGGCACTATAGGTCAGCCGATTGGGATGGGATGCGGTCTTTCTTTGCATCCTACCCTTGGGGGCGGGTTTGCTTCTCGCCGGATGATCCCAACGTTGTTGCGGATTCTGTTGCTGATGTGGTACTTCAGGGTATGGAACTTTTTATTCCTTCCTCTGTGGTGCCCATTGGAGGCAAGTCTCAGCCATGGTTTGGTCGCTCCTGTAAAATAGCATCATGCTATAAGCAGGAGTGCTACCAAGCCTGGGCTGATGCATCAGCGTCCCGGGATGTAAACACCAGCGCTCTAAAAAAGAAGTATAATTCCGCCTCCAGGTCCTTCAAAAGAGTCATTGCCAAGGCAAAGTCAGAGCACATAGGCAGAATTGGCGAGAAACTAGTTCGCCTTTCTTCTGGAACCCGTGCATTCTGGTCTCTCGCCAAGGCTGTCCAGGGGAATTTGTGTCAGCCATCTCTTCCATCTTTGCACAGGGAGGACGACTCACTGGCCCATACCGCAAAGGAGAAAGCCGATCTTCTAGGCTCTTTCTTTGCGTCTAACTCGACTCTCGATGACGGGGGAGTATTCCGCCGACCATCCCGCGGTGTGAGTGCTCCATGCCGGAAGTGCAGTTCACACAGCGCTCGGTTCGCAAAGCACTCCTCTCCCTGGACATCCACAAGTCGAGTGGGCCTGACGGAATCCCCCCAATTGTGCTGAGGACGTGTGCTCCAGAGTTGGCACCGGTTTTAACGCGTCTTTTCCGGTACTCCTACTCCCTAGGCGTAGTCCCAAAATCATGGAAGATGGCTTACGTCCACCCGATCCCTAAAAAAGGCGACCGCTCTGACCCGTCCAATTACCGGCCAATCGCCATCACCTCCTTGTTCTCCAAAACAATGGAGTCCATTGTAAACTGCCAGCTCATGAGGTACCTTGAAGATCACCAGCTGATTAGTGACCGCCAATACGGTTTTCGCCGTGGTCGGTCAGCTGGTGATCTTCTGGCCTACCTAACTCACAGATGGGCGGAGGCAGTAGAGTTCAAGGGGGAGGCATTGGCCGTTAGTTTGGACATTGCGAAGGCCTTCGATCGGGTTTGGCACAAAGCGCTTCTTTCGAAGCTCCCTTCCTATGGGCTTCCCGAGAAATTGTGCGATTGGATCACCAGCTTTCTTGCAGATCGGAGCATCAAGGTCGTTGTAGACGGTGCTAGCTCCGATTGCAAGCCTATTAATGCTGGTGTTCCACAGGGCTGCGTGCTATCGCCAACGCTGTTTCTTCTGCATATCAATGACATGTTGCATACCCGTAACATTCATTGCTATGCAGATGACAGCACTGGTGATGCTCTTTACACCGGCCGAGCCAATATTTCTCGGGAAAACGTCTACGAGTGCCGGGACAAACTTGTGTCTGAAGTCGAGTCTCTGCTGGACAGAGTCTCGGATTGGGGGCGACTAAATCTAGTCCAGTTTAAACCCCAGAAGACACAAGTTTGCGCGTTAACCGCTAAAAAGAACCCATTTGTCGTATCCCCTCAGTTTCAAGGCACTCCCCTTGTTGCCTCAGCCAGTATCGGAATCCTCGGCGTCGACATATCGAGTGACGTGCAGTTTCGTGGTCACTTGGAAGGGAAGGCCAAATTGGCCTCTAAAAAGCTTGGCGTGCTCAGCAGAGCGGTACAGTATTTCATGACGGCACACCGCCTGCAACTTTACAAGGCGCAGGTTCAGCCGCACATGGAATACTGTTCCCATCTCTGGGCTGGGGCTCCCCAGTACCAGCTTCTTCCACTTGACCGCATCCAGCGCAGAGCGGCTCGAATCGTCGACGACCGAGTGCTTTCCGATCGGCTCGATTCACTGGCGCTGCGATGGTCGTATTTTATCGCATCTATCACGGGGAGTGCTCTGAGGAATTGTTCGGATTAATCCCAGCCGCCAAATTTCGTGAACGCACTACACGTCAAACGTCCCGATACCATCCACACCATCTGGATGCTTGGCGGTCCACCACTGTACGTTTCACAAGAAGTTTTCTTCCACGTACAACCTCTCTGTGGAATAGTTTACCACCGGCGATTTTTCCGGACCGATACGATCTGGGGACCTTCAAGAAAAGAGCTTACTCCTTTCTAAAGGGCCGGCAACGCACCCGCAATTCTCCTGGTGTTGCGGTTGATCATGGGCGGCGGTAGTCACTTAACATCAGGTGAGCCGCATGCTCGTTTGCCCCTTCTTCTATAAAAAAAACACAATGAAACAACATAAAATACTTTCGTTTTTAGTTTAAAAGTTCAAAATACTGATGTCACAATACACAATATAAATGAGACAACAGACTTTGACATATTATGTCAATTTTATTTTTAAAGACATCCTTTAGCGGCGCTTCAAATTGGCACAGTCATTTTCTATGGTATAGCCAGTCCAGCGTACTTGTATATATAGAGGTCAGTGTGTCTGTACTACTATTAGAAATTCAGGACTTCATAGGCATTGATTTTACCGTAGACAGAGAAACCTATAGACAAATTGACGCCTTCTTTCGTATTCGCACACGAAAGAGATAGATTTATGCATACGTCTTGCTTAGAAATGGGACAGAGCGGTGTGATTGTTTGTCCCTTTCTCCGTGCCGGTTTTTTTGTTTAGCAAACTACACTTTGCTGAATAACTTTGACAGTTCGTAGCGATTTCAGGAGTTTATATGTTGGTTTATGTGAGAAAAAAGTGTTTTGTGCGCTTAAGATTGGTGGATCTTGTTCAGTTCAGTTCTTAGTACAATTAATATTTTTATCTAAATATGTTTAAAAGTCATAAAGATTATTGTATAACCTAAAACTACGTTATCGTCCTTTCTCACTCGAGGCCACGCTAATCTTTAGTCTATAGGTTTCTCTGTCTACGGATTTTACTGACAGCTGTCGCAGAGATCAAGCTATATCGTCCGTTCATCGTAACTTGACGCGTAATCAGATTGGCAGCACTGTAATTTACAGTGTTGCATGTTTCAATGTGAATAGGATTCCCGAAATGTAGGGACAGGCATTATGGATATGGTACTAATGACTATACTCATGTGTATAATGACCATACTCACGTTTTTAAGTGTCATAGTGTACTCTCTGAAACAATTCACATATCAATAGGAACATTCATGATAAATTTATTCAGACATGGTTAAAAAGAAACACTTTATATAATTACTAGCTGCTGCCCGCGACTTTGTACGCGGATGATGTTGCTTACGCCAGCGACAACGGGGTCGTCAAAATCGAAGATATAAAACGTCTGTTTTCGAATTCTAAGAGCCCGGGGACGGGAAAACAACGTAATGTGCGAGACGATTCGAGACGTTCCAGATCTTTCATTTTTGTAATTCAACAAGAAATGCCCATCAGATTAAATAACTTTTGGTAAGGCGTCATTCCTATATATGTTATAACGTCGCTGGGCTTTGGAGTTCCACAACAGGTGTTCCAAATCTTCAAATTTATTCTCACAGCAGAAAAAAACTCTTCACGTGGAATATTTTTTGCTATGACACCATTTTTATATCTCTTATACTTTAGCTGGTCTGTTGCTGTTCTGCATCAGGTGTTCCATTTTCCAAAATAAATTATAGCCTATATGTTACCTAGACTTAACACCTATACAACAAAAAACTTTTCATCCCGTATATTTCACCGATACGGTGCGGAATGCACCGGATCCCAAGGGTACACTGAATTAACAATAATATTGCAAATCACTTTAAAAAAATTCTTTATAAACTATAGCTGTACCCTTGGCTTTGCCCACGTTCTCGGTCACGCGCAAGTCGTATCTCACGCTCCTGACTGCTCTCAAGTGATCGAGCAGTCTCAAGAGCGGATATTCTGAAAACTCAACCTCTGATCCCTCTGTGTAACCGTTTCGGATGCGCGAGACAAAGAATGATGATCCCGATCGATAGCTAAAAGCATTTCTCGTTGTTCCACACTTTCCTGAGATCGAGAAGCAATAGTGCGGGCTCGTTTAAATTCTAGTCGTAATTGGCGCTGCGTGGTAGTTTCTGCGGACAAACTTAGTGCATTACGCTCACGGTTAGCACCTAGCCGTTGTTCACGCTCTGCGTGTGGGTTCGAGAGAAACTACTGCTACTACTAACTAACCTGCGCATCTTAAAAACGCTTGAGTTTCGAGACAGATTTGATCTTTTTCTAAAAGGCATAGCTAGATTCCTTCTTAATCCGATACTAACGATATTCCAAATAATGAAAAGTTATAGAATAAGTACGTAATAGTAGAAAAATAATAATTATTCGTAGGAAAATTAAACACATCAACCAACACAGACAACAAAGGTAACCCCCGTTTCTATAGGATGATAACTTAGAACCAAAAGTTTGACATGACTTCATGATAGTGTAACTTGTTGTACCACCAATCAAACTGTTTAGTAATATTGGTGTGAAACTCTCCATACAATCAGATAGGACATGTAAAGTTCCCGGATTTCCTAATGCGCATAAAAAGTGAAAAAATTAAACAAAAATTACGATTTTTCAAAACAATATTATGGGATTTAAACTTGCACCATTTAATGCGGTAAACATTTTTGACGGTCGACATATTGTTAAACAGCTGTTCCCTTGCAATTAATAATATTACTGCCCCGCTCCTTTATAAAAATAGCGTGATTATTATGTTCCCAGAGTTAAATTTTTATTTTTATTTTAACTAATAACATATCATTTTGTGCATTCAATTATTTTGTGCATTCAATTACAGAGAAAACCATTTTAAATTTTAAAATCAATACTGCTTACCCCCTATAACATACGGCGTGATAATATGTAGCCTAAAGCCTTCCTTGGTTTACAAAGAACATTTTTGCTGAATTTCAAATCAATCTATTTAGTAGTTTTGGCGTGAAGCCGTACCATACACACAGACAAACAGACAAACAGACAAAAATTCTGAAAAGTCACTTTTTGTCATCAGTTACGTTTTTCTAACAAAAGCCACTTATTTTTACTCGAAAATACTCAATGTACAGTTTTTTTTTCATTACTGTTTTATTATATGTATAGATGTATAGATGATCAATAAGGTGTAAAGGGATCATATCTTCTTCAATGTCACTTGATTACTCACTGTCACTACCACTTTTTGAGTGTAAAAATCAACTGTAAATATATGATATATTAAACTATCGGTATCTGTATACAATTGTAGCAGCCAGATTAATCAAACCTAAACGGGAATAAATAAGATATACTCCGCTGCTACCATAACGCGGAAGGCGAGAATAAATAAAAAAAACATTTTATTTCCTAATTATTCTTGGCTACTGAGATACTGCGGACTGTATATAGATAATTTGACGTTCTTATAAAGAAACAAGAAGCAGCCGCAAATATCATTCAGCGCCACACCGACTTCACACGCCGCTATCGTCACGTATCCGTCGACCAATGGTGAGCCGTTTCTTCAACGCCGCAGTTCGTTTCCTCTTGCTGTTCCGGAGCTGTATTCCACACCGCCGCCGCCCGCCGACTACGCGTGCGCACCGATCTGCATGTCTTATATAGCCCGGTCCAGCGACGTAGCTTCGTGAACAACAAACAAGTCTCACGCCGGGAAACGAAACGTAGATAATTGTATATTTTAAATAGTTTTCATTGGTCATAAAATAAGCAATATAATTGGCTAGGCAAAATATTAATTGTTACCATTGGCAAATCAATAGTGAGCCAGCCATATAAATATAGGCAAGGTTGATGCAAAATATATTCCATTCCATTCCGAATCCCATTCGACAGTACATTCATAAACATAAACAGTAGTTTCATTTCTCCACCTTAAAGAAAACCACTCGGAGTCTGTTAATAGTGGACAGTTCGTCTCCACTATTACAGTGGTGACCCCGTACGAACACCGAGGGGGAAGATCCGGTACGAACACCAAGAAGGGTGTTCCACCCTGCGACGTACCACTACTATTGCACGAACACCGCGAAGGAAACCCGTACGAACACCGAGAAGGAAGACTTCAGTTTATATAAAATCAGTGTAATCAAGCCGTCATTATGGAGCAGGAGGCAAACACATATACATCAAACCCGGTAAAAGAACCAGAAATCGCCGGTATATCTCTATCGTTAAGAATACCACCGTTTTGGAGAGACAAACCACGACTTTGGTTCGTCAGTTTTGAAGCCGCAACGAATGGTTTAAAGAAGAGCCAAGCGCAATTAGCACAGATGGTGATAGCCCAACTTGAGAAACAAGACATCGAACAAATTGCGGACCTGTTGTACAACCCACCAGCAGTCGACCAGTATAATTCACTGAAGGATCGTCTGATCTCCGCATACGAAGAATCCGACAGTCGACAGCTACAAAAACTTCTATCAGAAATAGAACTTGGAGACCAGAAACCTACACAACTCCTACGCAAAATGCGTACTTTGGCGCGAGATAAAGTTCCGGATTCAACACTACGGCTAATGTGGGTAAACCACCTACCACCACATATTCGATCGGTAATAGCAGTCAGCGAAACATTCAGCACGCAGACGAAGCTCGACGAACTGGCACTCCTGGCGGACAAGATGATCGAAAACAGCAGTAGCTCACACATATCGATCATCGAAGGCACTTCAACAAAGGCCAATGATACCCAGTTTCTTCTCGAAGAAATTCGGAAGCTATCATTCGAAGTCGCCGCGCTCAAAGCTTCCCAGCATCATACCTTTTACCAGCAACAGTACAACCAGCGCAATCAGCAACACCGAAGATCACCTTTTCGTCGCAACCGCTCTGCAAGTAGAAGTCGAATAAGCTCAACATCAAGATCCCCTTACTGCTACTATCATCGACGTTTCGGGGTCGAGGCAAGAAAATGCACAGCACCGTGTACATTCAAAAATGAAAATACGAATACGGAAAACTAACTAGTACGCTCGATGCGACGGGATCCAGCGTAACAGCAAAGTCCTACCGTCTTTTCGTCACCGATAAAAAAAAGCAAGCTTACTTTCCTTATCGACACCGGAGCAAATATCTCAGTGTTACCGCCGAAGCAAGGACAGAAGTTGAAGCCACTAGATTTTCAACTCTATGCAGCAAACAATACGGTTATTTCTACATATGGAGAAAAAACAATGGAACTTGATTTTAATCTACGCCGACCATTCAAATGGAGATTTATCGTCGCTAAAGTCAGCAAACCAATCATCGGTGCTGATTTTCTTCAACATCACCAGTTGGTCGTCGACATCAAAAATAGAAGAATCATCGACGGGAAAACCAATCTTGCATCTCAGTCTTTTGTACAAGCAACCAATCTGCCCACAATAAGAAGCATAGATGTGCAACAACCGTATCACAAGATCCTCGAAGAATACCCTGGTATCACAAGAATAACTTCAATGAAATTAACACCGAAGAACGACGTTGAGCATTTCATCGACACCAATGGACCACCACTTCATTGTCGTGCACGTCCAATCGCACCACACCTATACGAGCAAGTTCGAAAGGAATTCGAAAACATGATTGAGCAAGGAATATGCCGTCCAAGCAAAAGCCCTTGGTCATCACCACTTCACATTGTACCGAAGAAGAACGGAGAATTACGAGTTTGTGGAGATTACAGAAGACTGAATTTATTACCACTCCTGACCGCTACCCAATACCGCGAGTCAGGGATTTCACTCATCAACTATCAGACAAGACTATATTCTCCACCATCGATCTCAACCGAGCTTACCAACAAATAAGAGTCCGCGATGAAGACATAGAGAAGACAGCAATAATTACCCCAATGGGATTATTCGAATTCCCAAGAATGATCCCAGGATTAAAGAACGGAGGTCAAACTTTCCAAAGATTCATACACGAAGTACTTCATGGACTGGATTTCGTTTTCGCATTTATTGATGATCTCCTTGTTGCAAGCCCTGATAAAGAAACGCACGAAACCCATCTACGCACCGTGCTACAGCGATTAGAAGACAACGGAATCACAATCAACCCTTCGAAATGCATATTTGGACAGCAAGAAGTTCAATTTCTTGGTTTCACCGTCAGCAAGGAAGGAATAAAACCGCCTGCCGAAAAAGTCAGAGCAATCATCGATTATGCAAAACCTAAAACTATCGAAGAGCTAAGGCGTTTTCTTGGGATGATAAATTTTTACAGAGAACACATACCTAAAGCCGCTGAAATCCAAGCACCACTTCACGCCTACCTTCACAACACGAAGAAAAAAGATAAAACGTCAATCGAATGGAACGATGAAGCCACGAAGGCATTTGAAGCTTGTAAAATTGCGATCCAAAATGCAGCTTTACTCGCTCACCCATCACACGAAGCAACCCTTGCTATCTTCAGCGACGCATCCGATCTCTCAGCAGGAGCAGTTCTCCAACAATACAGCAATGGGAAATGGCAACCACTTGGATATTTTTCGAAGAAGTTCTCCGATACTCAACGTAACTACAGTACATTCGACCGAGAGCTACTCGCTATTTACATGGCTATCAAGCACTTCAGAAAACGTTCGAGGGTCGAAACCTGATCGTTTTTACCGACCACAAGCCATTAACATATGTACTTCCAAAGAAACCATCACTATCGGAAACACCACGAAGAGCAAGACAACTTATTTTCATAAGTGAATTCACGACCGACATACGTCACATCAGTGGAAAGGACAACATAGTTGCCGACGCACTCAGTCGCGTACCAATCGACAGTGTAACGTGCCCTACATCAATCGACTATCATAAGATCGCCGCAGCACAAGACAGAGATAGTGACAACATAAAACATCTATCGAAGCAAGGTAACTTGTCCATCAAGCAAGTTACAATGCCAATGACGCATCTACCTATATACTGTGAAGCCTCAACGACAACCATGCGACCATACATACCAGAAGAATGTCGTCGCGAAGTCTTCAATGCACTGCACAACATTAGTCATCCAGGTGTTAGAACAACAAGAAAACTCATCACTGAAAAATTCTTTTGGCCTGCAATGCAAGCGGATGTTGGCAACTGGGCGAAGCAATGCATTCAATGCCAAAAATGCAAAGTACAAAGGCATACATCAAGTAGTCTAGCTACATTTCCACCCACGGAGAGATTCGAACACTTGCACGTTGACATCGTTGGACCATTACCTACTTCACCGCAAGGACATCGTTATCTCGTAACAATGATCGACAGAACAACAAGATGGCCAGAAGCAATACCTACCGATGATACTTCAGCCGAATCCGTCGCGAAGATAATTTATGAAAATTGGATTACTCGTTTCGGATCACCTAAAACCATCACAACGGATCAAGGAAGGAATTTCGAAAGCAACCTATTCCTCAAACTTCTTCAAACTATGGGAATACAGAAGACGCGTACAACAGCATACCATCCTCAGTCAAACGGAATAATCGAACGATGGCATCGTACATTAAAGACTGCACTCAAAACTCGTTTATCTCAACATACAAAGTGGATTGATGAGCTACCTACAGTGCTACTCGGACTACGAGCAACACCGCGTGCAGACACTAGTCTTAGCGCCGCTCAGCTAACCTACGGCTGCAGCATAAGGCTGCCGTGTGACTTCTTCAGTTCAGCAGCGTCAAGCAAACAAGAAATGGATTACGATTTCGTAACTAAACTTCGAGAATCAATTAACAAAGCCTTATCGTTGAAATGCACCGAAATGCAATCACACAGAAATAATAAATCAGTATTCATTCACCAAGATTTGAAAACATGCAAGCAAGTTTTTGTAAGAAACGACGCAATGAAAAAACAATTTCAACCTACCTACGATGGACCGTATAAAGTATTAGAGAGAAATAGCAAGACTTTTAAACTACAAATACCCGGAAGGAAATCTACGATTATATCGATCGACCGACTAAAGCCAGCCTATATTATTAACGAGGATACTGCAGAGGATTCATCATCATCATCAAAACCACCAGCGAGGAAGCTTGAAACTTCATCATCTACATCAACCCAGTTGAAACCTATTTTAAAAACTACGAAATACGGGCGAGTCGTCAAGCCTCCGGTACGCTTTCGCTGGGGGGAGAGTGATGTAGCAGCCAGATTAATCAAACCTAAACGGGAATAAATAAGATATACTCCGCTGCTACCATAACGCGGAAGGCGAGAATAAATAAAAAAAACATTTTATTTCCTAATTATTCTTGGCTACTGAGATACTGCGGACTGTATATAGATAATTTGACGTTCTTATAAAGAAACAAGAAGCAGCCGCAAATATCATTCAGCGCCACACCGACTTCACACGCCGCTATCGTCACGTATCCGTCGACCAATGGTGAGCCGTTTCTTCAACGCCGCAGTTCGTTTCCTCTTGCTGTTCCGGAGCTGTATTCCACACCGCCGCCGCCCGCCGACTACGCGTGCGCACCGATCTGCATGTCTTATATAGCCCGGTCCAGCGACGTAGCTTCGTGAACAACAAACAAGTCTCACGCCGGGAAACGAAACGTAGATAATTGTATATTTTAAATAGTTTTCATTGGTCATAAAATAAGCAATATAATTGGCTAGGCAAAATATTAATTGTTACCATTGGCAAATCAATAGTGAGCCAGCCATATAAATATAGGCAAGGTTGATGCAAAATATATTACATTCCATTCCGAATCCCATTCGACAGTACATTCATAAACATAAACAGTAGTTTCATTTCTCCACCTTAAAGAAAACCACTCGGAGTCTGTTAATAGTGGACAGTTCGTCTCCACTATTACACAATAATTTGATTTTACTAAACTTTTTAACCATGTATTTATAATGAAAATCATACATTAATGTATTTGAAATATCTAAAATGCAAAACCCTAAATAAATTGGTTTGTTATATATTAACTTCGTTTTTCGCAATTGAACCGCAACAAGGTTTTCCAAAAATACTGGAAGACTATGAAATTGTGGTTTAGCGATTAGATCTTGAGCACCTAAAGCTTTACCCTGGTTCTCCCAGTGTGTAACTAATTTTATGTTAACCCGTTTTCAATATTCTCCATAGTCTTACCGAAGACTGAATTATTCATTAATTTATAAAAATCTTTTTCGAAATCTGATTTTGCTAACGTTCTTAATTTTTTGTTTAGATCTATGTACATTTTCAACCAGGAAGACTGTTTAAATTTTAAAACTATGAATTTTAGTTAATTTATCCCACATTTCTATGCACTGCTTTAAATTTCTATAATGAATTACATATTTATCTTTATTATTTAAATTTGGGATTAGTTTATTTTCATTAATATTGCCTGCACAAATGTTTTCTGGACATAAAGAAAAGTCCGAATTTAAATCATGAAGTTCTTCTGGATATTCCAAATCAACTTCTAAAATAAAACCGAAATCCGATGTCTCAGACACATTAAATTCTGTATTCAGATTTACCCATTCGAATCCACCAGTAGGAAGACATTGAGACATAGCCCAACCATATAAATTGTTGGCATCAAAATATGTGATATATGAATTTAGTTTCCCTGCATCATAATCCTCCATGTATTTGTTATTAGCTCTAGCATAACGATTACTACATTGAGATACACCACCCCCTGATATTTGATTTAATAAATGCAATTTTCTCATAATCTGTTAAAAGTTCTAATTCTATTTTAACATTGCATCCCAACTTAAACCGGGTGCTGTGTAATAATGGGCAGGGTCTAAATCATAAGTATTAATACATAACTTTCTAAAGTTTTCAAATACATCGGATAAAAGTAAAACGTCTGTTTTTAAGTACAGATTTGAATAATCTAGCACATTACAACACCCAAAGTGTTCCCAAACATCTTTAGCGTGATTGTAATCATCATTTGAAATATGGGAATCTGTGAGCGAGCTATAAAAATGTTTTTGTTCAGGGGAGCGATGCTAGGCTTCATCATCATCATCATCATCATCACAGCCCTTCACAAGTCCACTGCTGAACATAGGCCTCCCCCAAGTAATGCCACAAAGCACGGTCCTGAGCCACCTGCATCCATCGACTTCCTGCATATCTTACCAGGTCGTCACTCCATCTAGTGGGGGGTCGCCCTACACTACGCCTACCGGTCCGAGGCTGCCACTCGAGAACCTTTCTTCCCCATCGGTTATCGGTTCTTCGAGCTATCTGGCCGGCCCATTGCCACTTCAGCTTACTAATCCGTTGGGCTATGTCGGTCAATCTGGTTTTACTGCGGATATCCTCATTTCTGCGTCTATCACGCAGAGAAACTCCGAGCATAGCCCTCTCCATAGCTCGCTGAGCGACCTTGAGCGTCCTCATACGGCCAGCAGTGAAGGACCACGTCTCTGATCCGTAAGTCATCACTGGCAACACGCACTGGTTGTACACTTTAGTTTTCAGAGATTGAGGTATACCTGACGAGAAGATATGTCGTAATTTCCCGAACGCTGCCCAGCCGAGTTGAATCCGTCGATTGACCTCTCGGTCGAAGTTGGACTTACCTAGTCGGAATATTTGTCCCAGGTAAACGTACTCGTCAACAACTTCGAGCATAGTGCTTCCAACAACTACCGGCATAGGTGTGACATGGACATTAAACATAATCTTTGTTTTGTCCATGTTCATCTTAAGACCTATCCGTTGGGAGGCACTATTGAGGTCATTGAGCATAGTGCTTAAGTCCTCCAGCGATTCTGCCATAAGGACTATATCGTCGGCAAATCGAAGGTGAGTGATGTACTCGCCATTGATGTTAATACCGTATCCTTTCCAGTCCAGTAGCTTGAAAACGTCTTCCAAAGCAGCGGTGAAGAGTTTCGGGGATATTACGTCACCCTGTCTTACACCTATCTGCAGTTGGATAGGTTTCGAGCTCTGGTTCTGTAGTCGGATAGCCATCGTAGCCCTACTGTACAAACACTTCAGCACTTCGATATACCGACAGTCAACTTGGCACCGCTGAAGGGACTGCAGCACCGCCCAAATTTCGACGGAATCAAAGGCTTTCTCATAGTCCACATACGCCAGGCAAAGTGGCAAATTGTACTCCTCAGTCTTCTGTACAATCTGCCGCAGGGTATGTATGTGGTCTATGGTACTGAAGCCTTTTCGGAAACCGGCTTGTTCGGGAGGCTGGAAGTCGTCGAGTCTGCGTGCGAGACGATTCGTAATGACTCTCGAAAACAGCACGTAGACGCGGCTCAGAAGGGAAATCGGTCTGTAGTTCTTCAAGAGAGCGTTGTCGCCTTTCTTAAAGAACAAGACCACCGCACTTCTGCTCCACGCCTCTGGACTAGTGCCACCATGGAGGACAGAATTGAAGAGCTTCTGAAGGACTTCAAGTACCGCTGTTCCACCCGCTTTCAGAAGCTCCGCTGTAATTCCATCCTCGCCTGGGGCCCTGCCGTTTTTAAGGTGCTGGAGAGCCATTCCAATCTCGCTTAGACTGACGTCCGGGATATCATCGGAATAGTGTCGGATAAGACTTGCTCTTGGATCGTTACTCACACTTGCGTGTGGCTCCAACGATGATGTGTACAGCTGCCCATAGAACCTCTCAATCTCACTCAAAATCTTAGGTGTCCCGGAAACGATGCTGCCACACTCAGTCTTCAGCCTTGACAGTTGGCTCTTTCTGGCAGACAGATCTCTGGCAAAGACTTTGGAGCCCTGGTTCCGCTTCGATCGCTTCTTTAATACGAGCAGTATTAAAGTTGCGTAAGTCTCGCCGCATGCATTTGGAGATCTGTCTGTTCAGTTGCCTGTATGCTGTCAAATCTGTTGACGATTGCAGCCTCATCTCCCGTCTAACAGCCATGAGATTAAGAGTGTGATCGGAGAGTTTTTGTGTTCTTCTGCGGCGGGTCTTGCAGAACTTAGCTCCGACCGCATGGACAGTTTCCACGAGCTTGTCATTCATATCGTCCACTGCATTGCAATCTTGTAGGCACTGAAAGCGGTTGTGTAACTCGAGCTGAAAGTTTTCGGGATTTTGGATCAGAGCACGAGGGGGGACGGAGCGTTGACTTCATTAGACGAGACCTCTCCAACTTAACGTTTAGGTTCAGTGTGCCTCTAACCATTCGGTGATCGCTGCCAGTTTTCACCCTTGCGATCACTGAGACATCACTGAACAGTTGGCGTCTGGTCGTCATAATGAAGTCAATCTCATTTTTTGTCGAACCGTCGGGGCTCGACCAGGTCCACTTCCTGTGGGGCCGCTTCTGGAAGAAAGAGTTCATCATAAAGAGTCCCTCTTTCTCCATAAAGTCGGCCAGCTGCTGGCCCCTTCGGTTCCGTTGCCCTACTCCAAATTTCCCTAACTTCAGCTCACCGTTTTCTCTTGTGCCTAGTTTTGCGTTGAAGTCTCCCATCAACACAGTGTAGTGGGTTTTGGAGGAATGTATGGCTTTGGAAATATCCTCATACATTTCCTCCACCTCCTCATCGGAATGTGCCGACGTTGGTGCGTAAACCTGTATGACCTTCAGCGAATACCGTTTGGTGATTCTGAGTATCAGGTACGCGACCCTCGTCGACACACTCTCAATCTGTACAACGTTGTTGACGAGAGACTTGTGGACGATAAATCCGACACCTCCTTGGGACAGATGGTCGCCCCTCCCGGTGATAGAACAAGTTGCCGGATTCGAGAATCACCGTGTCCTCCCCCTCTCTTCGGACCTCGGATAATCCTATAATACTCCAGCGCAACTTGTCTATCTCTTCTTCCAGCTCCAGGATCTTCTCGTCAGTCCTCAGTGTGCGTGCGTTAAATGTTGCCAGGTCGAGTCGTCGTAGGTGGCAACCGAACCTCCACCGGAGATTCTTAGCACCCCCTGCTAGGCTTAAACTATCATAATTAGTCATAAGTTCATATGGATAAACGCCTTTCCATTTTAAACGAAAGAAATCTTCATAGTTAGGGTAATTTCTACGTAATTCTTGAAATTGATCATTACTGAGATTTTTGGCCTATTCTTCTAATTTACATGTTAAAAACTTAAATGAATCTATGAATATAATTTCGTGGTTATTCATTTTTAATTTTTGGAAAGGGATATATATTTTTCTTTATTTTGAGGGATAATTTCGACTTCACCATCACAAAAGTTTAACGCGTGAACAATAAAATGAGCATCATAGTGACTAAGGTTGTGTAAAAATATTGGTATATAACGAGGTGTCCTGAACTTTGAGCTACATGATTCATGAGCAACACCTATAAAACTACCGGTGTACCAATCAAAGTCATAAAAATATTCTGCTAACTCTGTTTCACATATATGACAAATGGTTGCATTTGAAATTTGGTTTTTTTCTTCATTTGTTAGCGGAAGTGGAGGATATTTTTGAAGTCTATTTATTTCTTTTTAGATTGTTAGATAAACTTTCCGTAAACACTTGTGCACTAATATAACTTATTGAATACTCAGCTCAAAGACCTAAAGCCATGCGTAGTATCCTCTTAGTCTTAGTAGTCTATGCCAAAGCCCAAACCATAGACTTCTACCACGACCCAAACAAAAACAAAAACAAATTGTTGGAAATATATAAACTTTAAACTTTTGGTACATAATTAAAATTAATGAACACTATAAATGTTTTTGAATAGTAAGCATGTACCCGTGGAACTGCTGCAGAACTTGCCTCAACGAGCAATTTCTACATCCAATATTCGCACTTCCCGAGCAAAGTGATAAATATTCTAAATTGATACAATTAACTACTGGTGTAAAAGGTAAAAATAAATGTCATTCCTTATTATTAGAATAGACCACGAATAGATTGTCGTATTGCTTTCTTACAAAAGTACTTATCCAACGTAATTTTTAATTGACCTGAAAAACATAGTTAAAATGATCAGGATATATATCATAATTCATGATATTTTGCTGTTTTACATGCCCTACACGGTATAACATAAAAAAATGTTATTGCTGTTATAGCTTTTTTATTTAAAAAAGATAACGTATATAAAACAATTATTTTTAGCCATACAAATACTTGTTTTATGCTTGATTCAAATCCGCGGCCCCAACGCTGATACTCAAGCCACTGTGGTGTGAAGTCGTGAAAGCTAGAGCTATTAAAAACTGTTAAGGATTTTCTGCATATAATAACTATCACTTTTTTTAAAAACTTGGAAATTCTATTAATACCACTAATACTAGAGGAGTTTATGTATTATAACAATTAAGACCATCAAAAAAACTGCAGCTGTCACCTGCCTGCCAAATGTGACTACTATATCAAAAAATAAAAATCTGCACCATTTCAATGGAGACTAGTCATCTGCCCAAGTATATTCACAAGTGTGCTCTCTATTCCCTCTTCTCTTGTCTTCTCTACCCAATGACATGAAAATCTGACACAACCTAAGAGAGATCAGATGCAAGACCAATGGCTTTACATACTTTCCGAGGCGCGAGGGATGAAATACTGCCATCTTCCTCACTTCAGACTTCTATTAAAAATATATGACTTTTTTTGGTCCGAAACATGATTTGAACCCGGTTCTGCATCATCTGCATGTTCATAATGATCTGCAGCCAGCACTAGACTACTAGACCAATGAAGCAGTGAGTGTAGAGAAAAGGATACCCTTTTTACTGGAAATGAGGCATTCCATCTTAGTCATTAGGGGTGGCATCGCATCTGCATTTTGATTTTTAATCCAGAATAGATGTTGATGTTTATGGGCCACAGCATCCACTTACTCCAAACATCCACTTACACAGGTGGGCTGTGTGCTCATTTGTTACTCATATTCTATTACATAGCTGGCAACACACCTGCAATTGCCATGGTGTTGTGATTGTTCATGGGAGATGGTGCTTCTGTTAAATAAATTATTAAATGAAATATAATGATTTCAATTTTTAGGTTGAAGTAAACGACACACTTCCACAAGAAATGTGCTCTACATGCATTGCATTTATAAATGAGTCAATTAAATTTCGTAAACGCTGTGAAGATGCTCAGAAATCTTTATTAGATCACAAGATTCATGATATTAAGTCTGAAACACCATACATTTTAAAAATAGAATATGAAAAGGCAACGACAATAGATATATCTGAATTTTTACCACCTGATGATGACTTTAAAGATTATGATGATAACATTACACTAGATAACTTGCAGTACAGTAATTGTGAAATTTCTGAACACAAAATCTGTAATATGCCGGATGAACCATTGCAAAAAGAATTTGAACCTAGAATGTTAGATATAATCGAAAACCCAGAAAAAATAGTTTTTAACAATAAAACAAATAAAAAAGACAATGTTAAAATTAAACCTAGGAGAACAGTAAAGAATAAAATTGAGAACCGAGAAAAGGAGAAAGAGTCAAAGAAAGCAAAGGCTGAAAGAGTGAAAGAGGAGATTGAATGTGAATATTGTCATAAAATATTAACATCAAGGTTGTCATTACGTAACCATTACAAGATACACACAGGTTTTGATGTAGTTTGCGAGGTAAGCATATATTTTGTTTATTTCCTATTCTATAAAACTAGTATCTAGTCAAAAAGGTCAATTTCATTTAGTTGGTTAATTTTTATGCAAAAATTATGTATGTTCACTTTATTTTAATTGCCTTAATGGCAACCTATACATGTGATTTACATATATCTATGACAGTAAAAATACTGTGAAAATAATATGTTTCATTTCTCTTCATTTATAATAAATAGTAAAAAATATGACACTTTCGGATGTTTACTTAATAATTAATTAACACTTAAATGAAAGTTTTTTGTACCCCAATGAATACAATTCAATGTGACAATGGTGGGGCATAGTCTTAAATATGTCATGGGTTCAATTCTAAGCTGGGGATAGTATTTAGTGCAAATAAAAGTTTTTAGGAGACATACCTAGAATCGCTTAAATTCATTTCACAATGGCCATTTGGCTTTAGATCTAGACATAATATATTGTGACACTTCACAACATGACTAACAGTATGGACAAAAAAATTGTTCTGTGTATGTTCATTGACCTAAAAAGCCCTTTTGTACCATAAATCATGAACCATTGCTAAAACAATTTGAAATATTTGGTATTTATGGCAATGTTCTTTGAATAATTACATCCTACCTTACTAGCAGACAGCTAGTTGTACTGAAAATTGATAAATATTAAAGTACACTATTTCCAATGCATCATGGCATTTCACAAGGATGCATAGTGGGTCATTTGTTGTATTTAAATTATAACAGACTAGCCACACGCCCCTGTTTCTCCCGGGTTTGATACATTAATGTGATTTAGTTTAGATTTCAGATAATCATTGTAGGCCGTTCATTTTATCAATTTATTGTTTCTACAAAATGTATCTAAGTTATAACCATTTTTTACTGGAAACGTGGCATTCCATCTTAGTCCTCACGGATGACAATGCATCTGCATTTGGATTCATAATTGAGGATAGATGTAGATGTCTATGGGCTACAGCAACCACTTACCATCAGGTGGACTGTGTGCTCACTTGTCACCCTATCCTATAAAAAAATAGGTTTACCACTATATCACTTTGAATGCAGATGATATAGGCTCAATTTGTTTTGGATCAATGATCAATGTCGCTATTACCATCTTATTATATGTGGTAGAGTCACATTACAGCTGTATTATGTGGCAAGAATGGGTCGACTTGATCGGGAAAGACCCACCCTTTCACAGAATACAAAAATAAAATAGCAGCTTAATACTGCTGTGTATTGTATGATGAGTGTAAAGTGAGTGAAAACTAGAGACCCTTTTTATTGGAAACAAGGCATGCCATCTTAGTCACCAGGGGTGACAATGCAACTGCATTTTAATTCTTATCATGGATAAATGTAGGTGACCTGTCCAACATTCCAACACGAATTCAAACCAAATGGTTTGCTACATTGTTCGTCATGCGTACAGCAAAGGAAGGAATAAGTAGCCAGCATCTGCCTTTCCATCCAATCACTGGTGGGTGTCTTTAAGGCAAGAGTAGATAGGTTTTTTTTAAGTCAGTGCATTTCACCATCTTAGGCTACATCACCACTTGCCATCAGGTGGGATCGTCGTTAAATGCTGGCTAAGAATAGTAAAAAAAAAGTTTCTACTGGCTGAAGAAGAATTTAAATCTATGATATCATGATTCCTTAAATCTCCTCTTATCACGTCTACCAAACAATATTTCCCCGCCATAATAATGTCCTCCAGACCGAATTTCGGACACGGTGGCCTGCCTCAACGGAGGCTAACCATCGGCGTAGGACAAGATTATAGTGCCCAAGTGTATGCACAAGCACAGCTGCACTTTCTATTCCCTCACTCTCACAAACCGACATGACCGGAGGAAGATCAGGTGCAGGACCAACGGCTTTACATGCTTTTCGAGGTACGGGGGTGATACACCGCCAACTTCCTGACTCCGGGAAGCTACTGAGAATTTCTTGACAAAAAAACTCAATAATAGATTTTTGTGCTGACCCGGGATACAAACTCAAGACCTTACGATCAGCAGTCGCACTACTACAACCACCAGACCAACGAGGCAGTCAAGTCTGTCCGTCATAATAATACTGTGACTGCGGGCAGGTAATAGCGTCTATGTGAAGGACGTTTGTTGGTTTGCCTGCAAAGATGACGATTACTGTTATTTGATCCTCCTAGCTGTTAGAGAGGCCATGGTTGATAAAAAATATTAAATAGATAAATTGTTATGTGGTAGAGTAACAGTGCAGCTATATTATGGTTGTAGCATGAGTGAACTGTCCCAACGGGGGAAGTACCAGCTCACAGAATACCTGCATAATATAGCAGCTTAATTCTGCTGTGTTGCTTTCGGTGAGTGTAGAGAACCGAGTAAGAGCCGTGGTAGCTCAGATGGTTAGCGCTCGCTGTAAATTTCACAGTACGCGAGCAAACCGCGTTCGATCCCCGCCGGTCGCCAATGAAATTGTTAATTCCAATTTTAAGTGCTGATTTACCACGTGCTCGGCGGTGATGGAAAACATCGTGAGGAAACCTGCATGTCTCAGAAATAAGAAAAATAATTCGAAGACATGTGAAGTTCGAACACGCATTGGGGCAGCGTGGTGGACACTTCCTTGCCCTAAAACCCTCTCAGAAATGTGGGGAGGCCTGTGCCCAGCAGTGGGACGTATATAGGCTGTAACTCTACTTTAATTTAGAGAACCGGCGATCTTTTTCACTGAAAACCAAGCATTCTAACTTAGTACTCAAGGGTGACAATATAAGCATGATTGACCTACATGAAAATGCATTTTAATTCTTAATCGAGTATATATAGATGTAGATGTCTATGGACCACAGCATTCACTTACCATCAGCTTAAATGTGTGCTTATTTGTCACCATGATTCTAAAAAAAGAATAACTTAACACTACTACCTAACCTCACACACTGTTCCAGCACTGTGGTAAAAAATTTATTACCCGTCGCCTCCTGTTGATGCACTGTCGCGCGAAGCACGGCTACGAGAAAACAGACAAGTGTTCCTACTGCGACTACAGGGCTTCTAATGCTGAGCAGGTGAAGGTAGGTTTATATGTGTAGTGTTGATGCACTGTCGCGCGAAGCACGGCTACGAGAAAACTGACAAGTGTTCCTACTGCGACTACAGGGCTTATAATGCTGAGCAGGTGAAGGTAGGTTTATATGTGTAGTGTTGATGCACTGTCGCGCGAAGCACGGCTACGAGAAAACTGACAAGTGTTCCTACTGCGACTACAGGGCTTCTAATGCTGAGCAGGTGAACGTAGGTTTATATGTGTAGTGTTGATGCACTGTCGCGCGAAGCACGGCTACGAGAAAACTGACAAGTGTTCCTACTGCAACTACAGGGCTTCTAATGCTGAGCAGGTGAAGGTAGGTTTATATGTGGTAGTGTTGATGCACTGTCGCGCGAAGCACGGCTACGAGAAAACTGACAAGTGTTCCTACTGCGACTACAGGGCTTCTAATGCTGAGCAGGTGAAGGTAGGTTTATATGTGTAGTCTTGATGCACTGTCGCGCGAAGCACGGCTACGAGAAAACTGACAAGTGTTCCTACTGCGACTACAGGGCTTCTAATGCTGAGCAGGTGAAGGTAGGTTTATATGTGGTAGTGTTGATGCACTGTCGCGCGAAGCACGGCTACGAGAAAACAGACAAGTGTTCCTACTGCGACTACAGGGCTTCTAATGCTGAGCAGGTGAACGTAGGTTTATATGTGTAGTGTTGATGCACTGTCGCGCGAAGCACGGCTACGAGAAAACTGACAAGTGTTCCTACTGCGACTACAGGGCTTCTAATGCTGAGCAGGTGAAGGTAGGTTTATATGTGGTAGTGTTGATGCACTGTCGCGCGAAGCACGGCTACGAGAAAACTGACAAGTGTTCCTACTGCGACTACAGGGCTTCTAATGCTGAGCAGGTGAAGGTAGGTTTATATGTGTAGTGTTGATGCACTGTCGCGCGAAGCACGGCTACGAGAAAACTGACAAGTGTTCCTACTGCGACTACAGGGCTTATAATGCTGAGCAGGTGAAGGTAGGTTTATATGTGTAGTGTTGATGCACTGTCGCGCGAAGCACGGCTACGAGAAAACTGACAAGTGTTCCTACTGCGACTACAGGGCTTATAATGCTGAGCAGGTGAACGTAGGTTTATATGTGTAGTGTTGATGCACTGTCGCGCGAAGCACGGCTACGAGAAAACTGACAAGTGTTCCTACTGCGACTACAGGGCTTCTAATGCTGAGCAGGTGAAGGTAGGTTTATATGTGGTAGTGTTGATGCACTGTCGCGCGAAGCACGGCTACGAGAAAACTGACAAGTGTTCCTACTGCGACTACAGGGCTTCTAATGCTGAGCAGGTGAAGGTAGGTTTATATGTGTAGTGTTGATGCACTGTCGCGCGAAGCACGGCTACGAGAAAACTGACAAGTGTTCCTACTGCGACTACAGGGCTTATAATGCTGAGCAGGTGAAGGTAGGTTTATATGTGGTAGTGTTGATGCACTGTCGCGCGAAGCACGGCTACGAGAAAACTGACAAGTGTTCCTACTGCGACTACAGGGCTTCTAATGCTGAGCAGGTGAAGGTAGGTTTATATGTGGTAGTGTTGATGCACTGTCGCGCGAAGCACGGCTACGAGAAAACTGACAAGTGTTCCTACTGCGACTACAGGGCTTCTAATGCTGAGCAGGTGAAGGTAGGTTTATATGTGGTAGTGTTGATGCACTGTCGCGCGAAGCACGGCTACGAGAAAACTGACAAGTGTTCCTACTGCGACTACAGGGCTTCTAATGCTGAGCAGGTGAAGGTAGGTTTATATGTGTAGTGTTGATGCACTGTCGCGCGAAGCACGGCTACGAGAAAACTGACAAGTGTTCCTACTGCGACTACAGGGCTTCTAATGCTGAGCAGGTGAAGGTAGGTTTATATGTGTAGTGTTGATGCACTGTCGCGCGAAGCACGGCTACGAGAAAACTGACAAGTGTTCCTACTGCGACTACAGGGCTTATAATGCTGAGCAGGTGAAGGTGGGTTTGTATGTGGTAGAGCCATGCTACTGGTTGTAGCCTTGAATGGATCGGCTCAACTGGGAATAGACCACTCTTTCACAGAATGTCAGCTTAATGATGATGTGCTTCTTATGGTGAGTGTAGCAAACCGGTTTTACTGGAGATAAGGCATTCCATCGTAGTGCTCAGGGGTTGCAATGCATCTGCATTTTGATTCTTTCTTAAGAATATATGTAGATGTCTATAGGCCACAGCATGCACTTACCATCACGTGGACTGTGTGCTCCTTTGTCACCCTTATTCTATAAAAAAGTTGTTATGGATTCCATACAAAATTTGACTTCAACCAAGTTTAAAAACTTTAATACGTGGTAGAGCCATGCTGCAATTATATTAGTTGTATAGTTATAGCACGAATGGGTCGGCTCGACCGGGGAAGGACCACGCTCTCACACAATACCAGCGTGAAATAGCAGCTTAATGCTGCTGTGTTTCGTATGGTGAGTGTGGAGACCGGAGACCCTTTTTACTGGAAACGAGGCATTCCATATTAGTCCTCACGTGTGACAACGCATCTACATTTTGATTCGTAATCGAGGATAGATGTAGATGTTTATGGGTCACAGCAACCACTTATAATCAGGTGGACTGTGTGTTCGCTTGTCACCCTATCCTATAAAAAAAGTAAAAGATTATTTAAGAAGGGTTATATTAATATGAAGAAATTTATAGATAACAAGCGATTCCGCCCCCGGCCATGATTTCCACGTACCAGGTCCAATTGTGAACCTAAACCATCCAAAGACCCACTCAAACCATCAAAATCGTTTGAACCGTTTTCGAGTTTTAGCAAGACTCATCATCATCACCATCACAGCCCTTCACAAGACCACTGCTGACATTATCCTCCACCAAGGAATGCCACAAAGCACGGTCCTGAGCCACCTGCATCTATCAACTTCCTGCATGTCTTACCAGGCCGTCACTCCATTTAGCGGGGGGTCGCCCTACACTATGCCTACCGGTACGAAGCTGCGTCTCGAGAAATTTTTTCCCCATCGGTTGTCGGTTCTCCGAGCTATATGGCCGGCCCATTGCCACTTCAGCTTACTAATTTTTACTTAGCAAGACTTAACGCACTACAATAGATTTTTTATTATTTTGTAGCTTTAATGACTATAATCTGTTCTAGAAAACAGCAAATCCGCGTTGGTATAATCATTTTATAACACTGCACAGCATTCATCAGTCTAAATGAGGGCTGGGTTTCTACTCAATCGCAATCAGCAAACCAATCTGGCAATACCTGTCCACAGATCCATGAACGCCTGCATACGGGCGAGAAACCCTACGTTTGCAAAGAGTGTGGTGCTGGATTCCATCGGAAGAGTAGCTATCTCCAGCATATCGCCATACACCTTCCCGAGAAAACAGTGCAGGTAATTTTTTTAAACTAAATATTTTTTGATTTTTTCAAAAGTAACCCCTCCCGAGGATTTTCTCCTGTATCCTATGATCTCTATAGACAAGTGAGCAGGATTTTGTGACCCGTTATCATCCCTGAGGACTAAGATGGAATGCCACGTATTCAGTAAAAAGTCCTCTACACTCACCATACGAAACACGGCAGCATTAAGCTGCTATTTCACGCCGGTTTTCTCTGAGGGCGTGGTCCTTCCCCGGTCTAGTCGACCCATTCGTGCTGCAACCACAATATAGCTGCAGTATCTATGGCTCTACAAACATTCAGACCTGGAACGAATATTTGTAGACAATGTTTAGAGTATGTTGTCAGTAAAGAGTCTCCGGTCTACAATCACCATATGAAACACGGTAGCATTAAACTGCAACTTTACGCTGGTATTATGTGAGAGCGTGGTCCTGCCCCAGTTGAGCTGACCCGTTCGTGTTACAACTATACTAATAATAATAATGTACTCCAGACCGAATTTCGGCCATGGCGGCCTGCCTCAACGGAGGCTAGCCATCGGCGCAGGACAGGATTATAGTACCCAAGTGTATGCGCAAGCACAGGTGCACTCTCTATTCCCTCACGCTCATAATCCGATGGGACGGTAAACCGACACGACCGGAGAGAGATCAGGCGCAGGACCAACGGCTTTACGTGCTTTCAGAGGCACGGGGGTGAGACACCGCCAACTTCCTGACTCCGGGCAGCTACTGAGAATTTCTTGACGGAAAACTCAATAAATATTTTTTGGCCCGACCCGGGAATCGAACCCAGGACCTCATGATCAGCAGTCGCACTACTACTACATATATGTAGTGTTGATATAAGACTCTCCACTAGCCCATATCGTCGGGAATCTTAAACAGGGCAGTAGCATCTTCCTGATTACTACCTGCTTGCTCATGAGGCAAGCTATCAAGGAAACCTGTGTTCGAAAACTTTCACATACTGTTATGGACGCATGAGGAATATGTCAGCAAGGTATGTCGCGATATTCACACTTGTTACTTTAGTTCAAATGTTGACATATGTATAGTTCAATTGAATATTTGTTATGCTGCTTGTGTAAGTAAAATAAAATTCAATAGTTGAAATAATTATAATTTACACAAGTTACAAGTCTTTTACAACACACAGAAGGAGAATAGAGTGATAGTTATATATAGAAAGATAGCACAGGAACTAAGAGTATCAAGTGAAGGAATTAATTATAATAACAGTTCGTTATCACGAGTAAACAGTCAACAAACGAACAGTATGGCATACGTAATCGTACTGGTGGCGCGGCGCGAATTATTGTTGAGTCGCGCTTGCACCGACCGCTGCATTAAACAATAGCCACTGCTAATACTTGGTATATATAATAATTTCTGTAGAATGGTATGTCCGTAATTGTGAGATATACAATATGTAACGTAATTAACGCACATCCTCAGACACCCCAATTAGTATATTATGTAATATCATAATACATACACTGAATTTTTAGTTAAACATTTTTATGCACTGATTATTTATCAAATTAGTTATATTAATTCCGGAAGAATGTTGTGGTCACAGTACAAATCCACGAACGCAAAGACTTTAACGTGCTTGAAATAAAGTACATTTTTCTTTATTTTTATTGAAAGACACAATTAGTAATAATACAAATAAAACTGCACTCTTAAAACTCTTATTGCCTTAAGTTAAGGTCCATTTCAGTTTGTTTTAGCTGTACAGATTTAGTGTGACTGTAATTTACGTAGTTTTAATTATTTTTGGGATAAAAAATTACCTATATTAAAAATGTTAGAAATCGATTCAGTAAACGATTCTGAACAAACTACTTTCTCAAAGTGCGTTAATTATGTTACGTGTTGCATATTTATATAGAAATAATTTAAAATTAAATATTACAATTAACTATTTTACTGCTAGTTATGAAGTAGTTTATATGAACGTTTACAATATTTTGCACACCACATCTGCGATAGATGTAGTAGAGCCTGATTAAACGTGGTAGAGCCACGCTGCGGCTTTTTTTTGGTTGTAGGACGAATGGGTCGGCTCGACCGGCCTAAGACCACGCCCTCACAGAATTCCAGCGTAAAATATTAGCTTAACGCTGCTATGTTTCCTATGGTAAGTGAAGAGAAGCGGAGGCCCTTTCTACTGAAAATGATACATTCTTAGTTTTCATGGGTGATAACGTATTTGCATTTTGATTTTTAATCGAGGCTAGATTTGGATGTCTATGGCCACAGCATCTTACATCGGGTGAACTGTGCTCGTTGGTCACTCTTCTATGAAATGTACTGATGTGCTTGTATTCTGGGTTGCAGTGTACCCAATGCCCGGCTCGCTTCAAATCTGCGACTCTGATGCGGATCCACGCGAGTCGCCACCGAGCCGCCCGGTACTCGTTCAAATGCCGCGTGTGCGACGGAAGTTTCGCGAGGCGGCGCAACGTTGCGCGACACTTACAGAGGGTGCACGCTTTACAACCCCAGCAGGAGCACATCGAGCGTCTAGTCTTGACCTGAACGTAAATATTGTTTACTTTTAAGATAATTAATATGATCGGGTTAAATGTCAAGATCGTGCTAAATGGAAGTCTGTAGGCCCTGCTTACCCCTTTGGGTGACAGGTGTGAGTGTTTATGTTTATTATGTATAATCATATGTTACTATACGGCAATCCACTATGTTAAAGACGTTAAAAAATAATTTGCTAATATGCGCGTAAAACAAAATGATGTCTTACCTATTTTGGTCTGTGTTTCGAAATAGAACCCAGTATACTGGCCAATGCAAATGGCGTCGTAAATCGACGTCATACTAGTAATTCAATTCAAAACATTGGTAGGTATATGACGTCATACATTTGCGCCATATTGCAATCGTACACCGTAATTTGGCTCTGTCAAACATTAATTGAAATAAAAATTAACATCATTTGGTACAAATAGTTTATTTTTAGGTTAAGTTGTATGCAAAATGCTCTTGAGCACTTCCTCAGTAACAAAGAATGACTAACTGTGATTTCTGATTCTCTTCATCGTACAGATTTAACTGTTTAAGCACTACCATTTTTTGTATTTGAATAAATAAAAACAAATTCTGGCATGTTTAATTCAGCGAACACACAATTAAAAATTTGTTTTAATTTGGCGGGATATCCGACACAATATGGCGGCGGTACGCCAGTACAATATGGCGTCAATTAATGACGTCATTTGCATTCGCAGTATACTCAGTTCTATTTCGGAACACAGGCTTGAAAAGCATTTCCCGCCCTTCCTTAATTGTAAGACACATCATTTCACGACGTGGCTATTAGCTAATTACTTATATAAAATAGCTATTTATTATTTAACAATATAGATAATTAGCTAACGTTTTTAACGATTGTTTCTAATAAAGAATCGAATAAATCGTTTGATTGTCGGTCTTTTTTGTGCAACTGACAATTGGTAGATGTGAAAGTGTGCCTATTGGTGTTATTCTGTAATGGGAGTTACTGCAACCTATCATATTTATATCTTTATTTAAAGAATTCATAATATTACTTCACCCTGCCCGGATTTCAATAGTCACTTCACTAGCTCTGAGATGAGAGACGTACGTGCATTTTGAGGAGTTTTATGCTAAGTTTACACGTTTGTCAAGTCTTAGCAAGCTTCCATAAGTCCCGAGTCTACAAAAGTGCTAGGCTGGCCATTGGGAGTGTTTCGAACAGGCAAGCATGGCGGGCAGCGAACTTGTTTCAACTATTTTTCATTACCTCAGAGTACAATATTAATACTGATTCGTTACGTACGTGGTTCCCGTAAAAACTGTGTGCTCGTTTGTCACGCTTATTCTATAAAAAAAATTGGTTGACCCTGCAGGCCATCCCTGGAACTTCCCGCTAATTTCGAATGCCATCCAAATTTCATTAAATTTGGACGTTGAGTATGAAATATCGGAGTAATTTAAAAATAAATCAATATTTTTTTCAAAGTTTTTCGTTAACGATATCTCACGAACGAATCAACCGATTTTGATCGGACCGGCGGCGATCGACGTGGTTTTTCAAGGTTAAAAACTGATTAGTTTTTGGAATCGATCGGTACAGCCGTTTAAAAGTTATTACAAAAAAAAGTTTTTCACAACTTTTATTTTTGTGATCAAAATCTACCAGTCCGAATTAGTTAAAATTCAAAGGAAATCTAAATTTGATGATACACTGGAAATCCTCTTAGTTCATTTAAATCGGTGAAGCCGTTTAAAAGTTATAAGAGGTTTACATACATCCATACACACGTGTGTGTGACACACACACACACACACAGACACATGTGTGTGTGTCATATATACAAACACCATTGAAAAATTGTCAGGGCTTTCCGTGACCTCAAAACGTTAAGATTTGATGAAAACTCAATTTTCGAAAAACGGGGTAAAAAACAAAAACTTCCCGATTTTTTGAAATTTTTTAATTTTCAAAAAAGGAAGTTAAAAATAGAGAGAGAGCATAATCCTCTTAAAAATACTAAAACATCGTCACAATATTTCAGTTTTCTCTCTCCAGCTGCATCTATAAACCCATTAATGATATCATTGTTCTGATTATAATTTGAGTGTGATGTCAGAGAACCTTCGTCAAAAACAATTGTGCCTAGCTTTGGTTGGTGTTCCAGTTTCAGGTTGTATATTGGATGAATGTTCAAATGTTAGTGGATTGATGCCTGGTTTCAATGTAGCTATCCAGAAAGTCTATTTAATGTTCGTCTGATAGGTTAGCAAGACAAATATTTTTTCTAACAGCTTACAGTCTTTTTGTTTTCATCATTAGAAATACCATTACTTTATCATTATGAGTACTAGGGTACACCAGGCCGTTTTGTTTTTACGAAATTGTTTTAATTGCGTTAATAAGAAAGTTTATGCTTGCTAGCTTAAAAAATAGAAATTTTCAAATAGTTCTCTATTTCGTGATAGAGATTGGTATTGAGCAAGTCTTTGTGAGGCTGAATCGTCAAAAGCTTCAGTTGCAACCTTTGTGAATATTTCAACCAATTTTCTCTTCTTTGATTCACCATGTAATCTGAAATTAGCAGTAAATAAACAACAATAATTTAGTACGATATTAATATTTTATGATTGCATATAATACATTGATTATTGTTGTTTAGTGAATACCTACTTTGAAACTTCTAAGTAGCCAGTTATGGCTTCTCCCTCAGGCAGGGGGGGTCGGAGTAAGTTATGCATCAGCAGATTCCACGGTGTTTGGCCCAGTACGGAGGTTTGAAGACATCCCATAGTCGACGTTTTCCACTGTACTCGGTCACCGATGTAGAGGCCCACACGCCTGGAGGTGAAGTAGTCTACCAGCATTTTGTAAATGCTGGGTGGACATCAATCTCTTTTCGCTTTGATCACTGTAGTGCTCACCGTATGGTACAGTCGATGAATGTAATCACAGAATGCCATGGGCAGCACCCGAGCCTGAAGTAGCTCGACCAGCGTTCTATGATACACTGTGTCGAACGTATTTGCGAAATCGATGACCGCCGTATGACACTATTTAAACTGTTTCTTCCTATTTCCTAGTATCGCGTCCAGCACGGCAGAATTTTCCAACGTGCCGTCGGCGCGGACGAAACCACACTGTCATACATCAGGGTGGGGGAGGGGGAAGCAAGCCAGTCTCCTCGCCAGGACAGAGTTCATTTATATCTAAGCGATATAAATGCTATCTAAATCGGTCCATAGACGCCTGGCCCACCAGGGTCGTTTGTTTTCGGCAACACCGCAGGGGTTTGGTATTTTTGGTTTGGCCCTTTTTGGGCTGCAGGTACTTGGCGCCATTCATTCGGGCGGATACCGTCCGGACCAGGCGCCGTCTGTCGTTCGTTCGAACTTAGTGCCCCCGTACTGCTCCTTCCGCCGCAATACGTTCAGAGCTGTCGGTGAAGGCCTTGGGATATCATAGAATAGAATACTTTTTATTCAATATAGAGTATGTGTAATACTTATTGAGTAATTTTTTTACTTTTACCACTGGTTCGGAAAAAACCTCTGTCAGCCGGCAAGAAACCCAGAAGGATTGTTTTTGCAAAAGCACAATTTATAATATTTTATATAATTGTTATGAAAACATCATGGTAGCGACCACCTCATTCCCGGGGGTTATTTTCAATTATGTACTTTTTTAGTAGTATAATAACCCTTACTAAACAATTGTTGCCTAATAAATATTTAAATATTGCATATTTTCGGGACTTTGTTGTAAAAGCGTACACATTGTCCAATGAACGAATTACTGAGTCTTTGGGGTCCTGTGCCTAGTATTTACAGAATGTACATCACTATTTTTGTTTTTGTGTATAAACATTAAATTTTCGTAAATATATTGGGAAGCTATAGTTAATATTTCTATTTTGTTTAAAATTTTCTTTAAGATATTCTTTTGAACCTAGGTTATAAATTGTTCTTGTAATGTCCTTGCTATTCAAGGAATACGGGAGAGGTTAATTTAAACACACCACACTATGCACGTCCATTTCTACACTGATTCACTCAATAGAGGCTAACCGTAAAAACCGTTATTATTATCTACCGACATTATGCACAGTATCTCCCTCCGCACTTAGATTACGAAGTAATATAAAATATACAGTTACAACAAATCCTTAAGTAGTATAATGTATGATTAAGAAGTACTACGTTATTTGAGAAACAAACAACTATGTTATATGTATAATTAATAGACATGTCGCGCTTACACAATTTAGTATAAAATAAATCAAAACGGCTATAGTACAACACATACATTGTTTTATGTATAATATATAGTTTGACATTAATCACTCGACGTTAACACCTATTCCAACATAACAAATGTATTCATTGGATTTTTTTGTAAGTATAAATATTATAAAATTAAGCGTTGAGGCAGTTTTATAACGCGGCCAGATCGAGTGCGCATGGTCGTACAGGTTTGAAACGGTGGGAAAACGTCTTCCATATCAGACTCCGCGTGAGTCAGCACCGATGACACCTCACCGCTGTCAGGTCTCGGTAGTTGTGCGGCTAGCGCACCGCCCGGACTATTGAGAGGTAATAATGCCAATGTGTTGGCACTCTCCCCCTCGCACCCTGGGATCCCTTGGTTTTGCAGTCCTCCTGTTCCAATTCTGGAGCAGACTCCTCCACATCTCTAGTGAATAGACCTGCCACCGGTGCTACAATCTGGCGAGGCTCAATGTGCTTGCCCACCCTTGGCCGCTGGGGAGATGCCTGAACTTCTTCCGGTGATGCCAGAAGCCGCTTGTCCGCCACTGCTGACGGTAGGGTAGGCACCGCGGCACACGTAGGCCCGGCGGGGTCTTGACCAAAGATTTCCTGGGCGTAAAGCTCTCGTCGTCTGCTATTTTTATTTAACCAAAGTACAACAAACTAAGTCAGTTCAATAAACAAAAGTAAAAATGGAACGCAATTATTCTGTGTCAAACACTTAACACAAAATACCAGAAATAACTAGGAATTATTGCACGTGGTCACGCGAAAGCGCACAGACACGCCCGCTCAGTACGGATACCGACGACGTAATAGACAGGGACAACCCTTCACCTTCCCATGATTCTTCCTCCCGGGATGGGAGAGAGAGAGAGGATTCGGCTCGTATAACTGCGAGGTTAGGAATCTCGAGAGATACACGCGATACTTTCACGGGGCTCTTTCCAGAGTGCATTTTCTTGACCTTCTGCAAGTTCTTTACTCTACTCCTTGTCCCGTTTTTCCACTCTCCCTTTCTGGACTGGACGAACACAGCACGCCTTCGGTTCTGGGCAGATCTCTCCCTTGCTTCTCCATCGTGGTTCTCCGCGCATATCATCCATGTGTAAACTCCCGCAGCCGCAACTAAAGAATCACGGATACTTACATATACTTACAAACATACATACATATTTATTAACAACTTTGCTGCCACCTATACATCCCCAAATTTCAACCGGGAGGCTAAATAATATTGTTGTGGTATTAAGGTTCACTATTTTTATAGGGACTGATCACAGAAACAAGGTGTCAATGGTACGGTGTTTTATTTGCTACTGAAGATTCAATTACATTTTACCTTAATAAAGACCTCACTCACACATGCTTACTGTTTATCTTACATACAACACAAATGCATTACATTATTGCTCGAACATGCCGCCCACCAAAGGACTCATAAAGTCCTTTATTATTTAACATGTTACATTAACATTTCATACACACTCTAAATATAATAATTTTTACATGACATTTGTTATACAATATACATGTGTACATACATTTGACAAAGGTAACACCCAAAATTCATTAAGCTTTACAAGTAATAGACATATTCCAATAAAATGATTAAAAGAAAATAAACAATTTGATACAATTTTGTTGTAAATGTGAATACATACGAGTACTAGAACATTTCATAGAATTAATACATGCATAAAATAAAATTTTGCCACAAATTATTTAGTATAAAACATCAGTCTATACTCGTATCTATGGGTAAAGGACACAATTTGTTCATTGGTCTATGCACTACACTTTCACCACTTTTGACACTATATACCCTAGTCACTCCATCATCACCTGGATGCTTATCCACCACACGACCCAGCATCCATTTACCAGGAGGGAGGTTGTCACATTTTATAAGAACAATGCGTCCTATTTCAAACTCCTTCACTTTTCCTTGCCACTTAGGTCTCTGCTGTAACCTGGTCAAGTACTCTAGTTGCCATCTTCGCCAAAAATCAGATAGGAGCTTCTGTTGATGTTGCCATCGTGACAAATGACTGACGGAAATGTTCTTTAGATCAGAGTGGGGTACATTGATTGGAACTTCGCCTATTAGAAAATGCCCTGGGGTAAGTGGCAGTATATTGTCGGTGTCTGAGTCATCAATAAGGCTAAGAGGGCGTGAGTTAAGGCAAGCTTCTACTTGACACAGTAAGGTCGTCATCTCTTCATAGGTTAGGTTGCAATTCAATTAGTTCTTTTCATGTGGTATTTCATTGATTTGACACCTGCTTCCCATAACCCGCCCATGTGAGGACTATAGGCAGGTATGTAGTGCCATTGTGTGCCATCTAGTGCTAACATTTCCGATATATGACCATCAAACTTCATCTTTGCGTCTGCCCAAGCTGTAACAAGTTCTTTGTTGGCACCTACGAAGTTTCTTCCTTGGTCGCTCCAGAGATGTGCACATTTTCCTCTTCTGGCTACAAATCTTCTGAAAGCTCCAATAAAGGCCTCCGATGTAAGGTCTCCAACCAACTCTAGGTGAATGGCTTTTGTTGCTATGTAAGCCTTAGTTGTATTAAATCCTCTACCTTTAGATCTCAGGATTTGGTAAGGGCCAGCAAAGTCTACTCCACTGTGTAGAAAGGGTCGAGCAGGTGTAATTCTTACACGAGGTAAGTCCCCCATTAATTGTGATTTAGCTACAGCGTTTTGCTTGGCGCATTTGAGGCACTTGCGAAGTTTTAAATTTACCAATTTCTTTGATTTCAGGATCCAGTATTTTAATCTTAAATATCCAAGCATCAATTGCGTTCCACCGTGTAGTGTCATTAGGTGAGCATCAGCTACTATAAGTGCACTCAAGTGATTTTCACTGTCGAATATAATAGGGTGTTTACTATTTTCATTAAGGTCCGAGTGACGTAATCGGCTGCCCACCCTGAGGATACCTTCATGATCTGGGTAAGGTAAAAGAGGCTTTATTTTACTGTTATTTTATTGATTTTAGGTTTTGTATGTCTTCTTCAAATGTGTCCCTTTGTACAATTTTTATACATATTTTTAAAGCTTCTTCTAATTCCCTTGTAGTTATTGTAGTTTCCTTATTTCATAGTTCCCTTCCTTTTAAGAATCTTTTGCAATATGTTATAACTTTTAATAGCTCTGTTAAATTATCACATCTGTTAAACTTAGTAGCTATATTATAACTTTCGCTTGTTTGCTTTAGATTTACTTGTACTAAAATGATCTTTCTTTCCAGGTTCGTTGTTATGTTTTCTGGTCTGCTGTATTTAATATTACTGTGCTTAGCCATTCAGGACCGTTCCACCACATTTTATCATCTTTTAGATCTAGCACATGCTTCCCTCTAGAAGCGACATCAGCAGGGTTGTCTTGTGATTGAACCTGATACCAGTTCTGGTTGCCAATGTTATCTAAGAACTCAACAACTCTGTTTCTCACAAATGTATTCCACCTAGCAGGATCCCCGAAGAGCCAAGAGAGTACTATCGTGGAATCCGTCCACGCGAATATTTGACAGGTAGGTATTTTCATTGCTTCCTTTATCTTTTTCAGGAGTACAGCCCCGTTAAGCTCCAGACGAGGTAAGGATTGAGGTTTGATAGGAGCTAAACGTGTTTTCGCTGCAATGATTTCAGTCTTAACAAATCCATCTATAGTTTGAACTCTTAAGTAAGCAACTGCAGCGTATGCTTGAGTGGATGCGTCACAGAAACCATGAATTGTAATATTATTTTTTACATTTTCAGATGTATGCAGCCACCGATTGATCTCTACCTCAGGTAAGTATTGGTAACTTTCTCTAGGTTTTCTCCATTTTTCTGCCATTAAGTGGTTAACTTCTTCATCCCATGAAATTCCTTGTGTCCATAATTGTTGGATGAGTAATTTTGCAGGCAATATAGAAGGTGCTAACCAGCCAAGTGGGTCGAATAGTCTTTGAATGTCGGCTATAATTGTCCTCTTGGTTATAGTAGCAACCATAGGAGGTAAGTGTAGACTATATTTGAATACATCTTTTCCCATGTCCCATTGTGAGCCTAGTGCCCGCATTGTTCCATCTATCCTTATATCTAGGTGTACTTGAGAACTTCTTTCAGAAGGTTCAAATTGTTTTAAGAAATCTGCGTTGTTAGAGCACCACTTCTGAAGAGTAAAACCTCCTTTCTGCAAAATAGACCCAATCTCCTTCGCTACTTTAATTGCTTCTTGAAGTGTGTCTTTGCCTGACATCAGGTCATCCATGTAAAAGTCTTCCTTTATAATTCTGGCAGCATCAGAGTAATCTCTACCTTCGTCTTCCGCAACTTGATGCAAGGTTCTTACTGCTAAATACGGAGCAGAAGCAGTTCCAAACGTAACTCTCATGAGACGATAATCTTGAACTGGTTGTGTTTTGCAACTTCTCCATAATATTCTTTGTATATCTCTATCTTCTTTTGAAACTAAAATTTGGCGGCGATATCAGCAAAAAAACAGATCTTTTTCATTCGCCATCTCATTATTAAGCTTCTCATATCGTCTTGCAACTGTGTTCCTACCAGTAACTCTTCATTTAGTGAAATATTATTGTTTCCCTTTTGAGACGCATTAAAAACTGTTCTCACTTTACTCGTTTCTTTATCTTGCCTTACAACGGCATGATGAGGAAGGTACACTGCTGGGTTGTTAATTTCATTTTCTGGTACCCTTTCTAAATGATTTAATTCTATATACTCTTGCATCACCTTTCTGTATTCGTTTTCTAAGATTTGGTCCTTTTCGAATTTCCTTTCTAATTGATACAGTTTTCTTAGTGCTATATCTCTTGTTCTTCCTGATGGTGATAAAAGTGTTTTTGGTTTTGTTGGAAGTTTTATAATATAACGTCCTTCTGATGTTCTGTGCGTTGTAGCTTAATATATTTTTTCACACAAAAGACAAAAAAAGAGCATTAACCACAGAAGAAAAAATTCTTCTGCGGTTAATGCTCTTTTTTGTCTGTTCCTTGCTCCCACATATTCTTCAGCATGTCATCTAAATTCAAATTAAGATGCATGACACTGACATCATTATTTTCTCTATTGCTTTGTATGTGGCCAAACAGAATCCATCCCAGGCAGGTATTTTGAGCACATGGAGTGCCTGGAAAACCCTTGATTACTTCACTTTTGATAATTTGTGCACATACATCCACACCTAATATCATGTCTATCCTTCCTGGTTGGTTAAAGCCTGGATCTGCTAAAACTAGGCCTTGGAGGTGTGGACAGTTGTTTAGAGAAATGGTTTGTGCTGGTAGCTGAGATGTAAGACGAGTTGGCATAATGTAAACTTTGATATTGAGCTTAAAGTTTGCTTAGTATCTTGATAAAAGCTGTATTTCAGCAGCTTGCTTCAAAATTGTTTTGCGACATCTAATGCCTGTAACTGTGCCTTTAATAGCTGTGCGTTTTAGTTTAAGTGTCTGAGCAGCTCTTTCACTAATAAATGAGGCTTGTGAGCCATGGTCTATTAAGGCACGTAGTACAGTTGTATGTCCCAATTGATCTTTGACAACTATGAGTGCTGTAGCCAATAATGCTGTGGTAGTACTAGTAGCAAAGTGTGACGATAACTGAACATTTGATATTGTTGGCTTTGAAGAGCTTCCTTGATCATTATTCTTGTCTTCGTGCGCTTGGTCATTGCCTGGTTGATATGATGACGCCACCATGTTTTGGTGCATTAAAGAGTGGTGACGTTTGTGGCATATTCGACAGGACATGTTAAGGCGACATTTTTTTGCAGAGTGTCCCGGGGCCAGACAATTAAAACAAAGATTTTGGTTCTTTAAGTATTGACACTTTCTGTGGGTTCCATCTTAGTAAATTCCCTACAGTGACACAGGGTATGATTTTCCTTACACATTAGGCAACTTCTTAATTTACACGTAGCCGCAGTAGCAACATGTAGCGTATTTTCTTTACTTCTTATAATCTTGTCCCTTGGTGAATGTGTGATTAGCTCTAATGTACGAAATTTCGATTGAAGAAACTTACAGAGATCCGCCTACAAGGGTAATTCGTCGGAATTTTCCTGGTAAGCAAACTCCTCCCATTCTCTGTGCGTCTCTGGGTCCAATTTCTGCACAACGAGAAATATAATTAACGGATCCCAAGAGTCGGTTGAAATTTTGAGATTTTTTTAAGCTGTTGATGCATTCTGTAGTGGTAACGAGAAGTGCCTTTATATAGTTTGCAGTTTGGGAAGGGATTTTCCTCTGCATAAATCTTTTCAATAGAGAGTTTACTATTATACGTTTATTTCCGTAACGAGTTTTAAGTATCAACCATGACTGATCATAATTGTCTTCTGTTACTTGCATGTGCTTCAATAAAGATTCGGCTTCACTTGTAAGACTACTCTTTAAATAGTGAGGTTTTTGTACTTTACTAAGAGATGAGTTGTTGTGCACTAACGACATAAATAAATCTTGAAATGCGGGCCATTCTTCGTAAATACCGGCGAAAGAAGGCAGTTGTATTCGTGGTAATTTAACTATTCCTTTATTGGATGTAATAGCGTTGGTAGGTTCACTAGGATGCATTGATATCGGCTGTGTTAAGGTTGACAATAAATCTTTTAGGTCGGCTTTTAAACATAAATATAGATCTTCATAAATAAAATAATCTTCGTTTGCGAAATAAGGTATATTTTGCTTCTTTTCTTTGGGAACAAATTTTACCAGATCTTGATGAGAGTTTTTTAAAGAATTCCAATACTCTTCATCATTTGCAGTCGAGTTTCAATGTATCCTTTAGTTAGTCGCTGCTTAGGACATTTCTTTAGGTTGGTTTGAGCCTTTTGTAATAATAAGGCTGTATTTTCCAGTAAAGAAAATATTTGTTCCGGAGTAGTGGCCATATTTTTATAAACTTTCCACAAATGTTTTATAAACAAAGTAGTTTCACTTCGATGAGTCAAATATGCATTCAAACGGTTGTAAAAATGTCTTATAACTTGCACAAGTCACAATCAGGTAAAAAGGTTCTTTTGTTCTCGCCTCGACCGCCCGGTCCGTTCTTTTGCTTAGCACTCGATAATTATAACGTCACAAGAAATACGTCGTTAAATCCGGCTCGAAGGACCATATGTCGTGGTATTAAGGTTCACTATTTTTATAGGGACTGATCGCTTCTGACACCATTGACACCTTGTTTCTACAAGGTGTCAATGGTACGGTGTTTTATTTGCTACTGAAGATTCAATTACATTTTACCTTAATAAAGACCTCACTCACACATGCTTACTGTTTATCTTACATACAACACAAATGTATTACATTATTGCTCGAACAAATATATATATATATATATATATATATATATATATATATATATATATATATATATATTTAAATATTATAATTAACCTAAGCGGGGATGGTATTTTATTTATTTTATTTTTATTTTATTAAGAAAACCAACAGCTTTAAAAATGATATATCTTATAACTATGTGTAATGTAGTAATGCCAATAACAGGTTTCCCTTAAATTAACAAAGGGCACTGTAACAATCAAACTTTGTTAGTGCTCAAGTTAATTCTATAAATATACCAAGGAATTCAAGGATGCCATCCGCTTAAACCTATCAATATCATAGATAATTAATTAAATACCTATATGTATACATGTTTCCGAAAGTAATATATAAGTACCACCCATTATAGACATACACAGAGATAATGGCCCAAGATATAGATAAAAATAAAAGAAAAGTTTATAGTACAACTTTTGTTTATAGCGCTTAAGGCGCTCTTATACTGACGCTTTAGGTATTTAGCGCATCTCCAGCGCGCGTAATAAACAACGCAAACACCCCAAAAAAATGAACTCACTTGATCCCGGCACCGTGCTACTACAGATCACAGTACAAAATAGTTCGCAGTAGGACCACTTCTTATGATTTGAACTGTTTTTAGTTTGTATTGAGTAGTTACAAATTACTTCTTTAGTTAATATTTTGTATGATGTTGTATTAAATTTATACGTATATTGGTTTTTTTACCGATTTCGATTATTTCAGAAAAAAACTTCGTATAAAATGTTAAATTAAATTTCTTTTTAATAATTTTATGTAAGTTTTACAAATGCGTAAGTATCCAAAGTTAAATAATTACAATAATGATCTAAAACTACTCTTAACCAATCAATCAACTATGAAACAATTTCTAAAACTCTTCCATACTGAGTTGGTGAATCCTTTCAAAATTTTTGTCAGGCTCGTTAGACGTTTGATGGTCAGTCCTGAATAAATCAGGTCTGTTATTTTCTTTGTCTGGTACATCAATTACAGACATGGAGTCACATTCCAGTTTTAGATCTCGGATCGCCATCCCACGTGCATATCTGCTGTTAACAATTTTTGTGAGTAAGCAATTTTTATAAAAAAAGTACTAACTTTGGCTCCATAGTTTTCCGAAAATCATCATCTTTTTCAATATATTTTGTGAAAATTGTTTCATTGTCACCTGACCAAATTCCTAATAAACAAACTTTCCTACCCGTAACAAGCAGCTGGCCCTGAATTTGGTAGTGCTAGTTACTAGGTAGTCTTCTTGTTTACGGTCACTGTGCCTGATTTTTTGTCGTATTTGAGAATTTGAATTTTGTTTTCCTTAATTGAATTTTCAAGACCTTTTTTAGAAGCTGTAATGGGACACTTTATCTCGACTAGCATATCATCTCCTACCAGTCCGTCCGGAGTTGCACCGATACGTGGATGAATTTGATCGATAAATAATCCAAACAATTAATTATGACAAGCTTTTTTTATTGTAAATCTTCTAAGAGGTAATTAATATCAATGAATCGCCGTCCTAGAACATGCTGAAATTCTTCATTGCTTTTTTAGGCTCAATAGCGTATGAACCGTTATTGTCTTCAGTTGGCCTGAAAAATAAATTCAGGGAAAAATAGATAAATTAAAATTGTAGATGAACCCCCTTGGGTTCATCTACCCGTGAAACTGAACAACTTTCCTAAAGAAACCCATATCGAAATCAGAAAAAAAAATCGATCTCCCAAACAAAATATGTTACTTGACTGACAATTTGTATAGCAGAACGATTTTTTTTTTTAAATTTCGATATTTCTTCTTTATTTTTAAATAGCTACTTACACATAATTAGTTATATTATGTACATTGGAATTCAGTGTAGTTGTGCTACTGCTGGGCAAATTACTCTGTTGTCTGAAAAATACATTGTCCAATTATTAAAACAGCACTTGTCAGCAAGTAATGAGAGAAACTATAAGGCCTATAAAGCCTATTAAACTATAAAGCTGGCTGACAGTGGTGCGAACAATGGATTTCCATTGTCCGCGCCACTGTCACTAATCACGCCAATATTATAAATGGGAGAGTTTGGATGTTTGTTTGTTACCTAATATCCTTCAAAACCGCTGCACCGAATTGGATGTTCACAGATAGTATATGACCAGGATTAACTAATAGGTACTTTTAATAAATTTTATAATATTAACTAATTAGGTACTTTTTACCGGTGTTTATAAAATACATGTGCAGGATGTGGCGAAGATCAATTATTTTATATACCTAATGTATAATATGTAGATGAGTAAAATAATAATTTGTATTTAAATGTCATTTTTCACTAACACACTTTTCATTGAGGTTTTTTTGTGATCTAAATATGCCTTTGGTCCGTGGTGCTTTTGCACCGAAAACAAAAAAAGGTCACAATTGCTACATTCAGTGGTCTTACTGTTATACTTATACTGTGACATATAAAGTAAAAATAAAACTATTGTTTTTACGTGAAGTTGCATTTCTTAATTTATTTGTTTTTATTAAAAAGTGAAAATAAATCGACAGGTATTCATTCATACTAACATTAATGTTTTTTTATATAAAACTTTAATCTTAAGCTTACTCGCGATCAATATTTTCGAGATCGGAACGGCGGTGCGCGCGAAAATTAGACACAGGACCTGCTTCGGCAAGGCCCGGCGGGCGACTAGCGTGAGCAGATCTTGCATTTGATTATATATTATTTAGATTTATAAAAAAGTAAATAACAATTTTAAAAAACGAACCGCAGAATTGTTTGTTAAAAATATGCTTGGATATTGTAGTTTAATTTTTATAGTAATTTACGTGGTATTTCGAAAATGAAACAAAATAATAAAACTCAAAAGACTAAAGTTTAGATAAAATTTCTATCGAAAATTTTTTTGAAATATAATGTTTTCAACCGCAGATTCGTAAACCTCATATCCTTAAATTTGTTATGTATTTTTTTTGGGTCTTGGAAACTTTATTAGAGTCCATGAAATTGTTTTGAATATCAGTAATTTACTAATAACCGGGCCTTAATATTTATAAAAGAGTTTTTGATGATATCTGTCACCTTCTTTTTGAAAGTTAACTTGAGCGAAATAAGTCAATCTGGCTAAAATTTGCATTGTATGTTCGGTGTAACCCAACCATGAAAGTATTAGATCCGTAGTTAGTGCGACGTTGAGGCACATTTAATAGCGGATTTTAGTGGGAGGTACTCTACCATACACGCACCGATGTCACTGGTAATAAAAATTTCATTTCCAATTCCTAACACGTACCGGTGCGTTTTCAGTTTATTACAGGTTATATAGTGTTTTTGAATTGTATACACATGCATTTAATCAAGTGTAACTTTTATTACACTTATCTTACATATCGCTAACAAAATAAGAATCTCATTACACATTTTCACCTAACAAGCAAACACGTTTATCTTATAACCAATACAAATAAGTAGGAATTATAATTACGGTTCAAGTTCTGAATGGTAATTATCAAAGCACTGTACACATAGTCCTGGCCTATCAGAACAGGCGTCACAACACCGGGGCGTGTCGGTACGCTTTTTGTTCTTGGTGCACTGGCGGCATGGCTTTCACTTGAGTCGCCCATTTGGTAAGGTTACAACAGTTTTCTTTATCTGATGAGAAACCAGTCTTCTTTGTATATTTGAAGGTCTTTCTGGTCGATTTTCTGGTAACAGAGCATTTATGACATTCATCCTGTAATCATTTTAGGTTGCCCTGAATATTTGTTGTAAATCTTCATTGAATTGATGAAGAGCAGCTGGAACGTGTGGATTGCTACCTTTATATACCAACGTAAAGTCTTTCCTTCGACTCCTGACATATAGTCGTTATATTTTGATATGACTGCCTCGTTGGTCTAGTGGTTGTAGTAGTGTGACTACTGATCATGAGGTCCTGGGTTCGAATCCCGGGTCGAGCCAAAAATCAATTATTGAGTTTTTCCGTCAAGAAATTCTCAGTAGCTTCCCGGAGTCAGGCAGTTGGCGGTGTCTCACCCCCGTGCCTCGGAAGGTACGTGAAGCCGTTGGTCCTGCGCCTGATCTCTCTCCGATCGTGTCGGTTTACCGTCCCATCGAATTATGAGAGTGAGGCAATAGAGAGTGCACCTGTGCTTACGCATGCACTTGTGCACTATAATCCCGTCCTGTGCCGATGGCTGGTCTCCGTTGAGGCAGGCCGCCGTGACCGTAATGCGGTCTATTCGGCCACGTTTGTTTGCGACTGGCACCATTCTATCTTCATACTGGGTAGTAATATAAAGTTCAGGACGTTTGTTGTTCTACTTGCCAACATGCACCCCTGCCTGAAACATTGAGCAGTTTTCCCATTTCTTTAAAGTTTTTTGAACTACTTCTCGCGGATTTTCTTTTAAATGTTCAATGTACCGGTGCAATATGTGTTATTATCAAGCAGCTTCTTCGCCAAACCAAAACTGTTATAATAATTGTCCATGTATATTTCGTGGTCATTGTTTAGTTTCTCCTGAAGAAGCTGCATGACCACTTTTTCGGCATGTCCCTTTCCTGTGTCTTCGGTGCCTTTTTCGCCCGCATATACTCGGAATTTTAATATCAAGCCATCTGGCTCTGCCAGCGTGTATAATTTTATGCCATATTTGTGGCATTGGTTCTTAATGTTACATGCTTTGGGTTCGTGACAATAAAAACTGCCGATAGAATTACCAAAATTGACACTTTAATTACCGAACACCAATTAAAACTAATACACACTAATAATTAATCACACTTAACACTTTAGTTCACTTTATTTCGCTCCTAAGTCTTTACTTGTATCGCTAATTCAATACTGCACCGGTTGCGGTGCTAAACGGCTTTAAATAGGCCTTTTCCACCGAAACATCCAGAATATTCCAGCAAATACCGGCCCCCAACCGACCAGGTGTAGAAAGTTCGAGTGTGGAGCCTTCTAGAAAGCTTAATTCCTCCATTCAATACTAGATGGCGCTAGTGGGAGAGTTCTAAAAGGATCTTGACGCTCCTATTTCTGATATTTGATACCAGATGGCGCTAGTGCATTGTGGCGCGCAACATTAATAAATTGCCGTAAAATCAGTCGCCCTCTCTATAGTATCATACTTTCATCCAGGGACAACTGCGTTGCAGAATAATATCGTTCATTCATCTTTGTTGTTGAAGTAATCAATAATACTCCGTATCCTGAACAACTGGTCCCCACTCTCTTCTGCTGAGCTAAAATGCAAGCCTCGCGTTATGAGGAGAAACCTATTCCCGCTCATTTGTTGTCCAAAAATTGGTATCGAGAACTACCTATCCCTTTTCCAGTAGTCTTGATGTCGACTGAGAGGGATAGTTCACATGTGGAACAACAATACAAGAAAAATCCTCAGCTCCGGGACAGCGATCGGTTTCCAGCCAATTATCCTTGAACTCTTCTTTGTCATTGTTGTCTCCACTCAGTTCTTTGCGCAGTTTTGTCTCTGCTTGTTCCAATTTATTTATAATTAATTTATGTTCAGACTTATCACAGAATTTATCACAACAACCTGTAAGCCAAGCCATGCGCACTTTTGATCGTACAATACCTACCTTACGTCCGCCAAGCAGTGATCTAATTTGATCAGAATTATGTAAACATGTGTACCTATGAAAAAACTATTTTTTCGTTTTAAACAAAACCAAAGACACTATGCAATAGATAATAGTATCAAAGACAAAGATAGGCTCTTTTATTTTAAACCATAACCTGGCAATGTTTCTTAGAAAAAAAAAAAGAAATCACTCTGAACTTTCGGCGTTCCACGTGCCGTTTTGATGAAGGTGCTCCGTCTTTTTTATAGAATTTTATATTTGTGTCTGGACTAAAAACGAAAGTATTATACTTTTTTATATTCCTTGTAATATAGTGAACACATATATATATATATATATATATATATATATATATATATATATATATATATATATATATATATATATATATAATTTGTGGTATAAAAAGTGAAAAGTAAATTGCCAAAAGTGCTTCAAAATCTGGAAGGCCCATTATGGCGGCTGGGTCATAAATGTGTTATTTTTCAAATTCTCATTTATTTTTAGTGTAAAATGTAAGTAAAAATAGTTTTCTTACATATTTCAAATAACTTGACGTTGTATTTATTTCAAATTCACACAAAACTATTTTAGAAATATTGTTCTAAATGTCACACAGATAAAATATTATTATTATTTTTTTTAATTTCTTTATATTTTAATATTGTGGTATGAGTAACGAATGGAAACACATAAAACATAAAAATATACATATTTCCAAACATTTTCATATAAATTTCTCTAAAAACAAAAGTGTAGAATTCAAATTAGTAGTAATTTTGTCACTAAAATTGAAGTATATATACCACTATACAGCTATACAGGGTAATCTACGTATTTTATTACAATTTCTAGCAACCAAAAATAATTTTATTCGATAGTTTATACATTAAACAAGAATTCCTGTAAGTTTTATCCATAAATATTGTCTTAAAGTGAAAATATAGCAAAATTTGCAATATAGCAAAAAATTTGCTAATTTTCAAATTTTCCCCGCCATTACGGTCCCGAGCGAACGGGAGTATAACATGTCGCGCGCTGTCAGAGCTTACAGGTACACTGACACATTTTCTACAGGAAAATATACTAATCTTAATTTATTATTACAATACACTGAATATAGGTTAATCTGTTGACTATCCCTGTGCCCCCAAATTACCCTATTTGTAGTTTTAGACTGGATGGACTGGACTTGCAGGATCCTAAGCTAATTTTATACTTCACTTCCAAGGGATAGTGATCAGACCACGTCACATTGTTTCTTACGTGTATGATGCTTTCAATATATTTCTTAGCCATACACGTTATAAGGCAATGGTCCAACATCGTGAGCAGCCGTGAGCATTACTGGTGTATGTGCATAAATTCCATTTTCTTGACATCATTTCATAGTCAGCACATACTCGCGTCTACTCATCGCAAAAACTAAGCATTTCATTAAAAAACAGCTCCCCCGGGTGTGCGCTAAAGTCGCCTAACATAAAAACTATACTAATATCACATTCCTCAATAATTGCGTTAATTTCACTTATGCACTCTAGAATTCCGTAAGGTTCTCGACACAGTCTGTCGGCATATAAACAGAAAAAATAAGCATAGCTTGTTCACGTACTTGACACTTAATAGCATACAACCTCACGCTATTACATGTTACTACAGACACCGAAGAAAACACATTCTTAAGCCATAACAGCGCAACACCCTCGTGTGGTCGCCCATGCTGAATGCCCGCGCCTGAATCTACAGCAGTAGTACCCGTGGCTTCAAAGTCTTCGTGGACGGTGCTGAAGTATGAGAGGTCGTGGTCCATTAGCCGGGTCTCTTGCAATGATACTACCGAGGCATCCTCACACAACACCCTCACACTGTCTACCGATCGCTTCAGGACTTACAATTAAAGCTAACAAGCTTTAATGTTCGACTTTCATGACTATTTTTGTCCTGACCCATTATTTATGTTGTTCTTTTAATCCAACAGTGTCTTTTTCACTTTTTTTAAATAATAATCGTCTAAAATATATGCCTTCCGGTCATAATTTATTGTCACTAAATAAGGACAACTTACTCCTAGGTGTATAGAACCATAAACAAATATAATCCCCTGCAGATCTCATATGTACTTTTTCTAGCACAATACGAATATGTGTCTTTTCGAATACATAATCCGCAACATCTTGCTCTGTATTCTCCTTTGAGACATTATAAATGAAAAGCGGGATTTGCACATCGGTTGCCCTTAATTTAAGTGACGGATCTATCGAAGCCTTTCCCCGCATGCCTTTAACCTTAGGAAGACAACAGGGGTGACGCGTCAACCCACTACTCGAAAAAAGTTTAACTCAGTTTCTGATGAAGGGATGGGTTTTTTTGGCAAAAAAATACCTTCAGCCCGCTTGCTCTGAACATCGCGAAGATATTTGCTTGATCTGCATTTAATGCAAAAAATAAATAAAACCAAATTATCGGTGCTATAATAAACACTATTTTCATATTCCTAATTATATTAGCAATTGATGTCATAATAAATAACTTTGGTTCTCTCAAACATTGCAGTTTAATTTGAATTTAAAAAATATGGGGTGACACGTCACCCTTGTTGCCATTTGTGTATGCAAAAAAAGTGTTGCCTACCGAAGGTTAAAACGTGACGTCTTACGCCTTGCGACCTGAACCCATTCTCCTTCACTATTATTGTGTATCTCGGCTTCCCCAGCGCCGCCCGTTGTGTTCTCGCGTGACGTCACCGCAACAGCTGGCACCGAAGACGACGTCGGTGGCGCGCGCGACACCGCTTCGACGTTCGGCACGTGCGAAGTGCATTCTTGATCGCCGCAGTGGGCCTCCTGTCCGCGGTGGGCCTCCACGTGTTGCCGTTTCTGCCCGGGAGCGACAGAGAGAGGCTCACCGGTTGAAACCGCCGCAGCTCACGCGTAGGAAGGAGATGGGTGCGCGATACCTCGTTCTTGCATAGATATGCTCGGCGGTGTATCACTTCCTAGGCCGTATTCAGTGCTCTCCTGACGGTCGGGACTGACGGTCAGTGCGTACGCACGCACTGACCGTCAGTCGGCTTTATGCATTCAGTGCTCCACTGACCACCGTACGGAACAGCAGGGTATAGTCGTGATGTATCCGTTTATAAATTGTTTAATTACTCTTTACTATTTGAGGCGATTACGAATGAAAAAAAAACGAAGAAGATATCACGTACATCCAGTTATTGCTAACAGGCTACTTGAAGGAGAATTCAGTACTCTGTTTTCAAAACTTAGAAATTATAATGAAAAATTCTCTGATTATTTTGGGATGTCAGTAAAAAGTTTTGATGAACTGCTGGCAAGAATTCAGGATCATATTAAACATCATAACATGTTTAGGATTCCAGTACGACCCGTTGAAAGACTTGCTGTGACATTGAGGTAAGATAAAATCGAAAATATTTTCGTAGTCGGGTGCTATTCCACTCATCAAATTTCTTTGATCAAAATATCAGTGCATTTTTCTAATAATATCAACATAAAAGTCAGCTTTCTCTTTTTGTTGGATAAAATTGATGGGTAGAATGGCTGGCACCCTTACATAGAGTACTTTTAAATATGAAATTAGAGACCTTTAAATATGAAATAGGCAAATTAAACATGTTTATGTGCTAAGTTTAATAAGTTTAATAAGTAATTTAGGTAATACAATCAGTTAAGTAATTTAGGGAATGCAATCAGTATTATCAGTATCATGTGATTGTCAGTCATTGCTTAAAATTAATATACTGAGACAAATCAGATGATGGGTTTTACAAATTTTGTGATGTGCTCGTATAAGCGAAATTACGATTAGTTGTCACTACGTTTTGAAACGAAGGTTCTTCAACTGAATACAAAACTATGTCTCGAGATCCTGGTGATGGTATATTGAAGCTGGAAGCAGACAAAGATGTGATTACCGAATTTTGTGATGTATGTGCGATATTTGGATTAGTTCTCACTACATTTTGAGACGAAGGTTCTTCAACTGAATACAAAACTATGTCTTGAGATCCTGATGGTAGAGATTCTGGTGATGCTATATTCATGCTGGAAGTAGAAGATTCAGGGCGAGAGGTAGATGCATACATTGGTGAAGCAAGAGGAGTGATAGACGAAGGGCAGTTACAAATTTCCAGGGCTTTATTCATTACTGCAGTACGGAACATAACTTTTTGACGATTGTCGAATGTCCGTGTTAAAGGTAAAAGAGAATAAAAAAATGCCATATCGTCATTTTGAATAATTTCGCTGTTTTTTGTTAAAAACTCCAAGATGTTTTTATCGAAGTAGCTGTCTTCATTAGTTTTTGCGTTTTTACGCTTCCTTGATGGGTTTGTGTTAGGAGTAGAGCTAGATTGTTTAGTTGTGTTTGAAGAATCTTGTCTAACTTGGCTGGAACACTGTGGTTGGGTTTCTGGATTGGTGGATACTGTTTCAGTAGAACGTGGATTGATTGGAGACTCTAAATTTGAATCTTGTTGTGTATCTTCTCTTGTTTCATTTTCTTCAATAGAATCTTCGGTGTCGGCAACATGTTTTTTGTCAAGAAACTGTAAATGTTTGAAAAATACGTATTTGGTTCTCTTTCCGCCTTCCGATCCCGATTTCACAGATTTCATAGAATTTTTGCATCTCATGTAAGCATCTCTCGCAGTTCTCCATCTTTGTTGTACACTTTTTTCTGTCAATAATAAATAAAAAAAATTGTATTTTTTGTTCCAGGTACTTAAGAACTGGACAAACGTTTTCGGACTTACATTTCAGTTATCAACTTGGCAAATCAACTATTTGTCTCATTGTTCGAGAAGTTTGCCTGACTATTTGGAATGTGCTTCACAGTGAATGTCTTTCGCTCCCTAGGTTCCCTGAAGATTGGCTTAAAATTGCTTCAGGATTTGAGCAGGTTGCCAACTTTCCGAATTGTGTAGGATGCCTAGATGGCAAACACGTGAGAATTGTTTGTCCCGAAAAGAGCGGTAGCTTATTTTTAAATTACAAGAAGCATTTTTCCATCAATCTACTAGCAATGTGTGATTCAGAGTATCGTTTTACATATATACATGTTGGTTCGTGTGGGTCAGACTCTGATTCAACAATTTTCAAGAATACTAGTTTGTACACAAAATTACATAATGGAGAACTAAATTTACCAAGTGCTAAGCCATTACCTAATACCACTGAACCAATGCCATATGTGCTAATAGGCGATGGAGCGTTTGGAATATCGAATAAAGTCTTAAGACCTTATGTTCGCAGCAATATGACACATAAAAAGAAAATATTTAATTATAGATTAAGTCGGGCGAGAAGGTACATTGAATCGACGTTTGGAATAATGTCCAATAAATTTAAAATATTCCAACGCTCAATAAATCACTCACTGCCGAATGCTATTAAACTTGTTAAAACCTGTTGTATTTTGCACAACTACATTAGAGAAAGAGATGGCTATAAATTTGAGGATACGCTAACTATTGAAGGATTTCAAAATAATACCAACACTAACAACATCTCGGTTGTCAGATCCGGTGATGTTTTGAGAGATAAATTTGCTAATTACTTTGTTTCTGAAGTTGGCGCAATTCCGTGGCAAGATGATTCTATATTTTGATTGTTATTATTTAGATACTTGTATATTCAATAAAAAATATTTTTAATAAACACATAGTCTTTTTTATCATTCTCAGACAAATCATTAAAATCGGGCAAAAGAGCTTTATACACTCCAAACCATGCTTGAAGCTTGGCATCTTTATCTTTGAATAAATCGTGAGATAGATCCCACAAAGGTGGTCTTATTCGAACTTCTGTTATCACACGTTCAGTGTCGATGTTATGTTTCGACATGATTGTACACGCTAACGTCCGTTCGAGTCCCGCTTCCGCAACGCACTAAATGCTCTGAAGCATTGCATAGCGCGTCAGTCACCTGACGTACGCAGCACCGACGCGCTCGACTGACCGTCTCTGTCAGTATTGCGTATGCGGACGCGGTCAGTGCTGCTCTGAATGCACGCATGGTTTCTATGGCGATAGCTACGGCAGACTGACGTCAGTCCTGACCGTCAGGAGAGCACTGAATACGGCCCTAGGTCGGTCGTTAACCCCATCGGCCCGCTTGTTGAGACATAAATATCTTACAGGCAAAAACCGCCCCTCCCGTTATTCACACAAGGCTCCATTTTCCTCTTTTTCCATACAATGTATCCGGATTGTTTTCTTTGTCTTCGACATATTTTTCAAAATCTTTTTTTGTCATATAGTCGTAAACAGCCATTGAAGCAAGTTCTCTGACTTTCCCATCCAAATTAATTATCAAATTCACATAATATTTATGTAATTTATATGAAAATTCAGAATATAATACTTTAAGGTGGCTTTTTAAGTTATCTCTATTGGAAAACCTCTTCCTAAAGCCACGTGAAATTCAAGATGTGACAGTTGACTTCTTTTATTTTGTTTTTAAACATTGGTGTGGTGGCGAAGAATATTTTGTTTATAAACAAAATATTCTTCGCCACCACTTCTTAATTCTCCTGCTGACAGAAAACATACTTTTAACCTGGTCAAATTTGTTTAAACCCCCCATGCTCTTAGTATATTCTCTTACTTTCAATGGGCAACTTATGGCTAATTTAGAGCCATCTTTCTGTGTTCGATTTACAGTTGCTTTTCTATTTGCGAATGAAATGCATTGCTTAAGTTAAGAACTTCCTTCGTGTCTCGCCACGCAACAAATGAAACATTATCTTTTACGCTCCATCTGTACTTTCCTTTATTTAGTTTTTGATTTTCCTTCTTTCCATTTTTATTTTTTATAAAATCAGGAAGTTCTGTTCTGTGTCTACATATAGTTCCAGTCGCGAAAGTCCTTTTTTCATACAGATAATTTAGTAAATGAAATTCACAAAAAAATTGTCAAATGACACATGTTTCTCTTCTTTCATATCCAATAATTTTTTGTGAGTATTTTTACTACCTAACTTCCCAATCCATCCTCTGTTCCAGTATCTTACTTGCCCGTGTAAATATCGAATTTGTAAAGATAACGCGTGCTACTATCACATCTACACCATACTTTATAGCCGCGTTTTACCGGCTTCATCGGCATATATTGCTTCAAGTATGATCTACCCTTGAATATTATCATCGATTCATCTATGCTCTGGGATCATGTATTTTTTGCCGCTGCTTGACAAGAATAATTTATCAAATTTACTAATGGGTGTACTTTGTATAGCTTATCAAACGTTTCTTCACTTCTCTGGGGCTGTTTAGAATAGTCATTCAAATGTAATGTGCGTAACAATGCCTTGAATCTCTTTATTGGCATTACATTGGCGATTTCATCAACACTGAACCCCGGATCAAATTCAAATTCTTTATTGCGTAACTTAATCTATTACATAGCATATCGTGGTTGGTACTTCCTTTTAAGCAAAGGATTTGCTTGTACTAGGAAGCACCGCTCTTCCAAACAATGGGTATATAACATTAAGTTGGAGCGAAAAATAATAGAAAATTAGTTGTTAAATTATAGAAGTATAAAATAATACAGGCAGATTGTTATTATATTATTGTACGAATTTAGAGTTACAAAATATGGTGGGTATACGTGTGTATACGTGTATACGTGCGTGCATGTGGGTCCGTGTGTGTGTGTTGTATGTATGTTTAATGTAACACATATTGGTTTATTGGCCCTACGACTGTTCTTTGGGATCGGAAGTTATCATTGTTCTATGAATAACTTTCTATAACTGTCACCAAATGATGCATAGCACTCAGTTACGCTTACGAGTGATGAATGATATTCTCGAATTCTTCATAGTTTTTTTTGTAATTCACCATTTCTCTAGTGTCTTTTTACATTCAAGATACGTTATAGGGTAAATATTTAGTTTCTTATTAAGTTTATTATGTATGTAAACAGATTGGCTGTTGTATTGCCTGTTTGCAAATACCGATTTAACCCGGGGCTGCGGAACTACGTTAACTATCGTCCTACGATTACTTTTTCTTGGGTCGTAGTAAATTGATTTGTGTTTTCTCGTCACAATACGTAGGAGGTACAGCTTTCTTACCGATAAGATACCGCTTTTTTTTAATATAAGCTATCCGTTGGTGATCTGTATGGCAGGAAGAACATTATATTCAGAAGAGCCCGTTGTGCTCTTTCCAGATTTAAGAAACTAGTTTTAATCGCACCTCCCCAAACTGATATGCAGTAGGTAATAACTGATTCAGCAATCGCGAAGTAGATTTTACGTAGAAGGCTCATTCGAGCTACGTGTCGCAGGGTATTAAATGACCAGATTAGTTTCTTAACTCTGCTAATGAGTAATTCTATATGATGATGCCAGGACAACCGCTGATCCAACATGACTCCAAGGTATCTCGTAGTCCGCTCGGACCTCGGCAGGCTTTTTTAGCAGGTCTACGTTAGTACAACGACCGGTCTCCTCAAGTAATATTTCTTTGGGGTGGGCCCTTAACCCCGTTTTGGTTGTAAACGCACGTTCACACATTGAACACTGCCAGTCTGAAACGACCGCGTAAACTGGCCGGAGCCCCTGCCTTAGTAGCCGAAGATTGGGCCAAGCTCCACGCTCCTGTGGGAATTGGCCTCAAAGGCCATCAAAAGTACTTAGCTACGACCACTAAGGGCTCAGAAGCAGATCTAGAGTCCCACAGGAACCCGGGCACTCTTCAATGGTAGCCCTGGTCATTTGACCTTTGTCTTTTTTTCTTATTATCTATCTTTTTTCCGAAGGTTCCTAAGTCGTACCAGATCATTCCAAAAGAAAGTTATGCGAGGGAGAAAACTTCTTGTAAATCGCACAGTGGTGGACCGCAAATCATCCAAGTGATATGGATGATATCGCAAGTTTACTTATCTAGTTGTTTCCAATTAACCGCCGTTCGCAATTCCCCTACTCTCCCCTAACTGTTCTTTGGAGAGTCCAATGAGCAGGGAATTTGTAGGCACTATGAAGGACATTCACAAAGGAGGACGCGTCAAAACGGTCCAACGTACCAACAGAAATGGGGTTTATATATTCTCAAAGGGCATGTTGAGTGCTTCATTTATTACTATTGATACCAAGGTCTACCTGATTGCAGAAGTGCGTTATGCGTATATTTTAATGTAAATTATTTTAATATTATTATAATAAAAATTATATTAAATTATTAATGAATAAAAAGGTTTATAAATAATAGTCATTTAATAATAATAAAAACTGAACTAAAAACAATCAATAACTTAGTTATAACATAAAAACATTAATAAATACGGTTAAAATAATTATGCAGATAGCTGCATAATTATTTTAACCTTCGTAGGAAGGAAGGGACATCTTAAAATTGAATTCATTGTATTTATTAAAAAGATTTAATGACTCATGAACTCATGACTCTTTAATCATTTCTTATATTTACGCGAACACTACACATTTAAATAAAACTAGTTTTTACGGATTTTATCGTGTATATTTACTTTTTTATATACCCGACGTTGTGTACTTCACAGCACCCATAGTCACATACTGCAGCTCCAATATGTGAACACGTCCAGGATCGCCCCCGTCACTACATCAGATTTGATAGACCACAAATCCTCGCTAAAACACCGATTCCTTCCAAGGATGATTCGCGAGGCTATTGAAATCAAAAAACATCCTAATTTCAATAGAGAAGATGGCTGGGTGCTACCATCTGCTTGGGATCCTATAATAAATAAAATTAAATCCCAGCCCAAGCATACAACTGCAAGACTTCAAGATACCATAAGTTCGTACTGTATAGATCGGAACAAAAGTTAAATTTTAATCTATGGTAACCGCGGTTAACTATGACATCTGGACGTTGAACATCTCAGTCCTCCGTGACCATGAGTGCTGTAAAGTGCTCGAAACGTCGGGTATTTAAAAAAGTTAATATACGCGATAAAATCCTTGTAAAACTAGTATTATTTAAATTCACAAATTTCTTAAGTTAATGTTCTTATAGAAACTTCCCTGTCTAGTTTGTTTACCCCTGTCGTTTCATACGACAGCCACGGGATGGTACGGGGTACCCAGTGAATTTCTTACATCGCCGAAAAATAAATAACTTCCTGATTCTCATTAAGAACCTTTATTATATTTCTATGATAGCTTAAACAATAGAGGTCAAGTCTAAAACTATAAATTGTAATTATAAAAAATGGCTTATTTAAGTGCAGTAACTCCCAAGTATTGTACGTTCTTAATATTTAACAATTATAATGTGATATTAGGTCATAAGTAGATATGTACAAAGATGTGAATGTTTTTATTACTATTGTATGTACCCACCTATTTATAAGGTTAGAAAATGATGACAAATATACTTGTAATAAAATTTATAAAAATAACTATGGACTATTCTTTCTTCCTTAGGTTATCAAGTCTCTATAGTTGTACAAAAAATATTCTTAGATTAGATTTAAAATATCGGTGATCGTGTGTATGATTTATAGTAATTTTCACGTTTAGCAAAATGACTAGCTCGCCGAAATATTTTTATGGTATACAACCATAATATAGCTACAACATGGCTCTACCATTTATGTATGTATCGAAGCAAACATCAATTTCTAATCATCATCGGCATTTTTACCCACCCTGCACGTAGATGACGATACAGACGTAAAGTAATTCATCGTCCCATTCCATTTTGTCTCATCATCTTGGGTCGTGAACAGTTACTACAGAAATTACCAACTACCTAAAGATTTTTACGTCGCCAAGTTGCAGCTATATTATGGTTGTAGCACGAAAGGGTCGGCTCGACCGGGGAAGGACCCCGCTCTCACAGAATACCAGCGTTAAATAGCAGTTTTATGCTGCTGTGTTTCGTATAGTGAGTGTAGAGAACCGGAGACTCGTTTTACTGGAATTGAGGCATTCCATCTTAGCTCGCATTTTAAGTCTTAATCGAGGATAAAATGTAGATATTTACGGGCATCCACATACCATCCTGTGGATTGTGTGCCCGTTTGTCACCCTTATACTATAAAAAAGATTATTACGTACTGTCGAAGACTCAGGGTCTATGATAGGAGTAAGCTGGCAGTTAGTAGTGGATGCCTACACAAAATGTTCATTGTGATGCTCATACATCTTTTTAAGTTCTTGATTTTGAAATGATCTCAAGATTGCTTGTGAATAATTAGATATTCGTCGGATAGTAGTAGCGTAGATGGGATACGCTGGACCGAGGCATACAGTGGATAAACACGTATAACTCATGATCTCGGCGCTGTCGTCGCGCCACAAGCGAAACATCGAATAAATCGATACCGAATAATCGATACCATTTAGGCCAGTAAAAATAGTTTTTTGGTCAACTATGCACTAAATTTCAAGATAGCTGCCGCGTCACGCACCGCTCAGCCGTTAAATTTTCAACTTTACGCCGTCCTATAACTCAAAAAGTATGGACATTAGAAAAAAGTTTGAAACAAAAATTGTACAGAATAAACTGATCTTTAAAAATGAATTAACGCATTTTATTGATTAATCTAATATTTCAAGAGTTATTTATTGGTCGCGATAGAAAAACCGGTTCATTAAATGGGCCATAAATCGTAAACGGTAAGTTTTACAAAAAAGTTTACTGAAAACAAAAGATGCGAAATTTTATCTTCTACACTAATGGTTTGTATAACTTTTGCCTTAAAGTGCATAGTTTCAGAGATATCGGCTGAAAACGTTTTTTCAAGATGGCGCTTGAAGCGCCACCTGAATCTGTCAGCATTTTGTGATTTTATTCTGAGTAAGTGATCCTAAACCTTATAAAAAATAAAAATTTGATCGGAAATTTAGTGCAAAGTTAAATTTTATTTTTACTGTGCTAATTAGGTGGACTGTGCTCGTCTATCATCCATATTCTATAAAAAAATAAGCTTTAAAACTTCCACACCCAATTAAGTAGTATAAAGTACTGCGCAGACAAGGCTGCTTTGGCCATTTCCACAAGTCTGAGGTTAATATTCTGACGGTTATGATAATTTTAGTACAAGGAAAGAAAGTTGATTATGATGTTGCAGAGAGGCTGCTCTATGTCGCATCGTGATAGGCAGTGTTGCTGTTGATTTTAAGAAACAGGCTAGGATTACGAAAACAAAATAAGCCCAAGTTATATACATTTAATAACAAGAGATTCTGCAACATTGCATTATACATAAAATACAGTTCTTTTAAAAATCAGTCTTATTCTAAAACTACTCAATATACTGTATATTTATTTAATTAATCAGAAAAATATGTACACAATACTGATAGTTACAATTATTTTTAACCGTATAGTAATCGTCTTTTGACTAATGACTCACCTGGTTCAAATGGTTTATCAGGACTAGAGTTTACTAAACTAACTTAATAAATCATAAAATCATTATGCAAGACAGGTAAAAATATTAAGAAGTTGAGGAGCTAAACGCTGCCAGCACCAATGAAATTTTCAATTGCAATTTTAAGTGCTGATTTACCACGTGCTCGGTGGTGAAGAAAAACATCGTGAGGAAACCTGCATGTCTGAGATAAGAAAACTATTTCGAAAACATCTTAAGTCCACTAACACACATTGGGGCAGCGCGGTGGACATTTCCTTGCCCTAAAACCCTCTCAGAATTAAGAGACCTGTGCCCAGCAGTGGGACGTATATATGCTATAACTTTACTTTACACTCAAGGAGTCGTTAATGGGTCCAACAAACTCAGCCCTTAATATATTGCTATATAACTATTACAATTCAACGTTTGCAAAGTCGCCGCCCTTTGTACCTGTCAACGACAGTAACATGACATGACACATGACAGCCCATGACGACGTTGACTGTCGGTTAGTTTAAAAAGTGTCAGTAGAATGAATGAGTGTGATTTTACTTCGAAGAAGATATTGTATTTTTGTTTTTAAAAAAATTCTATGATGATTGATCCCTTTTTATTTCAGTTTTTGTTCGAATTAAGTAATTGTAGAAATTGTAACGATATGCCCAAAACTTGTCACAAAACTATGGACAAATTTAGTATATTTTTGTAACAGCTTTTGTATAAGTTGAAACATTAAATATAAGTATTGGATTAAACAATATTTTTCTTACACGTATCGCATTCTTATGTTATTCTTATGTATCTTAGTAAACACAGTTTATAAAGCAGTCTTGGAATATGTTTACGATATTATAATGGGTCTAGTGGACCCCGGAGTGATTCTTGCGCTATAAATTAAGACGCGACTCCCTCAGTGTTAATACGATGTGACACTATAAAAAGAACTGCTATATTATTATGATGCTATATACTGGTGGTTCAGTCGCAAGTTCACTGTCTACAAGTGCGTCACTCCGCTAGTAGCTGTATGTACTTTAACCCTTTCCCATAAATCATGTATGAACATTTCGATGGTTTACTATTGTTTCTGGTTCGCGGACAAGGAAACTGTGTCATAAGTGTATCGAGTAAATAAAAAGTTAAATTGATGAAAAACAATTGGTGACAGGTTCTATGCTCGGCGCCATTTTAATATTACTTCATACAAGGGAATTCGATAAAATGGCGGTCACAAGGTCACTAATTAAAATTTTAATAATTTAAATATAAATTTTTTAAATTATTTATTAAATGTATAATCATTTTTTGCACACTTTACAATGCACTTCAAGTTAGTGGTGTATTTCGACGTAAAATAATTCCCAGCTCATTGACACCGCATCAGGAAGTTGATGACTCCTTGAAGACGCCAAGTTGCGTTATGAAATGCTCTCGCCGACGATAGGATTTTCGGTTTTCATTTGTCGTCAGCGTATGAATGCTGCATTTTACAACGGTTCTCCACGAGTAGTGACAAAACCCCACGCCGAGCTTGGAATTGCAGCCACGTTCAGTTCTTCGATATGTCATGTGGCTACCTGTAACAAACAACATAAATAAAATTGTTTACCAACTTGTTAAGTATAAGTGTATCCCTAGAGGTATAAGTTTTGTCGGCTCCATGCGTAGTGGCTTAGCAATGAGTTGCAGTGCTAAGGGCCGGCGGGTTTAAATTCCGCAGGGAACAAATATTTGTATGGCCTACAAATAATTGTTTCGGGTCATGGATGTTTGTCCTCGTGCAGTTAATGTATGTAAACTGCCTAAGGTAATGTTTTAAAAAAGAAGTCGGCAACACATCATCGAGCCACCGCGGTGCTTCCAAGTTCCCACGGACCATACGATGACCTCAAACCATTAAATCACTCCTGTAACAAACATCGTACAGTTTTTATTCATTGTAATTAATATTTTTTGTAATTTGTTTTTTCTTTTATTCTACCTTGAGGCCGGAAGAAATTTAAATCGGTTCCTCTATCAGCACCAAATAGATATCCTCGATATTGCAATCCTTCTTGAAAAGCATTTCACAGCGTAAAACAGCAGCTCAACGCTGTTGTGTTTCGTATGGTAAGTGTAGAGAACTGGAAACACTTTTTACTGGAAACGAGGCATTCCTTCTTAGTTCTCACGGATGACAACTGCATTTCGATTCATAATCGAGGATAGATGTAATGTGTATTGGACACAGCATCAGATGGACTGTGTGCTCGTTTGTCACTCTTATCGTATAAAAATAAACATACGATTCGCTAGAACGCATCCTCGTCAGCAAGCTACCATGGCTCTCATATACGCAAATCATAATGAAATCTTTGAAAAAAAATGTTTTAAAAAATTACTTTGCCATTGTGCATGTGACCCTGCGAAACGACAACGTCGAAGTTGTTTACTAAATTTATTGTTTTATCGCCGTTCGTAAAGTAGATTGGATATGGTTTGAATTTCGATAGATTTTAATTATTTATTTAACTCAAAATTTTTGTTTCTATTTCTTGTAAAATACTAGTGCCATAGGCTTCTACTCCGTTCACATGTTACACCATATTTTTCCAAGCGGTAAAAAGGTCATACAGTGTGAAGGTAACGTTTAAAAAATCTAAAAATAAAGAAAGATGAAGATAAAGATATGTACAAGATACAGAAACAGTTTTATTGTAAGCTCGTACAAAGGTTCTACTTATTCCATAATTTGCTGAAATATCTTCCAGTACACCCATAAAGGAAAATACGAGGGTGGATTGAAAAGTACTCGGCCTAACACAGATCCATTCAATTCTAAAAATCAAATCTACCCACATTATTTAGTTCAGTTCAGACTAGTTCATTGTGTGAAGTTCGAAACGTGTGCGATAATTAGTTGTGATTTTATAAATTTATTAACAAAGTAATCGGACACAATTTCCGCGAATGGAGCAAATCGAGCAGCGTGCCGTCATTAAGTACCTCCATAAGAAGGGGCTATCATCAAAAGCCATCCATGATGACATGGTCAGTACATTAGGCGATTGTGCTCTGTCATATTCATCCGTCAAAAAATGGATAGCAGAATTTAAGCGTGGTAGAGAGAGTGTGAAAGATGAACCCCGCTCTGGAAGGCCTTCGACGTCAACTACTGACGAATATATTAAAAAAGTACTTGATTTAATAATGGGAGACCGCAGATTAAAATTAGAGAGATAGCCGAGATTATAGGCATCTCTTATGAACGAACTCAAAACATCATTGTCAACGAGTTGGGTTTCCACAAGGTGTCTGCGAGGTGGGTTCCGCGACTGCTTTCAGTTGAACAAAAAAGGACGCGATTGACTATTTCACGCGACTGTTTGGAGTTATTTGAAGCCGATGCAGATGATTTTTTGAATCGTTTTGTTACTATGGACGAAACATGGGTTCATTACTGTACACCGGAAACAAAACAACAATCAAAACAGTGGAGAAGACCTGGTTCACCACCCCTAAAAAGGCTAAGTCGATTTTGTCGGCAAATAAGGTGATGGCTTCAGTATTCTGGGACTCGAAAGGTGTGATTATGATTGATTATCTTGAAAGGGGTCAGACTATAAACTCTGATTACTACTGCACCTTACTACGTCGTTTACGAGAGGAAATAAAAGAAAAACGTCGAGGAATGCTCAGAAGAAAAGTCCTGTTTCATCAAGATAACGCCCGTGTTCACACGTCAGTACAGTCAATGGCTGAAATTCACAACTGTGGCTTTGAACTGTTACCGCATCCGCCGTATTCACCTGATCTGGCACCATCAGACTTCTTTCTGTTCCCTAACCTAAAAAAGCACTTGGGAGGTCAAAGATTTTCGACAAACGACGAGGTCAAAGCAGCTGTAGACGCATATTTGACTCTAAGGAAGAATCATTTTTTTTCAACGGTCTAAATGCTTGGAAGGGGAGGTGGCAAAAGTGTATTGAACTTGATGGTGATTATGTAGAAAAATAAAAATATAACTGATTTAGTATGTGTTTATTTTCTTGATTAGGCCGAGTACTTTTCAATCCACCCTCGTATATTAAAACTAATTGTTTCCTGCGGCTTAGACCGCGCGGAATTTATTACGATTGGATTTAATGGGTTTGAATTGTTTCTCGTGCGGAAACCATTTTTTTTTTCAAAAATAAAAGTAGCCTAAGTTACTCCTCATAACATTAGCTATCTGCCAATAAAAGTCCCGTCAAAATTGTCTTTTTGTTATATGGTACCGTACATATATAAGCATTAAGTAAAAAGCTGTTATTTTGACATAACAAACACAAATTTAATTTTTTTATATAGATGTATAAATATAGATTTATTTTATTATTTCCTTTTCAATGTTTACATATATTTGTTCACCAAGGAATGTTATGTACACTTATTGATATACAAATGAGCGTGTTGCTCTTTGTATAATTCAGTGTTAATGTTTAATACGCATATTGCAAGTGTGCTTATGAAATAAATAATATTTAATTAAAATTTAAAAACCCGCCAAAACTTAAAGAGCTGATGATCTTCAAACGGCTGAAAAGATTGTCTTGAATCATAGCTAAGAACACTCTCGATGAAGTCACCTTTCAAACAAAAAAAGTAAATCTAAATTATATATATATATATATATATATATATATATATATATATATATGTGTGTGTATATATGTATATATATGTATATATATGTATATATATATATATATATATATATATATATATATATATATTCGTCGGGTTCAATAAAATAAAATAATTTGACCACAGTTATAGTACGAGCACGGCAATACAAATTACTTGACATGATGAGCTTACCCTCACAATTGCACTCTGACGATAGGACCCTGCCTGTCGTCGGGCAGTCCGTGCACTCTTCTGGTGTGAGCACGCACCTTGTTAGGCTTCTCGAAGCGGTGCTCGCACACGGGACACAGGTATCCGTATCGCTTCCCGGTGTGTGCGTTGTGCTTGTGGATCTGCAGGAACTTGCGAGACTTGAGCCGCTTCGGGCACAGGTCGCACTGGACATGATCAAATTTGAAAAGATCAGGATGGCTGTGTCGGGGACACGGCCGTGGTAGGCATGTGTCACTCGTGAATGATTCGTCATTTTAAAGTTTAGAACATTATGTAATAATAAACAGTGAAATTAATTTGAGCGATCAAACCGAAAGACCCGGTTCGTAAGACCAATCAATACGTGAACGAACGGGTCACTAGAAATGAACGATTGACACGTGTGTTTTAATTTTTTTTATAACACAATTAGAAGAAAGAAGTTAAAGTGAATGTCACAGTCTATATCGTCGCACTGCTGGCACAGACCTCTTCTTATTTCTAAGAGGGTTTTAGGGCAAGGAAGTGTCCGCCGCTCTTTCCCAATGCGTGTTGACGAACTTCACATGTTATCGAAATATTTTTTTTTCTTATTTTTCAGACATGCAGGTTTCCTCACGATGTTTTCCTTCACCGCCGAGCAGGTAGTAAATTTATAGACTTGGAATATATAGACGGCCATAGTGTGCAAGGGAGAAGAAAATTCCTTATTGCAATATAAAAAAGAATAGCTTATCTCATGACTGTGACTGTTTTGAATCAGTACAAGTCGGCACGCAAGGAATGATCTTCTTAGGTACTAAAATAGTTTTGAGTTTTGAATTTTATGTAATTCTTTAACAATGCCAACTTGTTTTGTGACTGCAAATAAAAAGATTCCTAATAATTGTACATTTCACAGGTAAATTCTCAAGACGTCCTCACTGCTTTATTTTTTACATTTTACAAAGAAAAAAGTCACGTTGTTGATAATTTGTATGATTTTGGTGAATTACATTTTCCATCATAATATTTTACATGTACGTTAGGGACCTCGTGATTAGCAATCGCAATTACGGCCATACATTTAAGAAAGAAATGTAGAGTAAACAACCAACAAACAAAAGAATTAAAAGAAATAAATAAAAATAATGTCTATAAGGAATGAAGTAAAATGATAATAATAAATTAAAATAAAAAGGCCTAGGCAATATTGTGGGTGCAAAGGTCCGTTTGTGCATACTCAACCACGAAACGGTGCCGGGCCTGGGCGTCTCCCGTTATTTGGCGCCCACCAAATGGATGATGGCACAAAGAGACGCATAGGGCCGCTGCCTGGGGGTCGCCGGGGCGCGTCTGGAGCAGGCGCTGGACGCGGCAGCATGCGGGCCGCCAGCCGAGCTCGAGGAGCTGCACGGTCACCTAGCAGCCCTCCGCATCCATTATCCCCACCAGAAGGCTAGGTGTCGGCTGGGTCTTCTCGAACTCAGCAAGCGGCATCCGCCGCTGGTGGAGCACGTCGCATGCGTTGGTCACAAACAATGAACGCAAACGCACTGCGGGTGTACTTTTGGCGTATCGGGCTAGGATGCATCGTCTTTTTGCTGAGCTGGAGCCATCTTTAACCGTCATAGAGGAACCTGGCAGACCGAGATCGGTATATCTTGCGCTCAAATATATTTGATGTCGCCGAATTCGAACGGCTACGACGACGTGAGGCTATTCCCTCATCGGATGAAAATGCTACGGCTGAGTATACGGCGCCACAAATTGCAGAGCAACCCGCAAACGTGAATACCGCCGTAAATACCCCAGTTGTGGTTGATTCAAACGACAATGTAACAGTCGCCCAGGAACTGGAATTAAAGCATATGAGGAGTACATTGGAAGAGGCGAATGTGGAAACGCGCAGTACGCCTCTTGAAAATCGACCGCGACTTCCCCGCATAGCCCTAAGCAAGCGGAATCGGGCTGTCGTGAGGGCTCTGAACCCAATACTGGTGACCTATTTGGAAGCCAGCCGGGACCTTTGCGAGACGGAGTCAATTCTTTTTGGCGCCGCGCTGGCAGTCTGCCGTATCATAGGCGCCAAGGTTTCCACGGCTGGACGCGCTACTGGCCAAAGTAGCGCTATTCCAGCATGGAGAAGAAGAATTGAGGAACGTATCGTAAAGGCTAGAGCTCTCATCGGCAGATATGCTTCAGATCAGGCAATAACAGGCCAAGAATAGTGCGCAACTTCAGGATGGCGTTTGCTGGGACAAATGTCAGTTTGTCATTCTAATACTACTACTACTACTGTCCGGATATAACGCAAAAACTGAAGGAGCGCATAGATGATCTGAAGCAGAGAATCGCTGCTTTGGGAAAGTGGATTCAGCGATATACCGGGAGGTCGACACGGTTCAACCAGAATCGTCTCTTCCAGAGTGATCAGAAGAGGCTCTACGAATCATTGGAGCGACCAATGGTAAGTGGAACGGGCCCAGCACCGAATCAGGCCGACACTATAGCATTCTGGCGCGGCTTGTGGTCAGAGCCCGTAAACCACAGCGAGGGCCCTTGGACGGAAGTTGTGGCGAGTCAGTGTACGAGTATAACGCCCATGGACCCCGTCATTATAACACCGGATGACGAAGCTGAGGTGGTCCGTAGGGCCCCGAACTGGAAAATTCCGGGACTCGACGGGCTACATCACTACTGGCTGAAGGGGTTCGTGGTGTGTCGCAATGTGCTCGCCCGACAGTATCAAGAGGCTCTCAACCAGAAGTCGCTCCCGAGCCTCTTCACTACTGGGATCACCCATTTGGTTCCTAAAGACCAGGGTACCACAGACCCGAGCAAATACCGCCCCATCACGTGTCTGCCGACCATATACTCGTACAAGACTAACATCCATTTTGAGTGCGAAAATCACTCGTCACCTGGACTCAAATCAGGTGATGTCGCGCGCTCAAAATGGATGTCGGGGCGGCGGTAGTGGAACCAAGGAACCACTCCTCATTGACGCGGTCATTGGCAAAGTGGTGAAACGCAACCGTCGGAACTTCTCCGCCGCCTGGATAGCTACGGAAAGGCATTCCACTCGGTGCCCCATACATGGCTAAAGAGAGTCCTCGAGCTGTAGAAGATAGACTGTACAGTTAGAGACTTCCTCGAGCAGTGTATGGGGCAGGGGAGTACGATCCTTTGTCATCTGGGCGAGCGGATGATGGCTGTGGAGAACCACATAAGGATAAGAAGGAATATCTTCCAGGGAGATTGTCTGAGTCCAATCTGGTTCTGCCTCTCTCTGAACCCTCTCAGTACCTTACTGGAGGGCTCCGGGAGGGGATTTCAGCTACGGAAAGGAGGGACAAAAGTGACCCACCTTTTCTATATGGATGACCTCAAGTTATTCGCCCCCAGTCGCTCCCATCTTATGGAATAGCTAAACATTACTTGTGAATTTAGCAATTCCATTGGAATGGAGCTGGGGACGGATAAGTGTGAGGTCCTCCATGTTAAAAGGGGAAGGGTTGCTAACTCTGAGGGCATAGACTTATCTATGCCCGTTAACTTAAGAACCCTTTCCGAGGCTGAAACATACCTATACCTGGGTATGTCACAGAACATGGGTATCGATGAGGCTGGTATGAAACAGTCAGTTTGCGACACGCTTGACCAAAGTGCTTAACAGCCTTTTGTCCCGTGTGAATAAGGCACACGCATATAACGGCTGGGTCATGCCTGTCCTCATGTATACCTTTGGCATACTCAGGTTGACTCAGACTGAACTTAACGCCCTGGATAGAAAAGTCCGCACTACAATGGCGTCCCATAGGATGCATTATCCGAGATCGTCGGTAATGAGGCTGTACTTGCCGCGAAAGCATGGTGGGCGTGGCTTCCTGAGCGCGCTCACCATGCATAATCGCGAAGTGTGCAGCCTCCGTGATTACTTCCTGGCAAGATCGGATGATCCATTCTATAAGGACGTCATTTCTTGTGATAAAGGACTTACCCCTCTATCCTTAGCCAACGAGCAATAGCAAGACCCGGCAGTGCAGAGCATTTCCGATCGGGAGACTGTATGGAAGGAGAAGGAGCTCCACGGGAGGTTCTACAAGGCTCTACATGAGCCTTTCGTAGACACAGTAGCCTTCCTCCACTGGCTACGCTTTGGTGACCTCTTCGGGGAAACCGAGGGTTTTGTCTGTGCAATACAAGATCAGGTTATTAAGACCAACAACTATCGGAGATACATCTTAAAGGATGGCACCGTCGACATCTGTCGAGCTTGTCGCCATCCCGGTGAGTCACTTAGGCATGTCATCTCCGGTTGTTCGGCGCTTTCTAACTCTTAGTACATGCCTACAGACACAACCTAGTAGCCAGAATTCTTCACCAGGAGCTCGCTATGAAATACGGTTTCGTGGATCGTAAATTGCCGTATTACAAGTACTTGCCGGAAACCGTGCTCGAAAATGATCGCGCCAGGCTCTATTGGGACCGGGCCATCATCACAGACATGACTATTCTTGCGAATAAGCCTGATATTGTGCTGATGGACCGGGCACAGTCAAGGATATTTTTGGTCGACATTACCATTTCATATGACGAGAACCTCGTGAAAGCCGAAACAGATAAACGAACAAAATATCTGGACCTGGCTCACGAGGTGACCGACATGTGGGGTGGTCTGCCGACCGAAATTATTCCTGTAGTCGTCTCTGCAAACGGGCTAATCCCAGTCAGCCTCTCGGGTCATCTGAGGCGGCTGGCACTACGTGGCGGACCGCTTCAGGCTCAAATGCAGAAGGCAGTGCTCCTCGACACCGCCCGCATCGTCCGCCGGTTTCTTTTCCTTTCCCCCTAACCCTCGGCCGTTTGGTCTCCCCTGCCGAGCGCCTCCATCTGGTTGGGCTTTTATTTATTTATGTATTTTTATATTTATTTAATTTTATTGATATTTATGTATATTTATCTTTTCATTTTCATTTAAAATTATATATTTATAGAACCCAACCAGATGAGAAAACTATATTGATTTTCCTTTAATTTCTACTTTTTCCAAAGATTTTTTTCAATAATAAAACGAAAGTGATATGTTTCATTCAGTCAATTTACAAATAATCGTTTTATTTTACAAAATCGATTATTTTTCTTAAAAAAGTCGATTCTCTGAAAATCGATTAAAAAAAATAGGACGAAAAAATCAATGCTGCAAAAATCGATTGTTGATGCTTTTCCTCACACCCTAGTTCTGTTTCTGACGTCCCGTAGCAGAGTCGCGGGCGGCCGGCGTCGACCTCTCCGCGCGTTTCCCATTCTTCTACGTATTCATATCGTTTTAGTCAGTCAAGCTTTTGTTTTGTTTAATTACACGGAGTTTCAATACTGACGATAGATAATTTTATTCAAAGAAGTAGAAAATAACTGAATACTCAGGAGATAGCAGTAAAGAAACTTCAGAAAAACAGAAGAATTATAGAAAATATGACGACCAATGTTTGGATTTCGGATTTACCTACATTACTAAAGGAAATGATAGTGAAACAATGATAATTAGTAAATAATCAACTTACCGATGAAATGTTATTACTTTATTACTTCAATTACACGTCCTTGATGTTTTTTTACTACTAATTATACTGCAGTTCATCATTATAAATTTATAATAACGTAAATTCACGTACGTCGTTCCCCGCTCAACTAACTCACAATATTGATAATGATGTTCGTCAACACATCATAGCGGCGACAAGGTCACGCGTCTATGCGACTTCTATTGTCTTATTATTACGATTTCTGTGGTTGCGTGGGATCTGTAGGCGTCTTTTAGACAGCTCACGCCGATGGATCATATCATAGTTCAAATTAATTCTAACAGATGGCGCTAGTTTCTTCTAGAATGAAAAACGCATCAGGCAAATGTTCGGACGACTGCATCTTTACTTTTTAAATCAATGAAGACATTTAAAAATGTGAAATCCTATGGAAGAAGTACGCAGTGGGACTCACCTGGAAATTCTTCTCGGGCAGGTGTATAGCGATGTGCTGGACTAGGTTCGACCTTCTATGGAAGGTGGCGCCACAGTGGTCGCACACGTAAGGCCTCTCACCAGTGTGACGTCTCTCGTGAATCTGCGGACGGTGATCTGTTGATACAGTCCTACATCTTTTTCTAGAATCATTGCCATTGTCATCATTATTACAGCCCATTACTAATTCCCTATACTTCGCTTACCAGTACGAGGCTGCTCACTCGAGAACCTTTCTCCACATCGGTTGTTCTTCGAGCTATATGGCCGGCCCATTGCTACTTCAGATCTGTTGGGGTATGTGTGATTCTATTGCTGATATCTCATTACGGAGTCGGTTTATACATACAACATGTAACAAACAACCTGTGGTTCTCGTTAAGTGCGTTATCAGAATTACTATTCAAACGTTTATAAATAACTTTCTTTCGATCATAAAAAATTTAAATTAAATTAAAATATTTTTGATTTGCAAATTGTATGTTCGTTTATAACCTCACAAGATTAAATTTAGTTACAATTTAGTAAGTTACTTTTAATACCGTTTCCTTTATTTAATAAAGTAAAGTTAAAGTTATTGCCTTTATTAAGGAAAAAAAAAATGGGGGAATGACAATATCGTGGACACGGCCTTGTATTTTAGGTGACCGTGTATAATCGTTGATGCGTATAAAAGTAATCACGTAACTCATTTGCACACAATTTGTTATGTCGAAACGATGGAGACCGGAGAAGGACCACGCTCTCACAGAATACCAGTGTAAAACAGCAGCTTAATGCTGCTGTGTTTCGTATGGTGAGTGTAGAGAACCGGAGACCCTTTTTACTGGAAACGAGGCATTCCATCATAGTCCTCACGTGTGACAACGCATCTGTATTTTGATTCTTAATCGAGGATCGATGTAGATGTCTATGGGCCACAGCATCCACTTACCATCAGAACTCATTGCTCGTATATTACCACAGAACACTATAATACATACATAATAGAACGGGGGAGTGGGCCGAGCCCGTGTAGCCACTAAAATATCACTAACACGTCAATTCACACGTATAAATGTCAACACGAGGTGTGTTTTGACGTTACAATCATTTCCAAATTTCGCATGCAAATTATTTAGAAAATGCCAAATTGCACACTATTTACAAATAAATATGTATTAAAATTTAAACAATTTTTTAAATGATGATTTTGAACATTAATCAAAAGTCTAAAATGTTTAAATTTACTCAGTCTATCAACACAGCAAATCGAGTTTGTAGTAGTGATAATACGACGTAATTGCTTGTATGTTTGTTCCCAGCGACGCCGACCCTCGTACAAAATAAGGTTAACAGCCATTCTATTGTGTATTATAGTATTCTATGTATGTTAACCTTATTCTAAAATAAAAAAATCTTCAACACGGAAATGGTAACTGGTATTCAGATGTTTTAAAAACAGATTGTACAGTGGTGCTGGCATTACCGTGAGGGCCTCCTTGGTGGCGGAGGTGTAGTCGCAGTAGGCACACTTGTGTATACGTCCAAGGCCGTGTCTCGCGCGTTTGTGCTCCTGCAGCTGGTTGTTGTTCCGGCACCTCTTGCCGCAAGACTGCAGACAAATCACCAATGTTGATTAGAGATTTAACGGATATCTTTTTGGCCGTAAGCCGGATATTCGGTAATGCTTATTACCGGATAGTCGGATATCCGGTCGACGGATATAGTGCCGAACATTGTCGTTTGGTGTATCGCTAGAAGCAAAAAGTAAAGTCAGTGCAAATTGTTCGCGATCGTGACCCTTATATTTGGTGAGCAACTAATGATAATCTATCTTGCAGTACCCTGGAGCAGTGTGTACAGCGAGACATTTTTCTGAAGCTGGCCCTTTTTATGAAGGCAGGCGAAACCGCTTGTTATCTTTCAATGCAAAGAAAATTTTTTTAACATAATTTGTTGTTAGTGCAGTAAGAGTAATAATTTCCTAAATTTAAAAATGAAAATTTTACGATTACTGATTATATTTGTTAATTATATAATAAAGTACCTAACTAAATTTGATATTTTGTATTTTTTTAAATCCGGATAGCCGTTTTTGTATTCGGTATTCGGCCGGATAGTAATTTAAGCCAGAAAGGCCGAATACCGGAGAGTTAGAATAGCGGATACACGTTTCCTCTCTTATATGGACCTTCTTTATAACAATAATAATATCGTCCAGATCGAAATAACACCGTTTCCTACCAAGGAGGATTCGAACCTAAACTAAAATAGAGAAGGTGGCTAAGTCCTACCATGTGCTTGGATCCCATATAATATACAGAGTGTTAGTGTAAACACCGTTATCCTTGAAACCAGTGGTTTGGTTTCACTTATAGAACGTAAATTCAATTAAAAATAATAACATTTTTTTTAGTAAAATCTCAATTTTTGCCTGTCCTAAGCCAGGATGAAAGTATGAAGGATATGTTACATCACAGGTTATGTGTACCTATTGTGTTTTTATTGGAATGCTGTGTAGGTAGCTAGCGCGGGCGGTGATCTTTACAGTGATTACGTCACTCGGGCGTATAGGGTATCCATGAATTTACGGACGGTGTCGGATAGAAACTTTTTTAAATTTATGAAAGAAAATAGCGTTTTTTTTTTTAAATTCATTGAATTTACGTTCTATAAGTGAAACCAAACCACTGGTTTCTTCTTATTTTTTTGTTCGTTTTTATGCGCTGCCATACCGTTCGTTAGACTGCGGTAAAACTAGGCAGCTTATTACTTGCGCTTGCGCGAAGGTTAGTACATAGCACAATTAATTTACAGTAGGTTGCACGCATATCATACCGACAAATTTATTTGAAAGTCGTAACTTTTCCATATAAACGATATTTCCACAACTGCTTCTTCTGCGGAATGCGCCGGGAACCAGCTAGTAATTAATAAAATCAAATCCAAGCCCAAGTCTACTACTGTAAGGTAGCCTTCGTTAACACCTCAGACCCCCCTTTGGTCACCAAAGGTGCCGCAAAGCGCGAACTATTTTTATAGAACCAGGGTGACAAACAAGCATACAGTCTACCTGATGGTAAGTGGCTATTACAGTCCAGTCTAAGGACTGCAATAGCCACAGGCGGAGTTTTGTTCGAACAAAGAGAGCTACACATTCGTTGTCAGCTTTGATATTTAGTCGAGCCGACCCTTTCATGCTACAACCATAATATAGCTGCAGGGTGGCTCTACCACGTATATAATGTCACAAAGCTCGTTCCTGAGCCACCTACATCCATCAACTTTTTTCTTTTTTTTTATAGAATAAGGCTGACAAGCGAGCACAGTTCACCTGATGGTAAGTGGTTGCTGCGACCCACAGACATCTACATCAATCCTCAACTACAAATCAAAATAGAGATGTGTTGTCACCCGTAAGATGGAACTAAGATGGAATACCTCTTTCCAGTAAAAAGGTTCTCCAGTTCTGTACACTCGCCATACGAAACAGCAGCATGAAGCTACTATTTTACGCTGGTATTCTGTGTTAGCGTGGTCCTTCCCCGGTCAAGCCGACCTATTCGTGCTACAACTATACTATCAATATAGCTACAGCATGGCTCTACCACGTAAAAAAACTTCCTGCATGTCTTACCAGGTCGTCACTCTATCTAGTGGAGGCCAAACTACACTTCGCTTGCCAGTATGAGGCTATCACTCGAGAACCTTTCTTCCCCATCGGTTGTCGGTACTTCAGTTCTGGATTAAAGCAATAATAATTTGCACTACAGACCAACCTCACACACACAGTAGTTGGTGTGGAACCTCATATGGGCCTTGTACGTCGCCTTCATGCGGAACTCCTTGCTGCAGAACCCGCACTGGTATGAGGACACATTGGACGCCGAGCCATTCTTTACTTTGGTGATCGCTGCTTTTGACTGAAAATCAGAATGCTATAAGAGGGTAAGGATTCGGTTAGTAAGATAATAACAATAATGTCAAAGGAGCCTAGCAGTCTCTGGATTATAGTGCATGAGTGTGTGAGCAAACACAGGTGCACTCACTGTTCACTCACTCTTCTAGTCAGATACGAGGGCAATACGACACTACCGGAGAGAATTCGGATTCACGGGGGCTAACTTCCTCACTCTGGGCTAATACTGAAAAGCATCTAGACAGAATGGCCCAATAATTTGACACGACTTCAAACTTTCAAACTCAGGACCACATGATTGCGTCGCGTTTACAACCAGTAGACCAAATAAGCTGTCGAAGTCTGTAAAGAAGTATGCGAGCAAGCCAGGTTCAAACCCCTCCCGTACTGACTAGGCAATGTTGTTCCTTCATAAATTACAACCTATCAAAAATATTCTGTTGTACATAGGCCTCTTAAATAGCTTGGGGATATTTACCACAGTTGCCATGCATTGGCCAGTGACTGACGGTTTTTTATTACTTATTTATCTTCTGTTACATTCCCTTCTATTGCCTCTGACACCATGAAAGGAACGTACTTATGCAGAACAACGGTGGGGGCACTGAGGGACAGAGGGCGGGCGGACCTTGTGCTAGCGCACTTCACTGATTCTGATTGTTTATCGTGCGGCTATGCATGCGGTTGGCGCGAGCGTGGTTTATAGTACCTATTTAATTAATTTTAAGTGCAATTTTCCAAAAATATAATATCTATAATGGTGAACTACTGTTATAGTTATAATATATATAGCTCAGTAAAATAAAATTCAAATGATGGCCATGCTTTTGTTATTTTTTTTATAGGATAGGATGACAAACGAACACACAATGCACCTGATGGTAAGTGGTTACTGCAGCCCATAGACATCTACATCTATCCTCGATTACGAATCAAAATGCAGAAGCGTTGTCACCCGTGAGGACTTAGATGGAATGCTTCGTTTTCAGTAAAAAGGGTCTCCGGTTCTCTACACCACCATACGAAACACAGCAGCATTAAGCTACCATTTGACGCTGGTATTCTGTGAGAGCATGGTCCTCCCCCGGTCGAGCCAACCCATTCGTGCTACAACTATACTACTAATATAACTGCAGCATGGGTCTAACACGTAAAAATGTGTTTCCCTCGTAGTTTTGATAAAATTGTTTATCCAAACGCGAATACACTATATAATTAAATTTAACAATCGAAAACTGAAAACATCTATAAAAGTGTCAGGAAAATATATGTCAGTGCAATACTCGTAAATGATCTTGTTCAATAAATATTTCAACATATAAATATGAACATAAAGTTCATAAATGATAATATTCAAAATTATTTTATTTCCATTTTCGTAACAACCCCTAGCATACACGCTGCCACATAAATACCTACGCAGGTGGTGACATCGCTTGACATCAAAGGCGTTTCACAACGGTAAGGTCTAAACTGTGCTAAAGCACATAAAGGGCACCTAAAGGGCGTCACTACACGGCATGTGCTTAGGGGTGGGTTGTGCTTAATATAATTCTCACACTCACACCTTTCTAATAGTTATCACCGCTTCGTTGGTGTCAGAAGGGCTATTACTATCTTGAGGTCCCAGGTTTAAATTATCTCTTGCCTAAATCAATGAATTAGTTTGTTAGCAGTAAAATTCTCAGTAATGCTCTGGAGTCAGGAAGTTGGCGATGTTTCATTCCGTGCCTCAGAGAGCATGTAAACGTTGATCTTGTGCCCAATCTCTCTCTGGTCATCCATGGACAGCAATCAATGCCGTCCTATTAAACTGAGAGTGTGAGGATGGAACATGCACCTGTGATTGGGAACTAACTTGTGCACTTTAATCTGTTCTGCGCTGACCACAAGCCTCTGTCGAGACTGGTTGTCTTGACAGAAATTCAGTCTGGAGGACATTAGTAAAACAACAGTAAGCAAATTTACCTCTTTTACTTTTGGTTTAATCTCATCCTCAACCGCAGAACAATCATAGTCCATTGAATAATCAGCATCAAAGAAATCATAAGAACAGTCTTCTACCAGCACTTCGGCTTTACCTTTCTCAATTCTTGGACTCTTTCTTAGATTATGTTTCCGTTTGGAGTATTTCTTCTTCACTTTCACACCCGATGTCATGTTAAGGAGGGCTTTTTCTGCCTTCCTACTCTTCCTCCTAAACTGTAACACTGCTTGCACAAATTCAATGCAGTGATTGCAGATTTTCTGAGACAAGCCATCGTTTAACTTAATCTGAAATAAATAAAAGAATTTTATAATATTTTTATGATATTAAGATTGATAACTAGGGTTCCCAACCCTCCCAGATTGCCCGGGAGACTCCTGTAAAATGGTTAATCCCCGACCTCCCAGGGTGTAATAATTTCTTCGGTTTTTTCTAAAAATTATATTCATCCATCGCCGCAGTCGCTTTGCGAAATCGACAAAAATTAAACGCAAAGTAAACATAAATTTAAAAAGAAATAAATGATTGAGATTTTCTTTCACCCCCATCCTCCTCCTGTACTCGATTACATGAAATAGAGGAAGTATGACTTCAAAAATATTGTTGAATTAAATTTTTTACCTTCATTTCTTTTTTTAATCTAAATTAGTTAAATTTGAAGTAAATATTAAATGCATATTTTCGTCTCGTTATTCGTAAAGCAAAGGAGTGGAAAAAGTTGCCAGCATATGTCTTTCCATCCAATTACAATGAGCTTAGATGGTTAGCGCTCACTGTGAATTGCACGGTACGCGAGCACAACCTGGGTTCGATTCCCGCCGGCACCAATGAAATTGTTAATTGCATTTTTAAATGCTAATTTACCGCGTGCTCGGCGGTAAAGGAAATCATCGTGAGGAAACCTGCATGTCTGAGGCATGTGAAGTTCGCCAGCATGCATTGGGGCAGCTCGGCGATCACTTTCTTGCCCTAAAACCTCTCAGAAATAAGAGGCTTGTGCCCAGCAATGGGACGATACAGGCTGTAACTTTTAACTTTAACTATGTGAGTGTCCTCAAGGCAAGAGTGAATAGGCGTTTGTTGAATCAATGCACATCGCCCATCTTCAGTTGCATTATTACTTACCATCAGATGGGATATTAGTTAAACGGCTTATAATAGTAAAAAAATGTTTCAGCATGTAATAGTGTACACATAAATACAATGTAAAATTATAATTATAACAATGTATCTCGTTGTTCTTCATCAACAAGTTAAAGCTTGCAGCTGGCCATGTGTCTCCCCCATTGCAGACAGGGTTTGTCTCAATTGTCCCCCTTATTAACCAATGCAGAAAGAGGTGAACACCTTTTATATATACAACGTGTCCCAAAATTCAATGTAAAGCGGGCACCAGAGAGTAGACAAATTTATGACTAAACTCTTCTTCTTCTTTGGTTTGGATGGCCTCTTCAATACTTTTTATTATCTGAAGAAGTGCCGATTCTATCGATTTGCCTAAGCTGTAGGTATGTTGCTTGTTGTATAGTAGTCAGTTCATTAGCACCGCCTCTATCATCTTTAGGAGAAAGGATGTGAGATTAATGGATCTATAGGTTTTTGGAACCATACTAAATTATTTTAGGATCTTGATTAGTTGAGCTAACTTTTATAATAGCTTGCCATAGCAGTGTTGATAAACTTTTTTATACTGTGATGAGTGAAAATTAAAAGTGAAATTTTTCCAAACATGCAAGAAAAAAATTAAGTTAAATTTCTTTTTGTTAAACTTCAGATATTTTCAATTTATTTGAAACTGGCATAAACAGCTATGCTACTTAGGTTGCAAATACAAAAAAAAAATAACTGTGCTACATATTTGCAAAATTGGTAGTCATAGTACCTAAAAATACAATATGGTGTGTCAAATTTTAAAGTATTTAAAAAAAAGGTATTATAAATTTAAAATAAAATCAGATGTTTTTCTCTTAGGTAGTCATCAATTTGTCCACTCCCTGGTGCCAGCTTAATGTTTCATTTTGGGACACATGCTATGTGATAACAGAAGTAACATCGTAATAATAAAATTAGAATCCCAAATATGCAAAACTTTTGTGCAAAAACACAGGGTTTTTTACAGCATATGTAAACTTTAAAAATAATTCTGTATAAAAACATCCTCCATATTGACAATTTCTACTCTAATCAAATAGGTCATTACTCCATCTAGCGAACATAAACCTTTTTATTAAATCTACAAATAGAATAAAGAATAATTCTATGCAAGTGATGCTTGCATTCCTGTGTAATGGCTGTATAAGAATACCCACCACCCCATATCGCCCTTGGGTGTCGTAAGATGCAACAGTGACAAAGTGAAACAGAAGATGGGCAGCAGCATCTTCCTGATACCAAGTCCAAATAATAAAAAACCGGATCAAACCCAACGCATCCTAATTGAAATGCACTTCCTAGGTTGCTGTGTAACTCAGGAGGTGAACCGGCATGAAGATATACTGATTCTAACAACAGAAGAGTGTAATTTAGCACAAAGACTAGATGTGGGAATGGGTCTACCATTAGCCTCACATTCTGTCTTAGAATCGGCCTTCTGTCTTAGACCATGCGAGTGGGAGACCAATTGTTCAAAATGAAAAGATTAAATTTATTAAAGACGATAAATAGTAAGGAAAAAGAATCATTTTTATGAGAGCCCCATAGTATGTTATGACTATTGAAGTCTCCAATTACAATAAAAGAATCAGATATACTAGACAGGATTAAGTTAAGCTCTGGGATATAGGCAGGAGTAGGATTGGAAATATATATTGACACAATTGTGACATCCATTGCTTTTACAGCTATTGCATTAATATTCTCTTGAAGAGAGAGAAAGGGAATTAAGCAGGAGGAGCGATTTCTATTTAGAAGAATCATAGTGCCGCCGTAGCCATCGCTGCGGTCATCACGGCTGCAGGAAAAACCAGGGTTTCTGAATCTACAACCAGGTTTTAGCCCGGTTTCTGCAATAGCAATGACTGAGGGATTATGAGTATTTATCAAATTAATTAGTTCAGATTTCTTGATCTTGATGCTCCGACAATTCCACTGAAGGATGTGGAGGCAATTGAATTTTATAAATTTTTTGGAAGAGCACATCAAGTTTATTTCTCATGTTAAACGGTAGGTGTATGTCGTCAAATTTGCCAATTATATCAGAGATGGTGGACACAAGGTTTTTAGGAGATTATCATTAGGGGATAAATGAGCATGACCAATTGGAAGGGAAGAGGTAGGGATTCTTACAATATTGTTGTGTGCTACCTTATCATAGCCTACAGAATTTGGAACAGGTCCAGTTGGGTTATTTCTGAAAACAGTCTTTCTATAAGATTGGGAGGCAGAAGGAGCAGGGTGAATACTTGATACCTGTTGAGATGAAGTGGAGGGAGGAGGAGAGGGAAGGTGTCCCTACAGATGCAGCTACATCGGCGTAAGGTCTTCTAACTGCAGGGAAGCGAGCAGATGCCTCTAGATATGAAACATTTTCTTGGGACATGACCAGTTTAATGCCTTTTTTGTCTTGAATGTTCAGGGCAACTTTTATCAGTTGCCAAGTGGTTAGCAGAACAGAATAGGCATGTTGGGGCGTAAGGTGCACATCGGTCCAGGACCATTGTTTTATTGTTCTGGAGATTTTGAGAAACCACTACCTGACTGCTGTTGAGATATGCCAGTGGCTCCAAATCGCAAGAAGTGTTAATGTAAATGAGCATACGGTGAGAAGACAAATGGAGGAAGTGAATTTAAAAGCTTGTAGACCAGCTTGAGGTCCAGAACTTCTGACAGCACTGAGTAGCCCAACTTCAGTTCGCAAGAAAACATGTCAATACTACTACTAAACTACTCAATACATTGAGGAAGTTCTTCAGGAGCATGTAATGCCTTATTGGGATTCATTAGACACAACCAATTCATCCTCATGCATGATAATGCACGCCCACACGTCGTAGATTGTGTAGAGGAATATCTGGAAGACGTTGGAATACAAAAATTACAGAGGCCAGCTCGTAGCCCGGACTTAAGTCCAATTGAGTATGTGTGGGGCATGCTCTAAAGAAAGATAAAGTCTAAATTGCCACAAACTCTAAATGAGCTTCGAAATGCAGAGCTGGCCGCTTGGGACAGCATACTGCAAGTTAATGTCAGAAACATCATTCAAAGCATACCAGATCGAATGCAGGCAGTTATCAGGGCTAGAGGAGGAAACACCCGATATTAAAACTAATAGACAATAAAGAAGCAGATTTAATTTTTAAAGACAATGGAAAGATGTTAATTTTAGTGAAAACATGTTATCCTGAAAAGAAAAATTTTGGTGAAGCAAACATTAAAATGTCTATGTTCTAAAACCATTAGAGACACTTATTGAATCCATCTACTCTTAATTTACTGTTAAAAAAATGTTAAGTGCAAATAATCAGCAAATTCAGGAGTGGCCAAGTTTCCGTGCCGGTAAGTGTCTATACTCACTACTCCAGAGGCGTGGAGCAGAAGTGCGGTGGTCTTGTTCTTTAAGAAAGGCGACAACGCTCTCTTAAAGAACTACAGACCGATTTCCCTTCTGAGCCGCGTCTACGTGCTGTTTTCGAGAGTCATTACGAATCGTCTCGCACGCAGACTTGACGACTTCCAGCCTCCCGAACAAGCCGGTTTCCGAAAAGGCTTCAGTACCATAGACCACATACATACCCTGCGGCAGATTGTACTGAAGACTGAAGAGTACAATCTGCCACTTTGCCTGGCGTATGTGGACTATGAGAAAGCCTTTGATTCCGTCGAAATTTGGGCGGTGCTACAGTCTCTTCAGCGGTGCCAAGTTGACTGTCGGTATATCGAAGTGCTGAAGTGTTTGTACAGTAGGGCTACGATGGCTATCCGAGTACAGAACCAGAGCTCGAAACCTATCCAACTGCAGAGAGGTGTAAGACAGGGTGACGTTATATCCCCGAAACTCTTCACCGCTGCATTGGAAGACATTTTCAAGCTACTGGACTGGAAAGGATACGGTATTGACATCAATGGCGAGTACATCACTCACCTTCGATTTGCCGACGATATAGTCCTTATGGCAGAATCGCTGGAGGACTTAAGCACTATGCTCAATGACCTCAATAGTGCCTCCCAACGGATAGGTCTTAAGATGAACATGGACAAAACAAAGATCATGTTCAATGTCCATGTCACACCTATGCCGGTAGTTGTTGGGAGCACTATGCTCGAAGTTGTTGACGAATACGTTTACCTGGGACAAATAGTCCGACTAGGTAAGTCCAACTTCGACCGAGAGGTCAATCGACGGATTCAACTCGGCTGGGCAGCGTTCGGGAAATTACGGCATATCTTTTCGTCAGGTATACCTTAATCTCCAAAAACTAGATTGTACAACCAGTGCGTGTTGCCAGTGATGACTTACGGATCAGAGACGTGGTCCTTCACTGCTGGCCGTATGAGGACGCTTAAGGTTGCTCAGCGAGCTATGGAGAGGGCTATGCTCAGAGTTTCTCTGCGTGATAGACTCAGAAATGAGGATATCCGCAGTAAAACCAGAGTGACCGACATAGCCCAACGGATTAGTAAGCTGAAGTGGCAATGGGCCGGCCATATAGCTCGAAGAACCAATAACCGATGGGGAAGAAAGGTTCTCGAGTGGCAGCCTCGTACCGGTAGGCGTAGTGTAGGGCGACCCCCCACTAGATGGAGTGACGACCTGGTAAGACATGCAGGAAGTCGATGGATGCAGGTGGCTCAGGACCGTGCTTTGTGGCATTACTTGGGGGAGGCCTATGTTCAGCAGTGGACTTGTGAAGGGCTGTAATGATGATGAAGTGTCTATGCGGTCTAGGACGAATCGGCGCGACGTTTGTTATTGGGACGTAGCTGGCTGCATTTGCCACTAGCGGGTTTGGATGGGTATCGGCGCTATCAAAGAAGCGCTGAGACATTTAACAGTAAATAAACAGAAAATGAAATGGCCAAAAGCTGGTTCTTAAGTACCTACTTCATTGAATTCATAAATTACCTCTAAGCCAGTCACCAGCCGGAACTCCTCCGATCTCTTTTCTTCCATTTCCTCACTTTCAAAAATTGGAACTAGGTTTTCAGTGCTCAAACAGGTCCTACATATCGAAATCTCAGGTTCTTTTTTCTCCGATATTTTTGGTTTCGTCAATCGACGGGTGGCCCTTCGCCGCATACTCATACGATTTATTAATAGGACAGCCAGCATCATTGATAACACTAAGATTTTTTATTTTAAACTAATATACATCATATAAATAACACACCTATTATCCTGCAGAGTTATATATACAGGTTATAGCTTCAATTGGTTTCCACTTTAAAAACTGTGTTGTGGTTGTGTGTAACGATCATCAATTGACTTAAACAATTATTTAAAATATAAATACCAAGCAGACTTGAAGGGGAGCATAGATAAATAAAACAAACAAATAAACAATTTTTTTATTTAACTGGGTTTACGAATCTGGGTTCTAGCCCTTCTGAGCCCATAATTTCTTTCGGAACTTCAACTTTATTGATTTTTCTTCACAATATGCTGATGCGCCACATTGTAAAGTTTTTGGAAGATTTTGACGACAGCTCAACCCAACGGATAGTTGATGACGACAGTCACTCAAGTTCATAAAACGCTTTAGCGTTCAAAATAACTTGAGGTTTATATCATCATCGGAGCACTTGTTTCTTCGTTTTCTCCAACAGTTTACTTGTTCAGACACTTAATTCACAAAATCACATTACTTTTACGAATCTAAATCCACTTCAAACCATTATTTAAGCAATAAAACTAGAGCAACAATCTATCGACGGCCAAGTGACGGTCAAATTTCCACCAAAAACTAAACAAATAAACATTTTTAATTAACTGCCTTTACGGCTCTGGGTTCTAGCTCCTCTGAGCCTTACAAATAAACATTTTTTTATTTTATTTAACTGGCTTTACGGCTCTGGATTCTAGCCCTTCTGAACCGATCATTTATTAAATAAATTATATATTATTTTTAAAAAAACATAACATAATATAAAATTAATAAACAACTTCATTAAATATATGATTATGATAATTTAAACTATTCTAAAATATAAAACGCTCCATGGGCCTCAATGTTAATATGAGCAGACGCTGTTTGAGATTTTTTCTTAAATCATTGTAGCTTTTTTTACATATTTTTTATGTACCTTGTACCTACCTAACTCGTTTCTTTGAAACTGACCTCACGTACGATTTGGATGAAATTTGGTACTGTTTTTAAATAAAAAGTGTCGTAAATTTGAAATAGTACATAAGAAAATGCTTATTGTAAAACATATTTTAGTTTGAATGAATATTTTAATGATAAATTATAAATCAATTTTAATTATTTGACAATTTTCTTTAATATCTATTTATATATTTGACATTGTTAGTATTTTTCATCAAAATTTTTAAACTTTCCGTATATAATATTGTAGTCTCTGTTTTAAACTTTATTTACTCAATATAAATGACGAATGATCAATCAGTTGACATATAATAATTATTGAAATTTAATTTTTAAAATAAATGTATGAGTATTATTTAGTCTGATATTTTATAAATTAATTAATAATAATTTATATATTGTGTACTATAAATACTGTAATTTAAATGAATTCCATATTAATTAAAATTTAAACTCTGTCTTGACATGCTACGCCCGTACAAGTTGTCTCATGTTCTGTAAAAATATAGTTCCAACTTTATACTTGGTGACAATGAAATAATGCAATAAAGAATTATGAATTAAAAACAGTGTACCTAAATACTAAATAACCTATATCTCATGAATCTGGCAATAATGTACAAAAAGAATTTTTCAAATCGGAACAGTAGTTCCAGAGATTATTAGTATAGACATAGATATAAATCGAAATCTTTTATCGATATTAAAATATCGAAAAACACCTATTAATTATCGGTATAATTTGCACTTTAATGCACGAATAAAACTACTTTTTACGAATTTTATTATTTTTAAGTACCTATGTTTGAGCAAAGCTTTCAATTGTTGTTTAAGCGCGTGTTAAAATATTTTAGCTTAAGTTAATTCTCGCATAACTGTGCTATTAATATATTTCGCATTAACATATTTTTTTGTTATTTTGTACGGTATGATTACTTTTTATCATTTAAACATAAATTTGTAGGTAAAGTAAGACATTATCTACATTAATTTTAATATCCAGAAAATTATTTCTTTTCTTAATCCTTATTTTTAATTTTTGTGTGTGACCTACAAACAAAATGAACATACAACCTAGTGTTTATTATACATACGACCTTGAGAATCCATCGATTTCGGTTCGATAAAATGACTAGAACAATAGAAGGACGTAGATGATGCTATTTAATTTATTTAACAAAGATCATTAGCTATTTAGCTTATTTAACAAAGCGATTTTACTCGAAAGAAAATCTTTTTTAATTTAGTACACTAAAATTTTGGCAGTACATGTGTAAAAATAAGGATTGTAACATTTATTTGCTATAAAATTAAAGCTGTATCTTATATTTTATGCAAAGGCGGCATAATGTATGTTATGGTTGAATAAATCTGATAGAGAACAAAAAATGTCTATCATACCTTATCGTAAGGTAATGGTGGACCGATAGTTCCCAGAGTATTACCGTCATCTACATTCGACCTCTATAATCTTTCAGCACTTAATTATCACTTAATTTTTAGGCACTCATAAAGAATAAAAACGTCGTTTACACCTCATGGTAAGGTAATGGTGGTCGTGGAATATGATTCCCAGAATGTTACCGTCATCTACATGCGACCTCCATAATATTTCAGCACTTAATTTTTAGGCACTGATAAAGAACAAAAATGCCATTCACAACTTATGGTAAGGAAATGGTGGTCGTTACCCGTATAAGTCTTAATCTACATCGTGTCTCGGTAATCGCTCAGCACTGAATTCCTTCCTACTAATATTTATCGTACATCTATTACCGTCACTGCGTTGCTAACGATACGTTTTGCCAGCAACGCAAATTTGAATAGTTCGTTGTGGTGAAAATTTTAGAGCTCCTAATTTTTAAACAGGACACCTAATTAGCACCTTAAAAGCCCCCAATTTTGGCATTTTCTAAATGCAAATTCCTGACTTTGTGTAGATTTTCCGAAAACCTGATTTTTGCATCTGCTCTAAATAACAACTTTATCTTTATTAGGGGCGCCTTGTCACTGCCTATACTTGCAGCGCCTAATTTTTTTTAAACTTTACCCCTACAGGGCAGGGCAGTTTCATCATCATCATCATCATCATTACAGCCCTTCACAAGTCCACTGCTGAACATAGGCCTCCCCCCAAGCAATGCCACAAAGCACGGTCCTGAGCCACCTGCATCCATCGACTTCCTGCATGTCTTACCAGGTCGTCACTTAGACAGAGATTACGACACATCTTCTCGTCAGGTACACCTCAATCTCTGAAAACTAAAGTGTACAACCAGTGCGTGTTGCCAGTGATGACTTACGGATCAGAGACGTGGTCCTTCACTGCTGGCCATATGAGGACGCTCAAGGTCGCTCAGCGAGCTATGGAGAGGGCTATGCTCGGAGTTTCTCTGCGTGATAGACTCAGAAATGAGGATATCCGCAGTAAAACCAGAGTGACCGACATAGCCCAATGGATTAATAAGGGCAGTTTACAAACATAAATTGCACAAGGACAAACATCCATATCCGGAACAATTATTTGTAGGCCATACACATACTTGTTCCGTGCGGGATTCGAACCCGCGGCCCCCAGCGCAACCACTCATTGCTAAGCCACTGCGCCACGGATTCGTCACTTAATTCCATATATAATAGCACTTAATTGCTTGCTATTAATATTTATCTTATTTTACTTGGGGGACTTGTGAAGGGCTGTAATGATGATGATGATGATGAATATTTATCTACGATACGTTATCTTGCGATACGTTTGCTAGCAACGCAAATTTCAACAGTTCGTTGCGGTAAAAGTTTTAGAGCACGTAATTTTTAAACTTAATTAGCACCTAAAAAGCCCATAATTTTGTTTATTTTTCTAAATGCAAATTCTTGACTTTGCGTTGCTAGCAAGATACAATAACATCTTGATTTGATTTTGTCAATTCGTTATTAATTTTCTATTGATAGTTTGAGTTACGAGGTTTACCAGTTACACTATTAATTAAACTCCGTCATTTTAATTTTATTTTTAGCAGTCTTAATTTTATTGCTTATGTATATGTAAAGATTTGATTGACAAAGATGCCTACAAAGTTTATTGTTTCATTCCTAAAGTAGGGTGGATATGATTTGAATTTCGATAGATTTTAATTTATTTATTTATGTAATTCAAAAATTTTATTATTTTTTGTAAAATATCAGTACCATAGGCTTCTACTCCGTTTACTTGTTACACCCTATTTTTTTCCAGACGATAAAAATATTCATCCAGTATATAGATATTTTATGTTTTACTTTTTAGCTCGAAATCGTCATAATTTTCAAAATTTTTTGCGAGCTTACGATATCTTGAAATATTACATTGGTGTGCTTGGGTTTGGGTTTAAACTTTATTAATTATAGTATTCTAGGCAGGTAGCAATACCCATCAATCTTCTGTATTGAAATTAGCATCGATATAAGTAACAAGACATGGTCGAGGGTACAAAATTTTTTACACGGTTTAAGCATAGAACAAATCAGCGCCATCTCTTAAATACACATGAACTACCACGGAACCAGTGTTTCCACTTATGATTTTGGTTTTATCCTAGAACCTGCAGAAACACTCTCTAAATTATCGTAAATAATCTAAATAGCCTTATTTACACATAATTTTAAATAGTTTAAAGAACAACATCATTGCAAGTTTTCAAATTCCTTTACACGATATTTTTATAGAAACTTTAAAATAAAATAAAAAATTAAAACTCTTGAGGTTTGTGATGAAAAAACATTCTAACTTTTTAAATTATAATAACACTTAGTCTCACAGGAATAATGAATATGTAACTAAGTAAATAAAATATACCATTATTACGATATACATAATGAAAAACTTTTTCATTCTACACTTTTCTAACTCTTTTGACCCAATTCGATAAATCTTTAAAAAATTTACATTGGGTGGGTATAAAAAACAGGGTTACCTGAAGTTTGATTTTACCCCAAATTATCCAAAGCTCTGTCAACTTGAAGAAACGCCTAAATCCCTACCTGTTTTAGTAGATTTACCATAAAATAGTGCAAAATATATAAAAGTGGAAACACTGCACGGACGCCACGGCACGCATGTGCGTTAGCATTGGTGCTCCATAAACATTTTAGCACGAATGAGTTCGTGCCATTTTGTTTGTTCAATGACCCGGTCCATACACAATTTAATAAGTCTGTTGAAATTAGGATGTTTTTAATTTCAATAACCTCGCGAATCATCCTAGGATGATTCTAACTAGGTAGAAACTGATGTTCTTTTGCGAATATTTGTGGTCTATCAAATCAAATGCATTGGTAGGGTCAATCTTAAACATATTTACAGACTGCAGAATTCGAAAGTCTATCAAAAGAACATCCTATCCTACATACATCCATACACATGCGCACACGCACACACACACACACACACACACACACACACACACACACACACACAGAGAGAGAGAGAGAGAGAAAGAGAGAAAGAGAGAAAGACATAGTGACATCCTCATATAGTATGAACGGCTTCCTGTGACCTCGAAACTACACGAAACGTTGAGATCTGATGAAAGCTCGATTTTCGAAAACGTTGGTGAAACTAATAACTTCCCGATTTTTTTTAAAATAATTCATTTTCATAGCATGAAGTTAAAAAAGGGCATACAATCGAATTTACAACCTCTACCTTACTTGAATTCTTAAAACATTGAAATAAAGTTTACAATTAAACTTAGGCATGAGTGAAAAACTCAATCGCTACGATTTAAATACGACTTCCGTTCACTCTTGCATCACTTACACCGACTGATCGGCCGGGCAGCGACAATATGGTGCACCGTGCCAACGTAATGCAAACACTGAACGTAAAGGGCGCAAATCTGCGAGCACAATGCGGAATTATCATTTCCTACTAGAAATGTATTGAATTTTGCTACTAGTAACGCTTTTAAGAGAAGGAAACGAGTTTGAGTTTACGAGTAACTCAAAAACATTTAATCAAATCGAAAATGCCTAATACATAATTCATCTTGCAAGCTAAGAACGACAATACGTAATATGGTTTACTGTTATAATGTATGGATCTATGTGTGTGTGAAATTGTTAGTTTATTGTGTTCGCAATGACAGGAGATTGTTTTCGTGTGCGCAGATTTCCCCCGCAAAAATTGACAGACAGTTCAGTATCGGGGAACTCCCCTCAGATCCACCGGTGGCCCGTGTTGTTCTATAAATAGGTTATACCATAGTCCAAGTACTCCTTAGCCTGTGATTTTACCGTGAGGCTCAAACATTAGATTACACTACATACAAAGGGATTTTTTAGTCTATTTAAGTACACAAAGACTATTTAGGAACATAAATAAAAACATTTTTGACTAGCAAAATCAATTTTATTTACAATCTTTACGATTATTTATTGCTTAATGCCTTAGGGGGCGTCCATAAATTACGTGGTGTTTTTTTTTTTAATTTTCTGTCCCTCCCTAATGAGGTGAGGTCCCCTGGTGAGATGTCGTGAGATTTTATTCAACCCCCTCCCCCATCCCCCAATCCCACGTGAGATTTTTAAAAATGTGGGTTTCTTACGTAAACGCCTTGGATTATTATTGCAAAAAGAAAAAAATTTGCTTCGTGCTTTTATTTACGACTAGTTAAGACTAGTAATCAATATTGCTGAGAGTTATAAGTGTAATAAAAATTTAACAATAGAATACTTAAATGGTGACTACTGTGATTAAAAAAACATTATCTACTCTAATTCAGTCCATGGAGAATCATGCGCGGTCTCAAGAGAGACTATTGGGACCAACATGTCCATATGATTTGAGAAAAATTGCGTGACATTTGCCGAGACCCCCCTCTCTCCAACGTAAGATTAGATGAGATTTGACTCGGCCCCCTCCCCCCCTTAAACATCTTACTAAATTTATGGACGCCCTCTTAACGACAATTTACACTATAGTGAAAACAAAATATAACAAGGACATTCCCAACTAGCACGGTAGCGTTAAAACAACCTGTATATCGTTCGTATATGGGATCCATTCGAGTATCAAAGTGTTAAGAATACCTGTAGCAGCGGTGTTATAGAGTGCTCTAACTCACTTATAACCACGAAAGAGGCCCACGATTTTACAGGTAAAGGTTATAGAAAGCCTGTAGAGCAACGGTATAAAGGTGTTAAAGTACCTACATAAGAGTGTTTATTCATCCTCAGCTATTGCTTTAACCGGTATTACTGTGGTTGTAGATGGGTTAGTTAACACTCTGGGACATAGAAAAACGTCGGCTAAGAATAATTTATCACTCAAAACTTCATTAGACCTATTAAAAATAGTTGTTTTACACTTTAACGCGTAATAGTTATATAAAATACTCTCAAGCTCAAGTCTCGTTTGAGAAATCCTATAAACGACATAATAAAATTGTGACAACGAAGAACAGCTTACCGAATGGCGAGACATAATTGACAGAGGAGTTATAATAAAGTGTTCAAGTTATTTTAGTTTGTGAAGTGAAAACAATCAGCCATTGTGATTTTACGGTAAGTGTATACTATGTTTTCCATCTCAATTTTAACGCGCTCAGGATTTGTTAGAGATTTCAAATAAAAGTTATGAAGAATAAAACAGACACCCCAAATTTGTATCATATTTATTCTTGCATCCTGGCCAGTGGCATGTTAAATTAAGTGGCATCAATGGAATAACAAAATTAACAAAAATAATGAAGTATTTTGTTGTCAAATATTGAATAATCCAGTCATCAATTTATAGGTTAGTTTACCAAAACAATGGCGAACTTACTTAAAGCTTTAGGTCTTCACTTAAGTCATCTATTACACACTTTGAGATACAACATCTTTACTCAAGAATATTGTGCAGTCTTTAGTATACTTAACAGTGCAATAATAGACTTGAATAAATATACTTACTATAGCCAAGGCAATACAACCGGCTAAACATTTTACGAACTGGATGGATTAGGGTTCTTCAACGAAATAATCAAAACCTGCAAGTATTAAAAAAAATCACAAAAAAACAATGTTTTGGTATTACTTAAACCGAGTAAATGATTTATATGGTTTGTAAGGTGTCTTTTTATTAGTTCGATTGTAGTATTATACTACACATCATAACAAACCACTTTTCCTAAGAAACATTTATTTTTAAGGATTGTCCAGGTTTCTATAACTTTTACTCATTACAATCGTAATATCTCCTCAGTTCCTTACTCGCAAAATAAGTCAGTCACAGTCACTCAGTCTTACACAGTCGACGAGTGAAAACGGACATCAATGCGTCAGCGGCTCGAGCAGTGTCGTCTGGTCATCTCACTTTGATACCCGAAAATAAAACGCGTACAAGGTCAGTCATTCAATAACATTCATTATTTATCTTAACTTAATGTAACATAGAATGTTAGACTATAGGTAGATAGTGTAAGTTGGGACTTGTGCCGAAAGATTTGTTTATTTATATAATATTGTGTTGAAATAGGTACGTGGAAGTAGGTAGACCTTGTTTCTATGTAGGTATAGATATCTACCATATTGTTTAGCTCATCTTTATTTTCGCCCCTATGACGTGGTACTATTATGTACAAAAACACTATTGGGACAACTTTTTTGTTTTAACTACCCGCGACTTCATCCATATGGCAAATGTGACTTCGGTAAATCCAGTAATACCTAATAGTTTTTAAGTTTCTTAAGCACAAACTAGTAAGAAGTGCTAGTGCAAGTGTTTCTTAAGGGTTGCATATACAACTACGTACAATGTTATGATTTTTTTAATCGCCGATTCAATGTCACTTGTAGTTTCGTAACTATGAAAATTGAAATTATGTAATTGTTTTTAATTATTTTTTATATATGAACGTTCTTATTGGCCACAAATGCTTGCTTTTAGAGCCGCAAACGACATGATCTATGTTTATCAGGTTGTAACGAAATATCTAAGGGATACGTGTGGAGGTGGAGGATAAATTAAAGTTAACAACTTTCACCAAAATGTGGGTCAAAATAAAAAAATAATAATTGGCACGCTATGTAAATTGATGAAGAAAGATTTTCTCTATTGGGACAATTTGTTATACCTTGAGTAATTACGTATATACGTGTTACGTATGTTTTCCGTTGTCTGAATTTGTGTACTAAGTTGTTATTATTATTGTTTCAGCATGCCGTTCAAAGTTGTTCAAACCTTGGAGGGAAAGAAATATAAATTATTTACTATTCCATCGGGTTGGGAATCTAACAATATTCTCAGATATCCAAATAAATGCATATCAAAGTACTTAAAAGATGAAAATTCAACACCAACGCTAGACTGGGACGTAATAAAATGTAAAGTAAAACGGACCGATGTATTAAGCTACGAAAACGGAGAAAAGCTTGTATCTGAAATGCTGAAGCACAGTGATACGGAGGACGATGTCGATAATTATACGCAGCGGCGACGTTCACATAACAAATCTTTAAATCTGAATCCAATAGCACAAGATATGGTAAGAACTACATATTAAATGAAGGTTATGACTTTAGTAGCCTATAAAGAATGAATTAATGTTTTTTAAACATTTAGTCTATTTATTTTTAAACTCTTTGTCAAGTCTTGTTTAATAAAATTTTACCGGCTCTTTTTTGTTTCAGATGGGCAATGTTGTTTTGACTAACCGTAACACAGACATAGCGTCATCGTCCGCTGACTTGCCGATTGAATTAAACTATAACTTAGTTTATACCGAGGATATTCAAGCAAATTCAACAAATACATCTCAAGTCTTTTCAAATGATACTACACCTTTAGTACAGGATTCAGTAAGCTTTGACATCAGTAAAATGTTTGAGAACCAAAAACAAATATTAGATAACCAAGCAACTATTCTAAGCCAAATTTATCAAAATCGACAGCAGCAACTGGATAATAACTCGGCAATTATCGCCCAGATTCAGTCTCTAAAAAATGTGCAAAATAGTTTCATTCAAAAGGTGTCTGCTTTGTCTGTGCAAATGGAAGACGCAGTATTTCAAATAACTTCATCGTATAATCAAGACGTGCAAACTTTAAATAGCAGCAAAGGCCATGTTGAAAATATTCCAATATATGAAAAGCCAGTTGACAGCGCCCAGGAGTTAGATGAACTCGAAAATCAGTTATCGGACCCAAACAATAGAGACTGTTTGAAAAATAGATATTCTATACTTTGTTCTGGAGGTAAAGCTATAGACTGTGCTTATATGCTTGTTGATGTTATGTTTACAAGGAAATTTATTTGTGAGTGCTCATGGAGTGGGGGCAGCAGAGGTGAAGATTTGAAAATTCCTTTAAAAGGTTATAAACATGTCTTGTCTTTTTTTCTGGAATATGGTGCACTATTGGGATCAGGAATATTCTTTAAAAGATAATGAATTATTTTTCAAAACGATTTTGAAAAATGCCAAAAAAAAGAAAAATTGCAAAACTTGAAAGAGCTTCAACATCAAGGCAACGTTCGAAACCCAAAAATAATTTGAAACGTATGAAGTTTTCAGAAGAAAATGAGACAAATGTAACTTCTGATAACGGTGAAAGTGAGAATGAGATAAACGAAGAAGAAAACACGATAAATAAGAAGAAAAGAAATGATTCAGTAGAAGAACACACAAAGGAAAATAAAGAAGGCGATGTTATAAAAAATATCTCAAAAGACATCGCCAAATATAATAGTAACGTTATAATTGGAAAGGAGACAAGTGTCTGAAATTGAAGAAAAGGAATCGTTACATTAAGCAATTATAAATATTTATTATATATTATACTATTTCGTTTGATATTCTGAAAACTATGTAAAGATTAAAGCTATTAGAGTATTATTTTTATCTATTTTTATTTTGTCATATGTAAGGCTATAATTGGAAATCGAGACTGATTGAAATAATTACTAGACATTACCGAATTTTTAAAAATATTTTTGTAGGTTAATATTTATTATGTAGATCAAGTTAGTAGATATACAATATGTAACTAAAACCCTATCAGGATCATTATTCAAACGTATAGAAATAACTTTTTTGTAAAAACTCGAACAATATTTTTTATTTTAATTAAAAAAAATTGTATGCGAATTGTATGTGGTTTTATTACCTCTGCATTATCGGTGGAGTAAGAGGATTGTCAAATACCTCGCTTTACTAAGCTTTAGCATCGGCTAGTGTCAGTAAGAGGCAATAAAACGACATAAAATAAAATATTTTTTTAATAAAATTTAAAAACCAGTTATTTCTATAGGTTTAAATACTGATCCTGATAACATACTTAACGGGAACCACAGGGTTTTTGTTACGTTGTATATACCTATAGGTGAAAAATATACCTACTAATACGTAAGGCTGTATTATCTCAAAACAATTACTTTGTTAAGTACAACATAATATGTTAAATTGTATTAGTTACCATAGTTAGTTTAGGTATACTTATTTGTTTTTTTATAGCAATCTAAGCTAAAGAAAGCATTTTTAATATTATGATGGATAAATAATATTCTCTTCATTGATTTTTTCATAATTCACATACAGAGTATTTATTTCAGAAAATATTGTGAAAGCAAACATATATTTTGTTTCTAAAAACCATATTTGTACAACAATCTTTTCTTAAATTTTTACTGTTTTAATAAAGAAATTTTCAAATTAAAGTTTGCTTATCATTTGAGTACCTACAGCGTATGTAATAATGGTAGAAAGTATATTATATCTTTATGACTAATACAAACTAATTTACATTTGATTTCATTTGGATTTATTACTATAACATCATCAGAGACAACATAAGGTTCTTTTACTTTATACATACTTAAAAACGATGACTTAATCGGTAAGTCAAATATGATATATTTGTTCAAAATTTTTTTACCACTTATGGTAACCTCTTTTTCACTACCAGGGGACAAGTCTTTTAATTCAAATATATCATCATTGTGAGTCATAAAATATTTATCTTCTGGCTTTAAAGAGAGGACAAAGTTTTTGAAGTGAATTTTACGATTACTTTTACTAGTTATCAAGTAGGGTACATTATTCGTGGTTTTTGCTGTCATCAAAAGATTAATTGTACTTTTCTCACAAATTCTCTTAGCAACTTGTGCCAGAGGTTTGTCACCCTGTCTTAACATTCTCTTGATTAAATATAATTGATTCTCAAATGGATACGCATCGAAGTTGTGAAGAGGGCCAAATTTTTGAACTTCGTCCATAATATGGAGTAAATTATGCACATTACTGGTGATATAATGAGAACCATAGAAATATTTATACTGATCTACAAAATGTTTCAGCATTTCTCTGGCAAGTGGTAGTAAAGTTGTGTAACATTTATTGGAACATATCGTAATAGAGCAAAATATACTCAAAAAGTGTTCAACAACATCAACACGAAGGATATCAGACAATATGATAACGCTTAAATAATAAAAAAAAATTCTAAATTCACTTGCTTTCCAATAAGCGAGACAATCTATACTTCTTACTGCCCGGTGGATCTCAGACGGTAATTTACAGTTTTTTAAAAATGCCTCTAGGTTTTCAATATCTCGCGCACACAGCTTAGTCATATATGTTCCAAAATTGCCATCTCGCCACCCAATAAGCAGCCTCTTCATTATACCCAGATCTATGAGGTGCAAAGAATCTGCTACTGGAAAATCTTCTACCATATCAATTGGCAATTGTAGTAAAGGAGAATCTATTTTATGATGACCTCCGTAAAGTTTAGCTCTGAAATTTTCATCTGTTCTTGGAGAATCTTCCTTGGTAGAGAAGACTACAGTATGAGATGTATGCGAATATTCTCCAACCGTCGTACACTTTAAACATCCATGTCTTCCGTTAAAATTACATACACCTGAAAAAAGTATGTCACACATTTAGCCAATACAAATAACTTAGAAAATTTGAAAAGATCGCCTTGAAATCTTAGCCTAACTAATTTAGTCAGTACATACGAGCGTTAAAGCAATGATTAAAGACTGAATACAGAACATCACAAAATTTAAATGAAAATTATTCATAAAATAATAATAATAATTCGTAAAATTGACTATACATAGTAATTTAGTTCGTCTATCACGATTATAACAATAATGTTAAAGTTTCAATACGGCCATAAATTAAAAATATTTACCTTTAAGGAATGCCCTTGCTGGAGAATCACAAACAAAACATTTGATTTTTATAGAAACAAGTTTCTCATCTATAATTATTCCATTACTAAGTAATGATTTCATCTCAGTTACAAAATCTTCTAAATATTCTTCTAATATTTTTGGTTTGCCTGTACCATAGTATATTCCAATTGTGAATACATTCCCCTCTGCATTGGCTAATATTGGCCAAAACTCCTTTTTGGCACTCTTAAATATTGGCAGACCGTCAAAATTAAAGATTAAATGAATGCTATTTGGAATGGGCGTGAAATCCTTAAGTAATTTCATTAACGGTTCAGTTATACCATGATGCCAATATTGTCCTCCTTCTATATTTTTAATACAAATTTCTTTTGGAGTACGCAAAACAGTGCGTGGATCTTTCGGAAGTAATAATGTAGTACTAACGTAGCCTTCATTCAAAATCAACAGAAGCTGTTTTAAAGCAGTTTGGGTAATATTGTTTCCTACGGACCACGTTTTTAATTGTTTAGTTAGTGCAGTAATTTTTTCAATATCACTAAATTTTTCTTCCTCTTCTTCTTCATCTTCTGACGCACTAAGTGGTATGGAATCGAAAAAATTGTTATTTACTTGTGCTTTTTCTTGTTCTTGTTCTACGGAACCCTGCTGTGCCTCCACTCGAACTTGACCAAAATTACTCGTATTATGGCTATTTATATATTCTCTTTGTAACGAATCTTCTTTATTTTCCGTAATAACTGGAATACCAGAATCTAATCGGATATCATCATAACTAAGTGATTTGTTTGTGTCATTCGTACCATTATTAAGTGAATCCAAAAAAATACGGCATTCCTGCATAATTCTTTTTTTCACTGCGCCTGTTTTCTTTTGTTTACTCCATCTTTGTAATCGTTTCATTTTAATGTAACTTAATAATAATACTTGGTAGAAAAATTTCTTCAGTTCGTAATAAGGTTGTTTATAACAAAAATTATAACAAATCGCAACTTTAGAAAGACTGCTTTTGAGTATTAATATCCATACTTGTCTTGTATAACACCATTACTTTTACAATGTATTTAAAGTGTATATGCCAAACACAATAAGCATTAGTAAAATTAAAATTATAGCTTAAAACTACATAAATGAGTTGTTCAACACTTTTAGTATCTTGTGTTAGTACACTCTTGACAAACTCTATTTTACAACCCATGTCTGCACCTATAGTCAATATAATACCTAAAGGCAAATAAGACACTTCACGGCAACAACTAAACAACAATAAGTGTTAACGAGAGTCAGCGAGCACTGTTGTATAGATTTAGGAGCTACAAACAGGTCAAAGCTACAACTTCTTAACTATACTTGCTGTGATTAGCACTATTCTAACTCTTAAAGCAACCTAACATCGTTCATTAAAGTTCTAGAACCACTGTTGGAGCTAAATTTATCTTTTAACTCTTATATATGTCTTTTAGTTAGAACTGAGATAATTATTACTCAGTTAAACAGATTAAAGTTATATTAAAACCTGTAACTGACACCAAAATGTTAGTTGGGTTATCACTTTTCGGGACACAGTAATAAATTCAAATACAATTAACAAATGAATTTTTTAAATACGATGGAAATTTTTATACATTACAAATTATTTCTTCTCGATGAGGACCTCCACAAATCTTTCTGACACTAAGGTGTCGCCATTTTGGAATGAGGTGAAATAATTGACATCTTCGTGGTGAGAAAGTTAATTTATTAGAAGTGTATTATTATATTATATTAATTAGATTAAAAATGTGCAAAAATTAAAAAAAAACAACATTGAGACATTGTTATGTGAACATTTATAGGAACATACATTTGAGACCGAAAGACTTTTATTTAAAAAACAACTTTTTACAAATGCTTTCACCTCAGTTTCAACTGGCGACATCTAGTAAACGTAAGATTTAGCCCCCATTTTTACAAAATACCTACCTAATTTACATTCAAATTAAAATAACTGGAACTATAACATATTTCTAAAGTTAAGGACACTAAAAAAGTTATACATTATTTGTGCAATTTGTTGAATTGCTGAACAAAATGATTTTGTTAGCGTATTTCATAAATTTAATACAAATAATATGATGTTAGTAACGATTCCATGCGACAAAACGTTGGATTCTTGATTTTTAGGCGCTAGTAGAACATATCTACGCGTTCAGCGCTTAAGGCATGCAATACCAGATATTAAACCAAACCACCAAAAACCAAATAGACAATTATGTATTAAACATGCGATATTTATTAAACAACTTAATTACCAAACAAAGGATTTTGTGAACATATTACAACAATATAAAAACAAATTATATAACTAAAATTACAAAAATTATATAAATAAATTGATTAAAACTACTTTTACGGATTTTATCTCGTTTAATTTTAAATTATTTTTAATTCCCGACGTTTCGGGTGCTTTTCTGTGTAGATCGGACCATAAATAATAATTAAAAAGGTGCAGGTACTCCGAGTTAAAATTGGCATCGGGTCAGTCAAGCACCCAAAACATCGGAAATTAAAAATAATTTTAAATTAAACGCGATAAAATCCATAAAAGTAGTTTTAACCAATGTGTAGTGTTCGCGTAAATATGTATAAGAAATCATTATAATGATAAAAATATTAATTACTTTGCAACCTTCCGCTAACTAAATACAATGATGTGTCTTACCTGGATTGAAGAGCAATTGTACTGTAACAAAGTAGAGATGTAAGTCTACATCACCTGAAGATGCCTCGTGTAGAGGCGAAACACGTGTCGTGTTATAGTCGATGGTGTGTCTTACCTGGAATAGTGGTGTTAAGAGTAGTGGTGCTGGGACTAGTGGTGACGGAGTTAGTGCATGCAATTGAGGGAGGCGGGAGGTGCTCTTCAATCCAGGTAAGTCACATCATTGTATTTAGTTAGCGGAAGGTTGCAAAGTAATTAATATTTTTATTATAATGGATTTCCGCAAAGTAACGCCTGATTCTATCAATCATTATAATGGTTATTGACTACTTGTATTAAATTTATGAAATAAGACCGTGAACCTACTTGAACTTGCTGTAATGTGTTCTAATCTCAGATCAACAAACAATAAAGCAGACAGACTGAGCGTTGCCTACACTAGAAGTGACGCAGATACCATACTCAACTTGTTACACATCTTTCTTCTTTCTCTCCTTATTATCCCGAATATATCCACTGGTGGTTGCACACACATGCACCTAAACTATGATGCTGGTTGCATTGACCTACTACTGAATGGAACTCTGTTCCGCGCTAAGTGTCCAAGCCGAAAGAGTTCCAAAATGCAAAGAGTTCCAATCACTCGCCTCGCCAGTCTTAGTTTTGTCGACTGACTTAAAATACGTCCAAAACCCGTACTGTATTACGCAAAAACTCATTTCTTATTTCTCTTTTTTAAAAAAAAACGTTAGCTCCTGACTAGGATTTTCTCCTGTATCGCGGAGGAAGTTTAAAAAAATAAATTGCACAAGGATAAACATCCAGACCCGGAACAATTACTTGTAGGCCATACAAATACTTGTTCCGTGCGGGATTCGAACCCGCGGCCCTCAGCGCTCTAACTCATTGCTAAGCTACTGCGCTACGGTACGGTAATAAAAAAGTAAAGTAAAGTTACAGCGTATATACGTCCCACTGCTGGGCACAGGCTTCCCTTCATTTCTGAGAAGGTTTAGGGCAAGGAAGTGTCCGCCGCGCTGCCCAAGTGCGTGTTGACGAACTTCACATGTCTTCGAAATATTTTTTTTTCTTATTCCTCAGACATGCAAGTTTCCTCACGATGTTTTCCTTCATCGCCGTATATGTGGTAAATCAGCACTTAATATTGCAATTAACAATTTCATTGGTGCCGGCGGGGATCGATTAGTAAGTTGATCTTGATTATCAATAATTATATTAATTTTAATATCTTTTTTTTAGAGCCGGATATAGATTATATTTATATTCATATACTCAACATGGAAAATATAATTTAAGAATTTATAGATTTTATACTGGTGTTTCTCGTGAATATTTAATATTAATTTTACATTGATTACCTTTAAATATATTAATTTTAAAAATTGAATGTTTTATGTCGCGTTCTGTTATATTTACAGCGAGCGTTAACCACTGAGCTCTCTACCACGGCTCTTTTACGGTACGGTAATATTTTGCATTTAAATGTTAATTGTAAAACCAATTTAACATGATTTTCGCCAGAAACTTCATAAGGTGAAAATCACAGAACACCTAATATAGCGGAATAAAAATGCAATTGTTTCAATTTATTTGCAATAGCACCGTCGCCGCTTCCCTCCCCACTCCTTGCAGGCAATTGCCGTACTATGCGTTGACGCAGGGTGAAGTATCGTTCAATAAAATGTCCATTGCGTTGTCTTAATAATAATGATTGCTTTTTATTGAAGCTCAATAAGCAATGAAGATAAAATGTTCCGTAAGAACTACATTAAAAAAATCATTGTAGTTTTCCAAGAACTTGAGTGAATTGCTTCTTTGACTTCGGTTTTATTGTTAAAATCGATTTAAAAATGTATTATTTGACTCATTAATGATAAGAAATTCCTTTAGTAGAATAATCACCCTTTCCTGAACGGTTGGAACAGTTCGAAACACTGCATTATACCATTTTTAACCACGTGCACCACGAATAACACGTGACGAAGATTTGTTTCGAACTGAGCTGAAGTTTTAAGTCATATACTATCTCGTACGGCTCGTGTAACATTTCTATTGCGCGATATTAGGTGTTCTGTGGTAAAAATAGTGCGACCTCTAATAATATAATAATTTATTTGTTTCTCACCACAAACGAGATGGAAGATACATTAGTGTCACATCTCAATTTTAACAATATTATGTCATTCTAGCTGAAGTTAAATAAGCAGATAAATTCTCGCAAGTAAAACTGAGCAGTTTTTGAATGACAATATGGTTTGAATTAGAATGTTATGGTTTTTTTTTTATATTTCTATACATGTACGTATGCTTATATAGGTTAACTCGGGAATTTGTGGATTTTGATCCAGACCCGCCGTCCATTTATAGTAGTAGGTCAATGGTTGGTTACAAATTATTTTAGTATGCATTTTAAATTTACTTAACAAGTTAACAAAGTTCCAAAACAAAGTTAATTATTTAATTAATTTGAATTACTGCATACTTTTCAATATAAAAATACTGTAATGTGTGGCATGTAATAAAAGGCACTTTGCAATTATTTTATACACACACATAAAAGAAAAGTTTTATGTATTATACATGTGTGCGTGTTCTTACAATAAGACGAGCATGGTTGCGGCCTAGTTTCAGAGTCTGTTGAAATAAATAGACTCAGTACTCTGTCCGTCTGCTTTTCTTTGTTAGTCTGAGGTACCGACATGGCAGATGGCACGACATATTCTTTGGTAAGCTTCTTAGAAATATAATTAACAGTAGATGTGCATTGTGTGCGTCTAAAATTTATACATATGCTTTTTTATTAGTTAATTTATCTAGAACTATAAATCTAGTATTTATTGTCTAACAACAAAAATTTTAGATAATTTTAATACTTTTTAATTTTGTGTTAGTTGAAAACCTGTAAGTGTTCATTTGCCAACTTTTCTCCGGTCCGAAGAACCTCGTTTTGATATACGATTGTTAAATTGACGCTGGACCAAATAGTTTTTTTTAAACACGAAAAGGTAATAACTATTTTATCAGCCTTTATATTCTACAACATTGCAGTGCAGGGTATCTTATTCAGATTAAATTATTCACACATTGTTATATAAAAAATAAATCAGAATTACAAATAAATAGCGTTTCGCCCGGGTGATTTCTGGATTTCAACAACAGCGGCACTTACCGGGTCTAACTGTGTATCTATACTATCCAGGGAACCAACCAAAATCGGTCCAACCGTGTATATGTACATATATATATATATATATATATATATATATATATATATATATATATATATATATATATATATATATACACATATATACAATATGTAACGTAATTAAAGCACACACTCAGACACCCCAATTAGTATATTATGTTATAATCATAATACATACACTGATTTTTAGTTAAACATTTTTATGCACTGATTATTTATTAAAACAAATTAGTTATACTAATTCCGGAAGAATGTTGTGGTCACAGTACAAATCCACGAACGCAGACTTTAAGTGCTTGAAATAAAGTTCATTTTTCTTTATTTTTATTGAATGACACAATTAGTAATAATACAAATAAAACTGCACTCTTAAAACTCTTATTGCCTTAAGTTACGGTCCATTTCAGTTTGTTTTACCTGTACAGATTTAGTGTGACCGTAATTTACGTAGTTTTAATTATTTTTTGGATAAAAAATTACCTATATTAAAAATGATAGGAATGGATTCAGTAAACGATTCTGAACAAACTACTTTCTCAAAGTGCGTTAATTATGTTACGTGTTATTATATATATATATATATATATATATATATTATAAAGATAATACAAAATAACCACCTACCCACAATAATTTATAATTTTGTTTTACAGCATTTTGCAGCTTGTTCAACAGAAGTGGTAAACATAACCTACTTACTTACTTAAAGTAATTAATTCTTTGGTGTCATTGAGACAAAAAATTAGGAACTAACTTCTTCAGACTTCTGCTGCTTGGCTCCTGGAACAGACTCTTGACGAACACCACCTGGAATATATTTTTATTTATTTATACTTTAATGCACAAAGTAGTACATATGGCGGACTTAATACCATAGGCCATTCTCTCTCTATAGACATATAAGAGACGGTGCAGCAAATATAAAAAAGCGCATGATAAAAGTTTGAATTATATATAAATATACATACATACATAGTTATATAGATATACATACACACATAATATACATACATAACTAATACATAAACACTCACGCCTGTCACCCAGAGGGGTAGGCAGAGACTACAGACTTCTATTTGGCACGATCATGACACATCTTTCTCGTCTCCTCCACATCCATGCACCTACGCATACATGCTCGTCGGTTAAGCTCTTAATTTGGCCCATTTTAAATATATCGCCAATTTGGTCGATAAACTTTCGCCTAGGACGTCCCTTCACTTCTGCAACATAAATTTCCTGTGTCAGTCTTTCCTCATTTATTCTTTTCACATGACCAAACCACCGAAGTATTCCTTTCTTAATCCTGCTCACAACATCATCTTGCAAACCACACTCTTCTCTTAACACCCAATTTCTCACCCTGTCATTCAGATTCAGCCCTAACATATACCTCCTTACATATAACTCCTTAACGACCGCATTTCTACTGCATTTATTCTACTCTCGTGCTTCTTCTACCACCCCCAACTTTCACTACCATACGTTAAAGAAGAGATGAATATAGCATTTTGAATTGCCATTACGTGCCTTTTTTGACACATTCTGACTTTCAACAATAAAGTGTAGAGCCCCATTTACTCTATTTCCTGCGTTCACTCGTCGTTCTATATCCTTGTCATATCTCCCATCTCTGCCAAATACACATTCCAAATATACAAACTCATCTACTTGCTCGATCAACTCCCCTTCTATTCTTATTTCACATATCGTTTTACTTTCTTCTCTTTCAAAAACCGTAACTTTCTTCTTACTAGCGTTCACTTTAATTCCCCTTTTCTTTTAATGACCTGTTCATAAATGTAACCATCATTTGCAACTCAGCCGCCGACGACGCAAATATGACATGATCATCGGCGTACGGCCTATTCAACTTTTAAATTTTCCAAACAACTGTCCATAACTAGGTTGAACAACCACGGCGCAGCCAAACCAGTCCGAGTAGACCCCGTTGATCCTAACACAAGTAATAGAGTCCCTACAACGAGACTTTAATACCTGCATCAACCCTGTGTTCAACCCAAATGAGTTCAGCGTTTGCCACAACAGATCCCTGTTCACTCTGTCATAAGCCTTTTCCAAGTCCATGATCGCACAAAAACTTTTTGATTTTTGTTCAAAAACTTCTTCTTCAGGACTATATCTTTTTCTTTATGAAAGCGCACAACTGGATATAGACCTCTCCAGTTGTAGGCAGGATATCACCAAATTCAAATCAGTGACGGGATGCAGAACTACCGGTGCGAGGACATTGGTATCACAAATTCACCTTGTTTGCTCAGGTATTGCCAAGCTAATATCTATCATATACTCGTATTTAGGAAGGTAAATAATGAATACTGACCTGAGTTATACCAACTATAAGCATCACAGCAATCTGCCACAGCGACCACTTCATTACCCTGGAACAAATTATTATAAATTGCAAATTAAAGTAACTTTCTAATATTTATTATAAATGAGAGGAATAAAACTTAACTATCACCGAAAGATCAGCACACAAAAATATGCCATTAATGAAGTCATAGATGAGCACAAAAAACAAACGTGTATGTTGCCATTAATGCTTGTAAAACAATGGGAATATTGTACACACACGAATTTTTCATATGAAATGCTCTAACTAAAGTGAAGAAGGTATTTGGCTGTATGCGCAAAAAATACCTTTGCCTTCGATGCACGGTAGAATATTAAAAAAAGTTATGCAAACAAATATTATGCGTTGATTTCACACAATTAGTCGAATTCAGGTCTCAGTAGTCTTCTTCTAATTCTCTTCCGTTATTTGATGAATTTTAATACTGGTGATGCAAGTGTTCCTTTTGTATAAACGAACTTACAGTTCATCTGAAGCCAAGTTAAAGGTGTCACTATCGGCTGTAAAGATTATGACTTCAGTTTGTTGGGATTCAGAGGGGGTTTCGCGACTAAACCTGCTCGGGGCATGCGGAGCAATAAGACCAAGGCGACCCCTGTCACTCTATCCGTGAATTTTTGGAACATCAGGGGACTTCATTTCAACTTTAACACTGTCCATGTTATCGCTGAACATCTGGAGACGGCGAAGCCTGCCTTGTGTGTGCCTTGTCTCCGGCTGATACTTCATATCTCTCCTATCCAGGGTACAAATTGGAACACTCCTTTGTGCCCCGGGCTGGAGTTTGCGTATACGTCAGAGACGACATCTGTTTCCGACGCCTCGGCAGCCTTGAAGGTACGGAGTTGTCCATTATACGACTGCGCATAGACAGCGACGACCATCCTCGCGTCTACGGGTGCCTCTATAGGTGCAATAGCGGTAATGCGGAAACAGACCGACTCACATCCAAACCGACTCATATCCAAATGGCTACAGATTCCTTGCTACAGCAGATCTCATCCGCAGAGATCGTGATCACCCGCCCAGCACGCCGCATGGCTCGGTTCACGTTTAACCAATCATGTGGGGAGATCTGTTTATGACTTTGCCTTGGCATATAGTCTGACACGACCGGTTACTTCCCTTACGCAGATTCCAGATGTGGAAGATCATAAAGCTTCCCTGTACCTTCTGCTGACCTCTCATTTGACGGATATCAGGTGTCCGTCGACGCCCCTTTAGGCTCCTCGGACCATTTTCTTGTCCGGAGTGTGGTGCCACTCACGCTGAAATCGCAGTTGCAATCTGCAGGCTGCCGCCGTGTTTGGCACTATAGGTCAGTCGATTGAGATGGGATGCGGTCTTTCTTTGCATCCTACCCTTGGGGGGTTTGCTTCTCGCCGGACGATCCCAGTGTTGTTGGCGATTCTATCGCCGATGTGGTACTTCAGAATATGGAACTTTTTATTCCATCCTCTGAGGTGGCAACGGAGGTAGATCCCAGCCATGGTTTGGTCGCTCCTGAAAAATAGCATCACGCTACAAGCAGGAGTGCTACCAGGCCTGGGCTGACGCATCAACGTCTCGGGATGTAAGCACTATCACTTATATTTAAATAGTAATTAGTTACTATATTTTTTTATATCTACGAAAAAAAAAACTAAAAAAGTTAACGTTAGAATTTTGACATCAATTATGAATTTAATTAAATAACTATATAAATGTAAAGTAAAGTAAAGTTACAGCCTATATACGTCCCACTGCTGGGCACAGGCCTCCTCTCATTTCTGAGAGGGTTTAGGGCAAGGAAGTGTCCGCCGCGCTGTCCAAATGTTGACTTCACATGTCTTCGAATTTTTTTTTTCTTATTCCTCAGACATGCAGGTTTCCTCACGATGTTTTCCTTCACGGCCGAGCACGTGGTAAATCAGCACTTAAAATTGCAATTAACAATTTCATTAGTATCGACGGGGATCGAACCCGGGTTACTCGCGTTCTGTTATATTTACAGCGAGCGTTAACCACTGAGCTACCACGGCTCTTACTATATAAATGTAAGTTATTCATACACCTATTTTTTTTAGTAACTGAAGACAAAATGTCACTACATTTTGTATTTTACGTTAGATGGCACTGTCTTGAAAATGTGAAATGTAGATTGTCGGCGTATTTCAATATATTACGCAACGGTTAAAACTAATTTTTGACTTTATTTATAAATTATTTATTTATTTTAATGAAATACATCAATTGTGTTAAATAGAAATTAACATTTAGATGTTCTTCTATAAAAAGGAAGGAAAATACTTAACCCTCCTTTTTTGAAGTTCTGTAATCGGATCACACACATCATTTCATGGAAATCTGTCCAGTAGTTTTTACCTTACCTACTTAGCAGGCATAAATTCTAAAAACCACGAATTTGGCTTCAGTTCTCTTTATTTAGTCCCCTGGACTTGTTTTTTCAAGAAAATATTAGAATTACAGACACGACTTTTCTACAGATTCATATCATGTGTAGACAATATAGATAATATATGCCGTGTAGTGGCGGTTGAGAATATCCACTACCCCATATCTTCCCGTGGGTGTCGTAAGAGGCGACAGAGGGAGACAGGCAGGAGATGGGCAGCAGCATCTTCCTGATAACAACTGTGTTATAATAAAAAACTGCGGTTGCCAACCCGCTCGCCAAGCGTGGCAACTATGGCAATATACCCCCCATGAACAATTACACAAATAGACGGCCCCCAGTCCCCGGCGGCCTCGCTATTCCTGGCTACGGTGGCGACCATGGTAACGGCGGGGCAGGGGGGTGCTAAGAATTTCCGGTGGAGGTTCGGTTGCCACCTACGACGACTCGACCTGGCAACATTTAATGAACGCACCCTGAGGACTGATGTGAAGATTCTGGAGCTGGAAGAAGTGATAGACAAGTTGCGCTGGAATATTATTAAATTATCCGAAGTCCGAAGAGAGGGGGAGGACACAGTAATCCTCGAGTCCGGCAACTTGTTCTATCACCGGGATGGCGACCATCTGTCCCAAGGAGGTGTCGGATTTATCATCCACAAGTCTCTCGTCAACAACATTGTAAAGATTGAGAGTGTGTCGACGAGGGTCGCGTAGCTGATACTCAGAATCACCAAACGGTATTCGCTGAAGGTCATACAGGTTTACGCACCAACCTCGGCACATCCCGATGAGGAGGTGGAGGAAATGTATGAGGATATTTCCAGAGCCATGCATTCCTCTAAAACCCACTACACGGTGTTGATGGGAGACTTCAACGCAAAATTAGGTACAAGAAAAAGCGGTGAGCTGAAGCTCGGAAATTTGGAGTAGGGCAACGGAACCGTAGGGGCCAGCAGCTGGCCGACTTCATGGAGAAAAAGGGACTCTTTATGATGAACTCTTTCTTTCAGAAGCGGCCCCACAGGAAGTGAACCTAGTCGAGCCCCGATGGTTCGACTAAACATGAGATTGACTTCGTTATGACGACCAGACGCCAACTGTTCAGTGATGTCTCAGTGATCGCAATGGTGAAAACTGGCAGCGATCATCGAATGGTTAGAGGCACACTGAACCTAAACGTTAAGTTGGAGAGGTCTCGTCTAATGAAGTCAACGCTCCGTCCCCCCTCGTGCTCTAATCCAGAATCCCGAAACCTTTCAGCTCGAGTTACAAAACCGCTTTCAGTGCCTAGAGTATTGCAATGCAGTGGACGATATGAATGACAAGCTCATGGAAACTGTCCACGCGGTCGGAGCTAAGTTTTGCAAGATCCGCCGCAGAAGAACACAAAAACTCTCCGATCACACTCTTAATCTCATGGCTGTTAGACGGGAGATGAGGCTGCAATCGTCAACAGATTTGACAGCATACAGGCAACTAAACAGACAGATCTCCAAATGCATGCGGCGAGACTTGCGCAACTTTAATACTGCTCGTATTGACGAAGCGATCGAGCGGAACCAGGGCTCCAAAGTCTTTGCCAGAGATCTGTCTGCCAGTAAGAGCCAACTGTCAAAGCTGAAGACTGAGTGTGGCAGCATCGTTTCCGGGACAACTGAGATTCTGAGTTAGATTGAGAGGTTCTATGGGCAGCTGTACACATCACCGTTGGAGCCACACGCAAGTGTGAGTATCGATCCAAGAGCAAGTCTTACCCGACACTATTCCGATGATATCCCGGACGTCAGTCTGAGCGAGATTAGAATGGCTCTCCAGCACCTTAAAAATGGCAAGTCCCCGGGCGAGGATGGAATTAAAGCGGAGCTTCTGAAAGCGGGTGGAAAACCGGTACTTGAAGTCCTTCAGAAGCTCTTCAATTCCGTCCTCCATGGTGGCACTACTCCGGAGGCGTGGAGCAGAAGTGCGATGGTCTTGTTCTTCAAGAAAGGTGACAACGCCCTCTTGAAGAACTACAGACCGATATCCCTTCTGAGCCGCGTCTACGTGCTGTTTTCGAGAGTCATTACGAATTTTCTCGCACGCAGACTCGACGACTTCCAGCCTCTCGAACAAGCCGGTTTCCGAAAAGGCCTTAGTACCATAGACCACATACATACCCTTCGGCAAATTGTACAGAAGTCCGAAGAGTACAATCTGCCACTTTGCCTGGCGTATGTGGACTATGAGAAAGCCTTTGATTCCGTCGAAATTTGGGCGGTGCTACAGTCTCTTCAGCGGTGCCAAGTTGACTGTCGGTATATCGAAGTGCTGTAGTGTTTGTACAGTAGGGCTACGATGGCTATCCGAATACAGAACCAGAGTACGAAAACTATCCAACTGCAGAGAGGTGTAAGACAGGGTGACGTTATTTCCCCGAAACTCTTCACCGCTGCATTGGAAGACGTTTTCAAGCTACTGGACTGAAAAGGATACGGTATTAACATCAATGGCGAGTACATCACTCACCTTCGATTTGCCGACGATATAGTCCTTATGGCAGAATCGCTGGAGGACTTAAGCACTATGCTCAATGACCTCAATAGTGCCTCCCAACGGATAGATCTTAAAATGAACATGGACAAAACAAAGATCATGTTTAATGTCCATATCACACCTATGCCGGTAGTTGTTGGGAGCACTAAGCTCGAAGTTGTTGACGAGTACGTTTACCTGGGACAAATAGGCCGACTAGCTAAGTCCAATTTCGACCGAGAGGTCAATCAACGGATTCAACTCGGCAGGGCAGCGTTCGGGAAATTACGACGCATCTTCTCATCAGGTATACCTCAAAACCTGAAGACTAAGTTGTATAACCAGTGCGTGTTGCCAGTGATGACCTACGGAACCGAGACGTGATCCTTCACTGCTGGCCGTATAAGGACGCTCAAAGTCGCTCAGCGAGCTATGGAGAGGGCTATGCTTGGAGTTTCTCTGCGTGATAAACTTAGAAATGAGGATATCCGCAGTAGAACCTGAGTGAACGACATAGCCCAACGGATTAGTAAGCTGAAGTGGCAATGGGCCAGCCATATAGCTCGAAGAACCGACAACCGTTGGGAAAGAAGGGTTCTCGAGTGGCAGCCTCGTACCGGTAGGCGAAGTGTAGGGCGACCCCCCACTAGATGGAGTGACGGCCTGGTAAGACATGCAAGAAGTCGATGGATGCAGGTGGCTCAGGACCGTGCTTTTTACATTCCTTAGGGGAGGCCTATGTTCAGCAGTGGACTTGTGAAGGGCTGTAATGATGATGATGATAGATAATATAATATTCTATTTCGCTCTTCCGCATAGGTTTTGTTTGTTCCATTTTAGTGTCGCTTTATCGTTTCGAGTTACAAATCACAAGGATTCTAAAAAAGTTTTAAGTGACTGTACGCTACAGTCACTTCAGCAAGTTGTGGGCCGCAAACTCAAAAGGTCTTGAGTTCGAATCCACCATTCGACTCCTGTCGTGACCCTTCTCAACACAAGCATTTTAAGCTTACCAGGAGTGGTTACAAGTGGAATATTAATAATGTTAAAATAAAAAAAAGTTTCACTTCATAATACAGAAAAAAAAACATTTGATAACAAACCTCCTCGTGAGATTTCGACTAAAAATGCAATAAACGTTTTAGTTCCTCACCTGGAGCACATCTCCTCAGCCAGGTTTCTATCCCTAGCCTCATGTGCTGACAGCAACTCTTGCAGTCTTCTAGCTGCTGACACGTGGTCTTTAACCCTGGCCACGGATTCTGATATGTCTTTAACTTTCATCATGTAGGTTTCCGCTGAGTTTCCTGCTAAATTAAATTGTTAAGGTCCTTAGGTTTCGAGTGGTACCTACTGTGCCTCACGGTCACGGGAGGTTGAGATGTTTGACATCTTGATGTTATAGTTAATCTGAGATATCATCAACTATTCATTATTAACTGGATGACTTTTTTTATATAGAATAAGGGTGACAAACGGGCACACAGTCCACCTCATGGTAAGTGGATGCTGTGGCCCATTGACATCTATATTTATCCTCGATTAAAAATCAAAACGCAGATGTGTTGTCATCTCTGAGTACTACAATGGAATGCCTCGTTTCTAGTAAAAAAGGGTCTCCGGATCTCTACACTCACCATACAAAACATAGCAGTATTAAGCTACTATTTTACGCTGGTATTCTGTGAGTGTGGTCCTTCTCCGGTCGAGTCAACCTATTCGTGCTACAACCATAATATAGCTGCAGCGTGGCTCTACCACGTACCCATAACTGGGTATAAGCTGGTGGACGATGGACGCAGGTGGCTCAGGATCGTGCTTTGTGGCATTCCTTGGGGGGAGTCCTATGTTTAGCAGTGGACTTGTGAAGGGCTGTAATTATAAAGCTTTGATTTAAAAAAATAAGGGCAAGGGCAGAATATTGGCAGCATAAGACAATCTATCACTCCTAAGTTGGGGCATGGGGTATGACAGTAAGATCTCATGGCTTTTGATAGCCGTGAAACTATTTCGTTTAGGCAAATGTAAGATACCCAGATACATGTTTATAGAATACGAGTGACAAACGAGCACACAGTTCACCTGATACTAAGTGGATGCTGTGGTCTATAGACATCTACATCCATCCTCGATTACGAATCAAAATTCAGATGCGTTGTCACACCCCTGAGGACTAAGATGGAATTCCTTATTACCAGTAAAAAGGGTATCCATTCTCTACACTCAACACACTAAGCACGGCAGCATTAAGCTACTATTTTACACTGATATTCTGTGACAGCGTGGTCCTTCCCCAGTCGAGCTGACCCATTTGTGCTACAACCACAACATAGCTGTAGCATGGTTTCTACCTTATAAACAACATTCTACAATACTTAAACCTAACACTTCATATGGATAGGAAAGCTTACCTATCTCCATTTCTTTATCGTCGTCGTAGTCTTTATATGGCGAATCTTCGGTTTCCACCATCAGATCAAAGAAGACCTGGAAGGAGATGTCTTTTGAATTTGACAAGACTAAAAAAACATAACACATATTGGCGGTATTAGAATATCCCCCACCTCATGTAGTTCCGTGGGTGTCGTAAGACGGGACGGAAGGAAGCTGAAACAGATCACAGACATTGGGCAGCAGAATATTCATACTGAGAGCAAGAAAACATATAGCTGATGTGAAGCATCAACGTTCCGGGAAGTCTGCAGTTTGTGATCATATCCTAGACGGCCCCAACCATTACATCAGATTTGATAGACCAGTAGACAACAGATAGATTTGTTTACTTTAGTTATTTCCATAGCATTATGTCGTATGGTATTTTGCTATGCCATAGCAAAATACCATCCCATCCTCCCCATAGCAGCTAAGGGGACACGCGACTGACACTGAAATTATATTTATTTTGCAGAAGAGGGCCATTAGAGCAATATATAATTTAAAACCAAAAGAGTCACTGAGACAAAAATTTAAGGAAATCAATATATTAACTCTGGCCTCTCAATACATTTATGAAAATGTACGTACACAAAAATAAAAATAGTTTTGCGAAAATAAGTGATATTCATTCTGTAAATACTAGGAACAGACACAAGCTAGTAGTACCAGTTACTCGACTCCACCGAGTCAGTAATTCATTCTTGGGGCGATGTATACGCTTTTACAACAAAATCCCAGAAAATATACAAAATTTGTCATACACAAAGTTCAAAAATGTTATTAAACTAAGTTTGTATAAAAAGGGTTATTATAATAATAAGGAATTTATGGATGATAATAACCCCTGGGAAGGGTGATCGCTACCAAGCTATTTCTAATTTGTCTTGTGTTGTTTATTGTAAACATTATTGTAAGCTATTGTTGCATGAATAAGTCAACTAGCGCCATCTAGTGAGAGCGAGGGGAGCTTTGCAGTAAATGACATCACAAATCTTTCGACCGACAGCGCCACCCGAAGAACTAAGTTTCTGGAAAATCTACACTCGAATACTCGTTGCCTGGCGCGCATTTACTTGAATGTTCGGGACGCTTCTTTGCTAATTATATAAATAGGCGCTGCAAGATGCGATCGGGGCAGAGTTGAACTCGGCGACACAAGCGAAGCTTCGGAGCGGAATTAAGTGAATTAGTGTGTTTAATTACTAGTGTTTTAAGTTTTAATTTGTGTAAAGTAAATTAAAGTGTTAATTTAGGTAATTTTATCGGCAACTTTTATTGTCACGAACCTCAAGCTCGTAACAATTGGTGTCAGAAGTGGGATAAAATAATGCCGATTTTACCTAAGGAGGAAACGGAGGGTGTCCGTACCCGAAGTCAACGCCAGCAGGAGACGGACCAACGAAGATTTGGTGGTGCAACGCCGCAGACGTCGGAGGGCCAGCCGCCGGCAACGGAGGCCGGTCCGTCAGTAGCTCCTGCATCCGCAGCACCTGATTTAGGCGCTCTGATGGTGATGCTGCAGGAACAGGCCCGTCAGTTGAAAGAGCAGCTGCAGAGCGGACAGGATGAACAGGCCCGTCGGTTAGCAGATCAGCAGGCGGAACAGGCTCGCCGACAGGAGGAACAGGTCCGTCGGTTGGAAGAGCAGCTGCGGGGCGGACAGGCAGAACAGGCCCGCCGACAGGAGGAACAGATGCTTCTCATGAAGGACCTTCACGCTACCTTCGGGAAAGAGATAAGGGAGGTGAAGGATAAGGTTGCTCATCATGAAAACCGCCTGTCGGAAGCTGAAACCCGAATTGACCAAGTGAACAATCGGGTTGACAACGTAATGGCTGACATGAGGAAATCACTTGACGAACTCAAACTTGGGGAGGGAACTACAGCTCCCGTAGTAGCTACTACACCTTCGCTACGTGGGTTCAAGGTGCCACCATTCGACGGGACTTCTTCCTGGTCAGCCTACAAAATCCAGTTCGAGGCTGTTATGAAGGCGAACGGCTGGAATAAAAGTCAGGCCATGACTGCTCTCACACTAGGCCTGCGCGACCAGGCCTTAACAGTTCTGGAAGCTCTCGGTGAGGAAGTCACTTATGAGCAACTCCTTGAGGCATTGGAGGCGAGATATGGCGACGCTCACCTGGAACACGTCTTTCGTGCGCAGCTTAAAGAACGTGTGCAGCGCATCAACGAAAACCTGCAGCAGTGGGCTCTAGAAGAGGAGAAGCTGGTGCGAAAAGCATACCGGTCTGTACCTGCGCTCATTGAAGGGAACCTGGTGCAGACATTCATCGACGGCATCCGCGACCTGGAAGTCAGAGCTGCTGTGAGGCTCGGGCACCACGAGACGCTTAAGGACGCCTTGGCCCATGCACTGGAAGTGGAAGCCGTGCGGCAGGATCATCGTTCCCATCGCGTCAGGGAGGTTGCAGCAGCTACAGTTCGCGACCGCAACAAAGGATACAGCCCAAGGTGCTATGGCTGTGGGGAAAAGGGCCATCTTCGATCTAGCTACCCTAAGCGAACCCTAGAAAGGGAAATTGAACGATCTCAGGAGGGTAGTGCGACCAACAGCACCGCCCAGCAGCGGCAGGGAAACGAGTAAAAGCCAGAACTGCGGGGCGGGTGCTGGCTGATGTTAAAAGAGCCCCAAGGATCTCGATCTCACAAACCCATGATGGGAACAGCCTAATCATAAAGGGCGAGATCAACGGAATGCCGTGTAAGCTGACCATAGACACTGGAGCCTCTCGTACGGTTGTTAGTTCCCAACTTATAAGTCAGTTCCTTGGGGACTCCGCATACAACCGAGAACGCATTAATTTGGTAACAGCCACCGGTCAGCGTATACCCGTCCGTGGAGAGAAGGAGATGGAGTTGAAGCTAGGCAACGTGATCTACCTGCATAATGTCATCGTGGCTGATATAATGGACGACTGCATCCTAGGCCTAGACTTTATGAGGAATAATTGTTGTGAGATCGACGTTAAGCAAGGTGTTTGGAAATGTGGACAGGAGGAACTTTTTATGGAAGGTGCGTTACCAGGGAACGTGTACAGCATCAAGAAGATTGTTCTTCCGCCGAGATCGGAAACGATTGTTCCGGTTAGTCTTCCACGAAACGCTGGGCAAGCTCACCGTTGTGTACTTGTGGAAAGGGTAAACAATGACCTTCCATGGAAAGTAGCTCGAACCTTGGTCAGGACCACTGACATCTCAGGAGTACGTGTGCTGAATCTTTGCGACCGGGAACAGATTATAGAAAAAGGCACACTGGTTGGTACTTGTGAGGAAGTGGATTGGTTACGTCAGTGCCAATATATATCAAGTGGGACCCCCAGCAAGGATTCAGAAACGAGAGTGACCACACTTTTGGAAGACTGTCGCAGTGTTCTGTCCCCGAACGAATTGGTCAAGGCGAAGAAGTTGTTACTCGAGTACGCCGATGTATTCTCATCAAACGATGCTGACATAGGAAAGACTGGTTTAGTTTAACACAAAATAAACACAGGTGAAGAGTTGCCTATCCGTCAGCGGCCAAGACGATTGCCGGTAGCAAGTGAAAAGGAAGTGGAAACCATGATTAAGGGAATGGGGAAGGATGGTGTTATTGAACCTTCATCTAGTCCATGGTGTTCACCCGTGGTACTGGTAAAGAAGAAGGACGGCAGCTTGCGGTTTTGTGTTGACTACCGCCGTCTGAACGACGTTACTAAGAAGGATAGCTATCCCTTGCCAAGAATTGACGACACGCTGGACATGCTTACAGGAGTAAAGTGGTTTAGCACGCTGGACCTAAAAAGTGGCTACTGGCAAGTTGAAATTGACCCTAAGGACAAGGAGAAAACTGCGTTCTCGACGGGAAAGGGTCTGTGGCAATTTAAAGTAATGCCGTTTGGGTTGTGCAATGCTCCAGCAACGTTTGAAAGGCTGATGGAACTTGTACTCACCGGGCTAATTGGCGACGCCTGTCTGGTCTACTTGGATGACATCATCATCGTGGGCCGTACGTTTGAGGAACACCTTCAAAACTTGGAACGCGTGCTCATGAAGATTAAGAGTGCCAACCTCAAGTTGAGTCCGAAGAAATGTTCACTATTCAAACGGCAAGTCAACTTTTTGGGGTATGTAGGGTCGGAAGAAGGTATCCGCACGGATCCAGAGAAAATCGCAGCTGTAAAGGATTGGCCGGTTCCGAAAGACAAGACGCAGGTTAGAGCATTTTTGGGTTTGTGCTCCTACTACCGACGTTTTGTGAAGAACTTTGCAGATATAGCCAAACATCTGCATAAGCTAACCGCGGAGAAGCGACATTTCTGGTGGGATGAAAGTTGTAATATCGCATTCCAGGAGCTCAAGGACCGTCTGTGCAAAACACCTATTTTGGGATACCCTGATGCAAGCAAAGAATTTATAGTTGACACAGACGCAAGTGATATAGGACTTGGCGGTGTGTTGTCTCAACGGAATGGTGACCAAGAGGTCGTGATAGCGTACTTCAGCAAGTCGTTGTCAAAACCGGAAAGGAACTATTGTGTCATAAGACGCGAATTGCTAGCTGTGGTAAAGTCGTTGCAGCATTTTAGCAAATATCTTCTGGGGCGAAAATTTCACTTACGAACTGACCATGCTGCACTAAAATGGCTATTGCAGTTTAAAAATCCAGAAGGACAAGTTGCGAGGTAGATTGAACTACTGCAGGAATACGACTTTGAGATCGAACATCGCAGCGGGAAATCTCATGGCAACGCAGATGCATTATCACGAAGACCTTGTCCTGAAGATTGCAAACATTGTACTAGGCAAGAGAGTAAGGAAGTGGTATCCGTGAGGATGCTCAGGGCAGACCACCTCAGCAACGAGTGGAAGGACAGCTTTCAACGTGCACAGCAGGAAGATCCGGACATCAAGCCGATCCTGGAATGGATGAAGGCCAGTGCTCCCAAGCCTAAGTGGAGCGACGTCTCAGCAATGAGTTCAACCACTAAAAGCTATTGGGCCCAGTGGGACAGCTTCCTGCTTCAGGATGGAGTTCTGTGCTGTAAATGGGAAAATGTTCGGGGAGACAGCTGTCATTTACAAATGGTTGTCCCTAAAACTAAAGTACCGGATGTTCTACAGCTGTACCATAATGATTATTCAGGAGGCCATCTGGGAGTTAAACGAACTCTACTGAAGATCCGAGAACGGTTTTACTGGGTCCACTGTCGAAACGATGTCGAGGACTGGTGTCGCAAATGTACAAGTTGTGCGGTTATAAAGGGACCTCAGACTCGTAGTAGAGGTGCATTGAAGTTGTACAATGTGGGTGCACCATGGGAGAGAATAGCCATTGACGTGGCGGGGCCGTTTCCGGAGAGTGAAAGCGGTAACAAGTATTTCATGGTTGTGATGGATTACTTCACTAAGTGGCCAGAAGTCTTCGCCATTCCAAATCAAGAAGCTTCAACAGTTGCAGATAAACTAGTTCATGAAGTCTTCTGTCGTTTTGGAGTACCTTTAGAGATTCACAGCTGTGGGGAACTTGCAACCTATACATAATATATAACATAAATATACATTCACACACACACACACGCGCGCATTTAACAAACTACAATTTACACTAATAACATAACATCATACCAGTTGGTCGACGCTCATAGGTTCGATCCCGGTGGTGTCATCGATTCCTTACCATATAAGGTGCTATCTCGTGAGGCAACGGCTGCAAGCGAGTGGCGGGAGCGCAACGCCTCCTTGTACCTTGATCAGTCAGTTACGTACTACGACGGAGAGAGGTTGTCGCTTTAGCTTACGGACGCTTGCTATTAAAATATTTACGTGTGTAATAAATCCTGTTAACTCTTTTCTCTTAAGCTTCTCTTCGCTTTTCTTTATATCTATAAGCTTGTTTCTTGTAAGTGTTGCATTCTCCTTCTGACTATATAATTAGTGGTGTGACTTTGTATTTCTGTGCAATAAATGTGTTAGTGTACGAAGTGTTGAACATTATTTATCTATACACATAACAACAAACTCCACACCCACTACATTGGTGACCCCGATTGAACACAAAAATGAGCAACGTCGAGAACAAGTTCGAAGATGCCAGAACGTTTACAGGCGACCGCGCCCAGTCTCGCTTAGCAACTACAGAGACGCCGCAAAATGAGCCTACATTAGAACTGTGTAAGGTCGGAGTTCGTGTACCACCATTTTGGCCGGAGGAGCCAGAGATATGGTTTGCCCAGGTGGAAGGTCAATTTAATATATCCGGCATTACAAGTGATGCAACTAAATTCAATTACGTTATTGGTCAGCTGGATAACCAGTATTCAGTGGAGGTAAAAGACATTATAATTAACCCACCAACTAGTAATAAATATGACAAGCTGAAGAACGAGCTAATTAAGCGGCTGAGTGCGTCCAAAGAGAAAAAGCTCACACAGTTATTAATGCACGAAGAAATGGGTGACAGAAAACCATCACAGTTTCTCCGTCACCTGCAAGGTCTTGCTGGCATACAGGTCTCGGATGATTTTATGAAAACCATTTGGATCAGCCGTCTTCCATCTGGCATCCAAACATTTTTAGCAGGCCATCCGCATACATCCATCGAGACACTAGCGGACGTAGCCGATAGGATTCACGACCTGGTACCATCATCGCCCCAGGTGGCATCAACAAGTCGTTCTCATAATGAACCGGTGTACAACGACCTTGCGAAAGAAGTTGCAGCGCTTAGAAAAGAAGTGCAAGCGCTTACTCTAATGCACAGCAGAAGTAGACCACGATCACGCTCTAAACGAGATACTCGTAAAGGTCGCTCTTCATCAAGGTCTCAGTCCAGCTACAGAAAATTTCCTTTATGCTGGTACCACTCCAAATTCGGCGATAAGGCAGATAAATGTGTACGCCCATGTGACTATCGGTCGGAAAACTCCAAGGGCAATCGGTGATGTCGACCGACGATTGCCCCTACTCAACTGGTCGTCTATTCGTAACCGACCGCATCTCGAAGACTCAGTTCCTGGTCGATACAGGAAGCGATCTCTGCGTCTTTTCCTCGGTCGTTGCTACGTGAACGTCGTGCTCGGACTACATACCAGCTAAGTGCAGCCAACGGTTCTCATATAGACACTTATGGTTATGTACATTTAAACTTAGATTTTGGCTTACGTAGAATATTCAAGTGGCGTTTTGTAGTTGCAAATGTAACAAAGCCCATTATTGGTGTAGATTTTTTAAACTATTATAGTATAATTGTAGATTGCCGTAACAAGCGTATTACTGATAGTACAACATCTATAGTAGCCACTGCCTCACGAGTAAAATCAACCAATATTTCATCAATTAAGGTTTTAACTGGTAACACAAAATACCACCAAATTTTAACAGAATTTTCGGAAATTACCCGACCAGCTGGTATACACCGCACTATACAGCATAACACAGTTCACCATATACGTACGACACCAGGACCTCCAGTTTCTTGTTCACCTCGTCGCCTCGCTCCAGATAAACTGAAAATAGCCCAACAAGAGTTCCAATCCATGCTAGATAATGGGATAGCTAGGCCTTCTAAAAGTTCTTGGTCTTGGCCACTCCATTTAGTTCCAAAAAAAGATAATGGTTGGCGTCCTTGCGGGGACTACAGAATGCTTAACGCTCGAACGGTGCCCGACAGATATCCGATCAGGCACATTCAGGACTTTGCACATAGTATATCTGGTTGCAAAATTTTTAGTACATTAGACCTAGTTAAGGCTTACAACCAAATACCAGTTAGTCCTGAAGATGTACCAAAAACTGCAATAACAACGCCTTTTGGACTCTTTGAGTTCCCATTCATGGGTTACGGTTTACGGAATGCTGCACAAACGTTCCAGAGGTTTGTGGACGAAATGATAAGGGGACTCGACTTCTGCTATTGTTATTTAGACGATTTTTTAATTTTTTCAAAGGACGAGGCACAACATGAACAGCATTTGCGTGCAATTTTTCAAAAAACTAAAGAATATGGTATGCTAATTAATACATCCAAGTGTGTTTTTGGTGCTCGAGAAGTATCCTTTTTGGGATATCACATCTCGGCATCAGGCACCAAACCACTAGACACTAAAGTAGAAGCCATAAAAAACTTCCCATTGCCCACCAATGTTCGTCAACTTCGACGATTTCTGGGCATGGTCAATTTTTATAGGCGATTTTTACCACGTGCTGCAGAAATACAAGCACCGCTTAACGCCTTGTTGGCAGGCGTAATAAAGAATAACCAGCCTATTACACTATCTGGTGAGCCTTTAAATGCATTTAAAATATGCAAAGAAAGCCTTTCTGAGGCAGCGTTATTAGCGCATCCAGATTGCCAAGCAAAATTGGCTTTAGTCACTGATGCTTCGGATAATGCAATTGGAGCTGTCCTACAGCAGTTAAAAGAAGACGCGTGGCAGCCACTAGCATTTTTCTCCCGAAAGGTGAACGCTTCTCAGACAAAATATTCCCCTTATGACAGGGAGCTCCTAGCAATTTATGAGGCTATTAAATATTTTCGCTACATGTTAGAAGCAAGAAATTTCACAGTATATACGGACCACAAGCCAATCAGTTTCGCATTTCATGCAAGGAAATCCAACTGTTCACCTAGGCAGTATAGGCACTTAGATTATATAGCCCAGTTTACTACTGATATCAGGCATATTTCCGGTAAGGACAACGTTGTTGCCGATACACTTTCACGTGTAGAGGCATTGGAGGCGCCTATTGACTTAGAAGCATTAGCTAAAAGCCAAGCTTCTGACCCTGAGCTTGAAAAGCTCATAAAAGAAGGCTCTTCACTACGCCTAGAAAAACTTACTATACCCGGGAGTCGAACCCCATTGTACTGCGACGTCAATACACCGACTTCCCGGCCATTTGTAACCAAGTTTTTCCGAAAACTAGTTTTTAATACTTTACATTCGCTCAGTCATCCAGGCGCTAACGCAACCACCAGGTTAGTGGCAGAACGTTTCGTGTGGCCGAAAGTTAGAAAAGACTGTCGGGAGTGGTCACAAACGTGTTTACCATGCCAACGTTCGAAAATATATCGGCATGTTAGCTCACCTATAGGCACGTTTAAAATACCGCGTGCAAGGTTTAAACAAATTCACATCGATCTAGTAGGGCCATTGCCATTATCGGATGGCTACCGTTATTGTCTGACGTGTGTTGACCGCTTCACAAGGTGGCCCGAAGCTGTTCCGATCGCTGATATAACAGCAGAAACGGTTGCGAAGGCTTTGTTATCTTGTTGGATAGCTCGATTTGGCTGCCCCACAGACATTATAACTGACCGCGGTAAGCAATTCGAGTCAAACCTTTTCCAACAACTCGCCAAAATAGCCGGATTCCAGCACAAACGCACGACGGCTTACCATCCGGCAAGTAATGGACTGGTGGAACGATTCCATAGGCAGCTTAAATCTTCCATAATGTGTCATACACGAGAAAAAATGGACCGAGTCACTGCCATGGGTATTGTTAGGCATACGCAGTTCGTTCAAAGAGGATTTGCAATCATCCTCTGCTGAATTATTGTATGGTGAACCTTTATCTTTGCCCGGAGAATTTTTTGAGCCCAGTGCCAGCGGTACAACGGACATAACCGAATTTGCATTCCGCATTCGCGCGTTTGCTCAAAAATTACGTCCAGTGCCTATGTCTCACCATAACAATAAAAACGTCTTCATTTTTAAAGATCTTGCCCACAGCAACCACGTATTTGTACGTGAGGACGCATCACGTGGATCCTTGCAGCCTAAATACAGCGGTCCTCACAAAGTCCTCACTAGAAACGACAAAATATTTAAGGTCTTGGTTAACGGGAAGGAAGTTACGGTTACAATTGATCGCCTTAAACCAGCCCATATACTATGTGACGCATCAGATAAACTCGATGTTAATAATGCTGTAAAAACCACGAAAGAACACATAACACGTTCAGGACGTCGTGTAAAATTTACCGATTTTTATCGCCCTTAGCCAGGTCTCTGGAGGGGGGTGATGTGGGGAACTTGCAACCTATACATAATATATAACATAAATATACATTCACACACACACACACGCGCGCATTTAACAAACTACAATTTACACTAATAACATAACATCATACCAGTTGGTCGACGCTCATAGGTTCGATCCCGGTGGTGTCATCGATTCCTTACCATATAAGGTGCTATCTCGTGAGGCAACGGCTGCAAGCGAGTGGCGGGAGCGCAACGCCTCCTTGTACCTTGATCAGTCAGTTACGTACTACGACGGAGAGAGGTTGTCGCTTTAGCTTACGGACGCTTGCTATTAAAATATTTACGTGTGTAATAAATCCTGTTAACTCTTTTCTCTTAAGCTTCTCTTCGCTTTTCTTTATATCTATAAGCTTGTTTCTTCTTGTAAGTGTTGCATTCTCCTTCTGACTATATAATTAGTGGTGTGACTTTGTATTTCTGTGCAATAAATGTGTTAGTGTACGAAGTGTTGAACATTATTTATCTATACACATAACAACAAAATCCACACCCACTACACAGCGATCAAGGAAGGAATTTTGAGTCTCAAATATTCCAGGAAACTTGCCGAGTTATGGGTACTCATAAAACAAGAACGACTTCTTATCACCCGCAATCTGATGGAATGGTGGAACGATTTAATCAGACATTGGAGAGGTACCTAGCAAAAGTTGTAGACAATCGGCAACGAGATTGGGACAAGCACATACAACCGTTTTTGTTGTCATATCGAAGTTCTGTTCACGAAAGTACAGCAGTGACACCAGCTTTCGCAAACTTTGGAAGAGAATTACGGCTGCCTGCGGACCTGATCACCGGGATACCACCTGATGCCCCACGCAGTATAACCGATTATGCAAATGACTTGCGAAACAAAATGAATGACATTTATGAGCACGTCAGACAATCGGGCCAGCAAATGTCTGAGAAAATGAAAACCCGGTACGACCGCGAAATGAACAATAAAGGGTTCAATGAAGGTTCATTAGTGTGGTTGCACAATCCAGTCCGCAGCAAAGGGAAATCTCCTAAGCTTCAAGCTAAATGGGACGGCCCGTACCGGATTGTAACCAGGATCAACGATGTGACCTACCGGATACAGAAAGGCGCAAGAGGGACTCCTAAGATCGTCCATGTGGATCGCTTGGCGCGTTATTATGGGACCGATAATGCTCGGGACGAGCATGTCTTAGGAGGGGGCAGTGTTGCATGAATAAGTCAACTAGCGCCATCTAGTGAGAGCGAGGGGAGCTTTGCAGTAAATGACATCACAAATCTTTCAACCGACAGCGCCACCCGAAGAACTAAGTTTCTGGAAAATGTCTAAGTTTATTGGAAAAAAATAGCCCCGCTGGGTTTCTTGCTGGTTCTTCTCAGAACAGAGGTTTTTTTGTGAACCAGTGGTAAATGAAAAAATTGACTTTAAATAAGTATTGTTTATAATCTATATTGAATAAAAAAGTTTCTGTTTCTGTTTCCACAAATCCTCGCGAAAGAACACCGATTCCTACCAAGGTTGATACGTGAGGCTATTGAAATTAAAAAACATCCTAATTTCAATAGAGAAGGTGGCTGGGTACTACCACCTGCTTGGGACCCTATAATTAATAAAATTAAAACTAAACCCAAGCGTACCACTGCAAAACTTCAAAACACAGTTAGTTCATTCTGCGTAGATCGGACCAAAGATAATAATTAAAAAGCTGAAGGTACTCCGGGTTAACATTGACATCGGGACGTCAGTCACCTCAGTCCAGCGTGACCATGGGTACTGGAAAGCACCCGAAACGTCGGGTATTAAAAATAACATAAATAAACGCGATAAAATCCGAAAGTAGTTTGAATCAACATTTAATTTTATTACCATATAATGGCAGATTTTTTACATTAAACCAATGCACTAATTTTAAAAGTTAAAGTTACAGCCTATATACGTCCTACTGCTGGGCACAGGCCTCCTCTCATTTTTGAGAATGTTTTAGGCCAAGGAAATGTCCGCCGCGCTGCCCCAATGCGTGTTGGCGAACTTCACATATCTTCGAAATATATTTTTTTCTCAGACTTACAGGTTTCCTCATGATGTTTTCCTTCACTGCCGAGTACGTGGTAAATCAGCATTTAAAATTGCAATTAATAATTCCATTGGTGCCAGCGGGGATCGAACCCGGGTGGCTCGCATAATGTGACTTTACAGTGAGCGCAGAAAAAAAAGCAGTGAGTGTGAATTTTAATATAGCATTATTCACATAGTCACATTTAAATGATTAAAATATATAATATGTAAATAATACTATATTATGATTATCCGCTACAAGGGGAGGAGCGCTACTGTACAATAGCCTACCGAACGAGGCATTTCATAAAAAATCGTTTTCAAAATTTAAAGACAAATTAAAAAGCACTGTCAAACGTTAACTTAAAGACAGTGCTTTTTTAATTTGGATATATTTATGTAACTTTGTACATATAAGTCACCGTATGTAAATGTAATATTTATTACCAATTATGTTATTTTTTAAGTCTCATATGAGTGAATTTTTGTTCTTTTTTTAAATTATAAACTCCTTAAACCTAAATTTAAATAGAAATAGACCGAGAATTAATCCATGAGGAATTAGTACAGGTGACCTGGAAGAACTTTTAGGTGACTTGAAATAATAAGTTTGAGCGCTTTGCCCTTGACACCATAGTGCTGCTTCATTCTTAACACCTAATCAAAAATCCTCTGCTGAATATACTATGTCCTCCTCATATCCATGGGTATATATGCCATATGTGGTAGAGCCACGCTGCAGCTATATTATGGTTGTAGCACGAATAGGTCGGCTCGAACGAAAAAGGAACTCGCTCTCACAGAATACCAGCATTATACTGCTGTGTTTCGTACGGTGAGTGTAGAGAACCGGAGACCCTTTTTACTGGAAACGAGGTAGTCCTTCTTAGTCCTCATGGGTGGTAAATGTAGATGTCTATGGGCCACAGCATCTACTTACCATCAGGTGGACTGTGTGCTCGATGCTGCTCGCTGAGGGTTTATTTTATTAAAAAAAATATTTACCACGCTTGGCTGGCAGGTTGCCGACTAGTTTCTTTTTTTTTAAATTCTTATTATGCTTCTGCCCATCTCTCGTTTTATTTTTAAATTGCCTCTTACGACAACCACGAAATAGGCTCAGGTCGTGGATACTTCTCCGCCACTACTACTTATTGTATTTAACTAAAACGTACTCACGGTCTTCTGGCTGAATGTGCTGAAACTGTTGTCGAAGCAAAATCTGTAGTCGCCATTGAGCGTGGCGGTGTGACGGTGAGCGTTCTCCGGCTTCTTGTAATCGGCGACAATGACCCTGCCAACTGGGTCAGCGAGTTGGAACGATATGTCCAACTCCCCATGTGTGGAGTCTATCACCTAAGGGGGAAATGATTCGTAAATACATCACCAGAGTGTAAATAGTTGACTTAAGGACATAGAAATTGAATGAAATTTCTTTAAATTAAATGGTAAATTCGTTTTTCGATGTAAGAAATGGTTGAAAATGTTATTTAATCGACTATTGTTTCAATATGCAGATCCTCCGTCCGGAGAAGTGCGGAAAAAAACTCCACAGCTATTCACTTTTCAGTCATTGTTTTACAAGATAATTTTATGATATTCTTAATCAAAATTAAAAAGTAATAGTCCCTTAGGTGTTGAAAGCATGATCTATAATTATACTGCACAATAAAAAAGTATGAAAACTTAAAGCTAACAAATGTGTTGCAAACCGGAGCAAATTAGCTCAAACAAGTAGCACACAATTATGACAGATATGGTATATAGATCTTAAGAATAGAAATCAAGACAAACTTTGAACTGTCATCAGTTATCACCATGGGCGCTGGAAAGCGCCCGAAACATATAGAATCCGTAAAATTAGTTTTATTCCATGTATAATGGTTTTTATTCAGATTTTTTTTAAATAATGGGATGATAAACGAACACACTCCACCTGATAGTAAGTTTTCCATATAAAAAGAAATTCAATCCAAGCTTCCGCTCATTCAGAAATCTTAAGTCAGATTTCTAAGCTCAACCGTCATTCAATTTTAACAGATTTTTAAATATTTTTTCGAGAAAAGTTTGAATTGAAAAAAATGCCAAGAGGAGTTTTAAAGTTTTACGAGCAACAATAGCAACTTTGAGGGAAGAGAAGATATCCATGAGAAAAATAGCACGCAAACTTGCTGTATCCCAGTCCTGTGTCATGGCCATGTTGCACAGTTGCCACGGCATGGATAATTTAGATGACCAACTCATCTGACTGCTGCTTAGAGACGCTACCTATATCTGATTGCTGGCGGCTCGTGACCCACCAATCAACGCCACCACAATAAAAGCAAGTGCGGGCCACCTCTGGACTTGAAGTTATCTCTCAGACCATTCGAAATTGACATACACGATGAGGAGGTAGGTGTGCGCGGAGGGCATATATATCGGTCTTATACATATGGGTCTAATAAATAGTTAAACAAGTTTTTGTTTACAAGTGATTGTATATTTCCATAAACCATAACAGTGATAAGTGGAACAAGTGTTATTCGCAGTATTTAAACAAGTATAGTGGGATAAGACTAAGTTTCAAAAATCGCAGTGAAAACCAGCTGTGAAATCAGCTGTTTTAGTGTACCCCCATTAATTTTGTTAAAATTTACTTTTAAAATATAAATTGTAGCATAGTTTTTTATTTATTATTCTTCTAATAAGTGCATTACAGAGTCTTTATAAAGTTTTATGTTGAAAAATACCACTAAACATAATTCAAACCGAGCAATCAATCTGTGTTGATATTTCTGCCATCTAGTGACAACTGTCAAAACTATTTATACGTTATCAATTAGCTACATCGATTAATAATGGCAAATAAGTGTGGGCACTGCGGTAAATTTATTTCGCAGACAGATGGCGTTAAATGCTCAAAATGCACGTCGACTTCCATCGGCCGTGTGTTAATATTAGCCCCGAATCAAGGATAAGCCCAAAATGGATATGTAAAACCTGCAAAATACCGCGACAAAGCCCTGTGCCAGCCGACTATTGTACTGAGACATCCCTAGACCTCCACCTGAGTATCAGGAGTATTTATTATTTTGGGGTTTCTTTATTATAATATTGTTACCTAAATTAAAAATTATTTTACATTTAAATCTATGAGTTAAAAATATCGTTTTGTAGAGTTTACTAAAAATAACACTTCAAAAGATTTTATGATAAATGACTTATTTAATGACAATTTTCAACCATCTTATATAAGTATAAGTTAGGTAAAAGTTTAATTTCATAGCAAATAAATGTTTCAATCCCTATTTTTAGACATGTAAAGTAAGATGAAATTGTGTATGTTCAGACTCACAGAGTGTTAGGAATGAAATTTAACATTAAGCATATTTATTAAATATTTAAAATATATGATAACTTGAGGTTTTTGTGTTTATGTCATCTAGCGTCGATTGTTCTTACCACCTTGAAATTTAATAAGTTTTAGTTCGATAAAATGACTTTATTACCTACATCATGTAGCAGATGGCGCTTTTACAAATCTCAAATTTTCGGTTCCCAATAGATCTCACAGACTCACAGAATACTGGAGCCTGAAATGGTCCATTTGAATGATCGATCCGAATGTACCAGTACGCGTGACGAAATGTACTAGAAAGATTCGGTCGATAGAAATGAGTGATTTACACATATCTAGTTGCGGGCGGCGCGCGTGCGTCGGCGGTGCTGATACATCAGGTTTTTATATCAATGGAAAACCGACACGCTTTTATCTTAACGAGCGCCTGACGTATGCCAACAAGCACCTTTTCCATAGGGCTCGACAGGAGGCACGGCAATGCAACTGGCGATATGCATGGACAAAAAACGGTGTAATATTTGTGAAGCGCGATTCTATGTCTAATAAGCAAAAAATACCTATGTATGGACTGTGACATTGAAAAAGTTTTTGGTTCTTCATGAATTTGATCTTTTTTATAAAACATTCTTTAAATCATGTCACTATGGGCATTTATCTTTCATATAATAATTTTGTTTTTATTTTGCGTTTGACAGTTAGGATAATAGGTTTTGCTGTGCTTTGCAATGTTTTTGTCGTATTTTGTTCAGTTTATTTATGTATGTCTTATATATATTTGGATATTTTTTTAACAATTAAGCGACCGTTTACCTTTAATGATTTGCTGAGCTTATACGAAGGTAACTGTGAACAAAATAGTATTATTTTTCTTGCTTTTAATTTATTTGTTAATAGTCCCTATTGTCGTGCTATTATTAATGAGATTGTATATTATTCTTTGTATAATATGCCTGCAATAACAAATTTAGATCAATTATTTCAATATAAAAACGTTCGGGTTCATGTTATCACTGTTAAAATGTTCATACCGGCATCAAAGTTACATAATATAATACAGCTAGGTATATTATATACATTTTTGTGCAAGTTTAGTATTAACTGCGTCTCATATTATTATTATTTGTATTATTGTTGCATAGCACTAATTATATCTATAATGTTACGTATTTATAATTTAATATCTCAATATGTAGCTACATTGTATGATAAATACTTAGTTAATTTAAGCCTTAATCAAAGATATCTTTTGTTCTTTTTTCTCACATTTACATAATGGTTAGGCCGCAGAAATTAAAAGTTGGTTTTTTAAATCCCGGATCACTAGGTACGCATCATGATGAGTTCGTGGTAGCTATGGATCGTCTGAGAGTTGACGTGTTGGCTTTGAGTGAAACCTGGCTCAGGGCAGGTGAAGAAGGAAGGGCACCTCGTGTGCCTGGTTACCACCTGCGACATACTCCTAGGCCGGCAGAAGTTCGTTCTCGCGGTGGCGGTGTAGGTTTCTACATAAGACGTGGTTTACCAGTACGTAATCTACCCTACCCTATATCGCAATCTGTAGAACAAATGTGGCTAAGCGCCAAAATCAATGGTAAAATTGTCATAATTGGCACTGCGTATCGACCACCTTGGCTTCAAGTGCAAAATTTCATTGATGGTCTTTCAGACACAATAAACACGTTCTTGTCGTATGATTATTTACTACTTCTTGGCGATTTTAATATCAACTACTTAGATAAATCCAACCGTAATACTAAAATATTAGATGAATTCATTTTAATAAATAATCTTAAACAATATGTTAACGAACCCACTCATTTCACAAGTAACAGCAAAACGTTGTTGGATCTAATACTTTCTAACGTATCCCTAAACAAAGTAGAAGTGGATTACATACCTGATTTGAGCCATCATGCGTTTATATCATGCGAAGTCAATCTTACTACGCACAAATGTCCACCGCGACTTGTTTTTTTATAGACCAATTAAAAACATAAATCCTGAACAATTTCATCGAGTTTTAAAGGGTATAAATTGGGAAAACATCGTGAATGTGCAAGATGTTAATGTTATGGTTGCTGAATTTAATTCAACCATATTATTTATATATAATCTGTTAACTCCGATCAAAAAAGCCTATATTAAGGAACAATATCGTCCCTGGTTAACATATACAGTCAAATTAATGATGCGACTCCGTGATCGAGCACATTCAAGGGCACGTTTAACAAAAATAGATAGTAAATTATTATAAACAATTAAAAAAACAGGTCGTGACTGCTATTTATAATGAAAAGACCGCTTATTTTAACACGTACATTAATTGTAATATTAGAAATTCTAAAACGTTATGAACGCACTTACATCGTCAAATAAATATGAAAAATAAACAATACTCGTCTACCATACAATTTGTGTGACCCAAAAAAAATTAATAAACATTTCCTTGACGTTCCAGGCCAAAATTTTGCTTCTCAATCCGCTATCAACTACTTCGAAACCCATAAATTTAGCTCTAATACTTTTGAATTTAAGGAAATAGATAGTAAAACAGTTTTAAAAATTCTACATGATCTGAAGTCGAATGCCGTTGGGTTGGATGAAATTTCACTGGAAATGCTGTTATCCACTCTCCCATACTCTTTAAATGTTATTACGATAATTATGAATAGTTCTTTGAGAGCTAAGACATTTCCCAAGCAGTGGCAAACTGCTTTAATAACGCCGATTCCTAAGACAGATAATATTAGGAATTTTAAATAGAAATAGAAACTTTTTTATTCAATGTAGATTATAAAAATACTTATTGAAAGTCACTTTTTTAATTTACCACCTGAAAACCAAACGACCTGCGACCTATTAGCGTATTACCCTGTTTGTCTAAAATCCTAGAGAAAGCTGTATGTAATCAGTTAACTCATTATTTAGACCAAAATGAAATTCTACCGAGTGTACAGTCTGGCTTTAGGAAACGACATAGCACTACAACAGCTTTGGCCGATGTAGTGTATAATGTTTTAAGTGCTCGGGATTCCGGTATGGTTACAATTCTAGTTCTTCTAGACTATTCCCTTGCATTTGACACGTTAAATAGGCAGTTGTTATTCTCTAAATTAAACTACTATGGATTAAGCTCGGAAACTATAGATTGGTTTCGTAGCTATTTTAATGACCGTAGGCAAATTGTCGAAGTAATAGATGAAAACGGCAATAAAATAGCATCTGATTGCTGTGCTGTTACAAGAGGTGTTCCGCAAAGTTCAATACTTGGTCCCTTGATTTTTTCGCTGTATAGTGCTGATATCGTAAAACAAATATTAAACTGTAGCTATCATATATATATGCTGATGATATACAAGTCTATATTTCTTTTAAGCCAAATGAGAGTACTGTAGCCATACAAAAATTACATGAAGACCTAAATCGTATAGTCGACTGGTCTGAAGCAAATATATTAGTACTTAATCCTAATAAAACGAAATATATGCTACTTGGTACCAAAAACAAATAAATAAAGTCTTGGCAAATCGTCCTTTAATTTCAATTAAAAATGTAAATATTGATCGAGTTACTGAGATTAGAAATTTAGGAATATTGATGGATGAGGCACTACACTTCGAAAAACATATAATAAATCACGATAAAAATTGTTTTTACAGATTAAAAGTACTATACCTGATAAGGGATGTATTAAAGACGGAAGTCCGTATCAGATTATGTGAGTCCTTGATACTGTCCAAATTCAATTATGCAGATGCAGTAATAGGTCCTAGACTTCTCAACCGTTCAAAAAAACTTACACAGCGCGTACAAAATGCCTGTGCCCGCTTTTGTTTTAAAATACCTCCCCGTGCACATGTTACACCTTACATTAATAATGCGAAAATGCTCAAAATGGATTACCGCCGGCAGTTGCATTTTGCTACGCTGTTGTTTGGTTGTATAAAATACAGGACGCCGTCCTATCTTTATGAAAGATTGCGCTGGGCTCGAGACAACGTCTTAACAAATGTAGTGACAAGAGCTTCGGCGTACGGGTTGCTTCTGCCTCAACACCGCACCGCTGCGTTTCGAGGCAGTTTTCGATATGCAGCAACCAAGTGTTGGAACAACTTGCCGCCGCGGTTCCGTAATATGCAATCGATACATAGCTTCCGTCAAAAATTTAAATTGTTCCTCTTAGATCAGCAATCTCAAAGTTAAGTAGTGCAGATATTTTGATAGTATGTAATGTTATAAATAATGTATGAGCGTGTATATGGTTATGTACGTGTGCTTGTTTATATTTATGTATATATATGTACATACATATATATATATATATATATATATATATATATGTATATGTGTGTGTGTGTTTGAGTATGTATATATTATTTATTGAAATTATGTAATGAAGCGGTGTACTGCAGCTGGTTTGTGTATTTGTTTGTAGCTTAAACTTAATTATGTTCCTGAGTGAATTTCAATGCAACCTCTTACAGGAATAAGAATATTTTATAAGAATTGTGACAGTATTACAAGAAATAAATTTTTGTTACTATATTTGGTTTAAAACAACAGAACTGCCCTCTGCACATAAAGAATGTATAATATATGTGTATATATATATATATATATATATATATATATATATATATATATATATATATTTATATTTATTTGTGTATTTTTACTTTAAATATATAAGGGTGCCACTGAAAATCAGGGTTGAGGAGTTGTACTTCTGATACATTCCAACATATCCTGAGTGGCTTTCCTTTTTGGAGCAGAGCAGCATTAACGGGTGGATCATCTTTGTAATACACCTTATGCATTACTCCTTATTCTCTAGTTCTTTATTATTATTATTTTTCTTTTTTGTTCTTTAATATGTTATTGTTTGGTTTTTTTTACCATATCTATAAACAAGGAGTGAATGTCCTGTTTCATGATGTCTATGTATAATTTTTTTTTCGTTTTTTTGTTTGTATGACTACTTAAATGTTATGTGTTTTATGTAATCCACTTGAGTGTGTTGCATGTGCCAAATAAAATCTGTTTATTTCTTTCTTTCTTTATTCAAATTGCTTACACCAAGCTGGTATACGAGCACGAAAGTCTTGACGAGCACCTCTGAATTTATGGCAACGTCATCGACGGAGATCGCAGTGGGATAGGCCCCGTCAAAATGAAGATGAGGAGAAAAACAGTTGGCAAAACTGTCTGTTGACATTTTTTGTACTCATTCAGATAACCGACGTTTCCGCGTCTGGAGAAGACCTGTAGACTCTGATAGGGAACGAACTGCTACACGAACCGTTCAGGAAGGCGGGAAATCGGTGTCCTTTTAGAGTGGAATTATAATTGGAACTAGAACACGTTTGATTTCATATCGAGGTTCCGTGACGGAAAATAGGTACAAAACAGTCACTTTTGATGGTATTATCAGATCATTCCGAGTAAACCATGGACTCTCCAATGAGACCAAGTAAATCATGGACCACCAATTCGTCCTGGTTGATGATAATGCGCCTGCACATAGAGCTCAATGAGTCAATGCTGCTCTCCGAGAATACGATATCACAAGTTTAGACTACTGGCTCGCCTGACCTAAACCTAATAGATCAAAAATGGGATGCTCTTAAGCAAGCTGTTTGGAATCGTCAGCCACCTCCCCATACTGTGCCAGACATCAGGGAAGCCGCTATTCAATAATGGGACAGGTTACCGCAAGCAACGCTTGATAACTTGATCCTCAGCATGTCCAGGAGGATCTACGCATGTGTTCGAGCCAGGAAAGGAGTTATATTGTATTAAATAAAAACCTTCTATTAATAAACTGTTGTATAAGTTTGGTTAAACAAGCCTTTCCTTCCCATCAAATTTCTGTTACAATTACATTTTTTCGTGATAGAGCCATGCTGCAGCTATATTATGCTTGCAGCACGAATGGGTCGGCTCGACCGGGTTAGGACTACTCTCTCACAGAATACCAGTGTAAAATAGCAGTTTAATACTGCTGTGTTTTGGTATGGTGAGTTTAGAGAACCAGAGACCCTTTTTACTGGAAACGAGGCATTCCATCTCTGTCCTCAAGGCTGGCAACGCATCTGCATTTTGGTTTTTAATTGAAGATAAATGTAGATATCTATGCCACAGGCCACAGCATCCATTTACCATCAGGTGGGCTGTGTGTTTATTTGTCACCCTTATGCTATAAAAAAATAAGATTGAATTACTAAATTTTTGTTTCTATTTTAAAAAAGATTTAATGTAACACTTTATCTTGATAAAGTTAAATTAAAAAAAATATATCAGCTTTTACTTTACTTTTTACAAACTTTTTTGATGTGTGTACACTGCTGAACATAGGCCTCCCCCATAGGTTGCCTCAAAAGGGGAATATTTTTTGCTATAGTTGCCACACTTGGCAGGTTGGCAACCAGTTTTATTTTACTTAATGTTATTTGGAAAACTCTGTCTGTTGATAGGTTTGTTTCTCTCAATCGTCTCTTAAGTCACTCCTGGGACAATATGGGGTTGTAGCTGTATGGGGTAGCGGATGTTCTGTCCACAGTATTGTTTACATGGATTACACAATTTAGTGTAAATTACTCAATATTATCTCACATTAGATCATATTTCATGTAAGGTCGGAAAAAACGTTTGGGTGTATTTTTTTCATAAGGTATTTTACATTTTTATAGAATAAGGATGAGAAACGATCACAAGTCCACCTGATAGTTATTGGTTGCTTTGGCCTATAGACATCTACATCTATTCTCAATTACAAATCAAAATGCAGATGCGTTGTCCTCCTTGAGGACTAAGATGAAATGCCTCGTTTTCAGTAAAATGGGTCTCCATATGAAACACAGCAGCTATAATTAAGCTATTTCACGATGGTATTTTGTGAGAGTGTGGTCCTTCCTCGGTCGAACCGACCTATTCATGCTACAAATATACTACTAATATAATTTCAGCATGGCTCTACCACGCAATATCAAGATCATATATGTAACTAGCAACTGTTTTCAATGTTTAATTACAAAGATAAGAGAGCTGTTAAACAATAAATATTAATTATTTGTACACGACTAACATTCATAACATTATATTGCAAATCCTTATCAGGAAACTATTGTGTAAAACATTATTTAAAACACATTTTTAAACCACAAGCCAACCAAATAAAGAAAGGTTTAGTGGATGCAGCTACCGAAGTAAGAGAAAGAATGAAAGGAAAAATAATACTTTGTGGTGGGATGATGAGATACGTACGGAAGTTGAAGCAAAGAAGAGAGCATGGCTAGATTTACTAGCAACAAAGGCTGGTAATTCTAGCGGTACGAATGATGATATTGAAAGATAAAGGGCAGTCTTTAGACATCTTAATAAGAGAGTAAAAGAAATAGTTGAAAGAAAAAGGCAAGAAAGAACGGATAAGAATGATAGAAGAATATCGGATAACTTCCAGGCAAATATTAAAATGTTCTGGAAACTTGTAAGAACTGCCAGGGGACATTCGAAACAGCCTATGATGATTGCTATAAGAGACGAGAATGGCTATATTCTGAATGATGAAGTTTTGAGTTTAAAGAGATGGAAGGAATATTTTGAAAGCGTGTTTATGAGTGAGGAGACAACGTGTGTACTAAGTGAAGTAGAAACTCCGAAAGAAGAGGAAAGAGGTAGCGAGATAAGTATAGATGAAATAATGAAAGCAATAAAAAGCATGAAAACAGGTAAGGCTGCTGGATATGATAGAGTTTCACTCGAAATGCTGAGGGCTGGAGAGGAAGTGGTGGCAGGCCTGCTGGACACCTTGTTTAATTTATGCTGGGAACTGAAGCGGGTACCGGTAGACTGGTGTAAAGCCGTGATAGTCCCAGTATATAAAGGAAGAGGGTCGCAGCAGGACTGTAAAAACTACCGTGGCATTAGCCTTCTAAGCATTGTGGGAAAACTGTATGCTAAGGTACTGATTGAAAGGGTCATGAAAGAAACTGATGGAAAAATTTGGGATGTGCAAGCGGGATTTAGAAAGGGAATGGGGTGTACAGATCAAGTCTTTTCCATGCGCATGATCGCGGAGAAGTTTTTGGCCAAAAACCAAAAGGTTTTTTGTGCGTTCATGGACTTGGAAAAGGCCTATGACAGAGTGAATAGGGATGTGCTATGGCAAACACTGAAGTCATTTGGGTTGGGCGCTGGCTTGATACAGGCATTGGAGTCCCTTTATAGGGACTCTAGTGCTTGTATTAGGATCAACGGGGTCTACTCGGACTGGTTTGACATCCATAAAGGTGTCAGACAGGGCTGTGGGGCTTCCCCATGGCTGTTCAACCTATTTATGGACAGTTGTTTGCAAAATTTGAAAGTTGAAGAATGCGGATTAAGAATGGGTGAGTTAACCGTCAAATGCCTTTTGTACGCCGATGATCAAGTTATCCTTGCGTCGTCGGCGGCCGAGTTGCAAATGATGGTTACATTAATGAACAGATCATTAAAAGAAAGGGGTATGAAAGTGAACGCAAGTAAGACGAAGGTTATGGTTTTTGAAAGAGAAGAAAGTAAAACGATTTGTGAAATAAGAATAGAAGGGGAGGTGATCGAGCAAGTAGATGAATTTGTATATTTGGGCTGCGTATTTAGCAGGGGTGGGAGATATGATAAGGATATAGAACGACGAGTGAATGCGGGAAATAGAGTAAATGGGGCCCTGCACTCTATTGTGAAGAGTCAAAATGTGTCGAAAAAGGCACGTATGGCAATTCACAATGCTGTGTTGGTCCCTACTTTAACGTATGGTAGTGAAAGTTGGGTGTGGCAGAAGAAGCACGAGAGTAGAATGAACGCAGTAGAAATGCGGTCGTTAAGGAGTATGTTAGGGCTGAATCTTAATGACAGGGTAAGAAATTGTGTAATAAGAGAAGAGTGTGGTTTGCAAGATGATGTTGTGACCAGGATTAAGAAAGGAATGCTTCGGTGGTTTGGTCATGTGGAAAGAATGAATGAGGAAAGAGTAACAAAGAAAATTTATGTTGCAGAAGTGAATGGCAGAGTAGGAAAGGGACGTCCTAGGCGAAAATTTATCGACCAAATTGGCGATTTATTGAAAACGGGCCAAATTAGGAGTACCCTTAACCGACGAGCATGTATGCGGAGGTGTATGGATGTGAAGGAGGCGAGAGAGGTGTGTCAGGATTGTGCCAAATGGAAGTCTGTAGTCTCTGCCTACCCCTCTGGGTGACAGGCGTGAGTGTTTATGTATGTATATGTATGTATTTTTAAACCACATACAACTTGTTTTTAAACTTGAACAGCTTTAGTACTGTAACTGATAAGTTATGATAGTTATCATCTTGAGCTTGTGATTTTACATGGTTCACTTAAAGGAGTCATAAAATTATACTTCTAACAAAAAATAAAGGCCCATTTTAAAGAACTAAATTATAAAATAATTTACATAATTATTGACATGTTTGCTACAAAGTAGTTTCGAATTTGTTTTATGTTATTAATTTTTATAACCGACTTCAAACAAGTGGTAAAATTAAAAAAATTACAACAGGCTTCAATATCAATAAAATGATAACATCATCAATGTATTTGAAATCAATCAAATACGCATTATTAAGGATGACTGAAAAACCACTGGTCAGATCTTGATCAAATTTATATGGGACCAGATGAGAAGCGCTCGCAGAAAATTTCACAGTAGGTACATGAGCAAAATAGGTTCGATCCCCGCCGGCACCAATAAAATTTGTAAAAAATTGTAAATTGTTGCATTGCAATTCGCGACTTAAAGCTGAGTGGAGACCGTTTTAGTGCATACTATGTTATTCCTTTTTAATATTTTTGATAAGATATAAAAAATATTTTATTTTTATTCTTTTTTTGTTATAATTCACAGCAGATACACAAGCAAAACAGGTTCGATCCTCGCCGGCACCAATAAAATTTGTAAAAATTGTAAATTGTTGCATTGCAATTCGTGACTTAAAGCTGAGTGGAGACCGTTTTAGTGCATACTATGTTATTCCTTTATTAATATTTTTGATAAGATATAAAAAATATTTTATTTTTATTCTTTTTGTTATAAAATTAACTTTTTGTTATAACCTTACGCTAACCAACAAAAGTGTGGATGAACACTAATATTTTTCTTACTTGGTATGAAAAAACATTTAACCTTGAGGTGAAGAAATTTCAAAAAGACGTGGGAAAAGAGGGCAATGTATTGTTGATGTTAGAGTAAATCTCAAGAAAATGGTAAGTTTACAGTTAAGCTTTTTCCCCCTAACGCAATGTCGATATTGCAACTTATGGACAAAAGTGTCATTGAAACTTTAAAGCGTTTATACAGAAAGCAGCTACTGCATCATCTTTGTCAGCAGACAACAGTGATATAGAAACGATGTTAAAGCTTTTTAACAAAATTAATTTGTTAGATTGTTGTTATATGCTGGTAGAAGCGTGAAATTTTGTGGAAACGCAAACATTAAAAAGGACATGTAATAAGTAATTGAAATT